>SJYX01014111.1:84325-185836 GCA_006410675.1 Oreotragus oreotragus
GACAGATATGGCAGGAAACCTCCTCACTGGCAGCAAGCGTTTGAAGGACGCTTCCGAGGATCAAGGGTGAAGGTGTGATTTCCCTCGAGACCCTGCAGCGGAAACGGGTCTCATCCTGTCTCTTATACACATCTCCCGCCCTCCACAGCTGGAGAGAGCCCCTGCCCTCCACAGCTGGAGAGAGCCCGCAACAGCAGAGAGGACCCAGTGCAGTCAAAAATAAAATAACTTTAAAAAAAACGTGGACCCCTTAGGGTTGTCCTGTCCAGTGCATAGCCCCTAGCCACACGTGGCTATTGATATGAAATGATATGAAATTTGAAATCTAGTTCATCAGTCACTCCAGATGCACATCATGTGCTCAGGGAGGCTGCCGTAAAGGCCAGTGCGGATACAGGACTTTTGTGTCGTCACAGAAAGTTCTCCTGAGCCACACTGCTTCACAGATTAGCCAGCCAGGGGCTTCACAGGTGCTGAATTTTAAGAAACTGGGACTCATAAAGGTTGAATGACTTTCCCAAGGAGATCCAAGAATTTATGAAAAATATATATTTTGGCTGTTTTGGAATCCTGAGGATGTCCTTTATTTCAACCTTGATTTTTGAAAGAATTTTCTGTATCATATGCATATTGGACTTTTAATTGAGACTCAAACTGTTAAGTACTTTGGGTAGTATGAAATTATGAGTTTCCACATTCTGTGTTGGTTTGCAAGTAAAGGAATCTAATGTAATGGCGGTCCTGCAGTATGAAAACAGATTCTTTTTTTAACCACTCTGTGGCAGTGCTGGGCACACACTGCGCGTGAGGGCTTTCTCCAGCCGTGGCGGGCGGAGCTCCTCTTGTGGCAGAGTGCAGGCTCTGGCAGGGGCAGGGGGTGCAGGGTTCAGTGAGCTTAGCTGCCCCGCTGCAGGTGGGATCTTAGTTCCTGGACCAGGGATAGAACCTGTGTCTCAGTACTGGCAGGCAGATTCTTAACCACTAGACCGCCAAGGAAGTCCCCCAAAACACTGATTCTTTCTGGAGTTGCTCAACCGTCGTGGTTAATTATGTCTGAGTTATTGTCCTTTTTTTTAGGGACCTGTGAATTTCACAAGAAAGAAGAAGTCTGGGTTCACTTTTGGAGCAACCGCTCTGTCTCTTCCCTCTCCTGGGCTGTGCTAGCAGTGTTGCTAAGCCCCTTAGGACACCGGGAAACTGGAATCCGCTGGGCGAGAAGGCCTGGCAGTCATGGGACCCATTGTTCTCCCGTCGACGGCCGGCCAGCATCACTGGTCAGAATCAGGATGGGAAGACAGTGCTAGAGACCCACCACCTGTGTGTGTCCCGAAAGTTCTTTGCAGACTCTTGGCTTTGCTTAGAGCCACGACAGACAGTAACTGTCTCTCTCACTCAGCCGTGCCCAGGATTTATGCAGTGCCTCGTGCGACGCGGGGCCAGGATTCATCTTGGGTGGTAGGGCTGAAGCCTGGCTCAGGTACAGAAATGAAAACAAAGCTCCACAGAGCCCTAGAGGTGGGGAATTCAGGACTTGGGGACTCTTAAAAAAGGCCTTCCCATCCGAGGGGGCCCAGAAACTTTCTCTGAGAGCCCCCTTTGCTGCCAGGCTCCCCTGGATACAAGGAATTTGTCCCCATGGAGATCAAAGAGAATTCTGGACCATTGTTTTAAGTTATTAATTAAGTGAGATTGATCTGCAATTATTTCAACAGTTAACCAAACCACAGTAGAGAGAGAAGATAAAAGAAAGAATCTGGGCTCGCTGTGCTTCTTGTTAACTTCCTCTTCGTAATGGATACCTCTCCTCGCGTTCCACCAGGCCCTTGCCCATCCTCGTGCAAAAAGGAAACACCAAAGAAAGTAGCAAAGCCTTTTCTCTTGGCACAAGAGATGTGTGTCTCTCTGACTCTTGGGCCTTGACTTGTTGGACGAGACACCATAAAAGGCTGATGTGCCCTGGGCATGCAATTTTATTGAACAGACGCCGAGTATTGAGACAGTGGAAGAAGTTCTGTCCCAGCATTCCTGGGCTCAGACAGTAGAGAATCTGCCTGCAATGCGGGAGACCTGGGTTCGATCCCTGGGTTGGGAAGATTTCCCTGGAGAATATTGGGTGAATTACATGACCGGTGTGTGCTCAGTTCTGACCAACTCTCTGCGACCCCATGGACTGTAACCCACCGGGTCCTCTGTCCATGGGATTCTTCTGGCAAAAATCCTGGAGTGGGTTGCCATTTCCTCCTCCAGGAGATTTTCCTGACTCAAGGATCCAACCTGTGTCTCTTGGGTCACCTGCATTGGCAGGCAGATGCTTTACCACTGAGCCACTGGGGAAGAATTACATGATAAGAAAGTGCATGGCATTGTAGCAAACCAGCTAGGGGGGTTTGAAACAAGAGACCAAGTCATGAAGAAACAGATGAAGCACAGAGCACCCCTGGAATACTGCAGGGTGAGGCGGCGAAGAACCTGAGCCCGGGAGCTTGGAGAATTAAGAATTACATGATAAGAAAGTGCATGGCATTGTAGCAAACCAGCTAGGGGGGTTTGAAACAAGAGACCAAGTCATGAAGAAACAGATGAAGCACAGAGCACCCCTGGAATACTGCAGGGTGAGGCGGCGAAGAACCGGAGCCCGGGAGCTTGGAGAATTCGCAGGCTCGGGAGTAGCGTTCTGGCCTCTTGGAATTCTGCCTGGTATGGCTGAGCAAGGGCTCCCCTAGTTTTTTTTTATCATCAAGTGAAAGTTAACACACTCAGTCTTGTCCGACTATTTGCGACCCCATGGACTGTATAGTCCATAGGATTCTCCAGGCCAGAATACTGGAGTGGGTAGCCTTTCCCTTCTCTAGGAGATCTTCCCAACCCAGAGATTGAACTCAGGTCTCCCTCACTGCAGGCAGATTCTTTACCAGCTGAGGCACCTGGGAAGCCCTCCCTTATGGTCAAGAGGGAGGGTTAAAGTGGAGCAGAAGGCAAGGCCTCAGTGGCGATGCCAAGAGCATTCTCCTCCCCTGGAGCTGAGCCCGTCTCCTGCCCAGACTCAGCCTGGAGATGTCTCTGTGGTACCCGTTTCCAGAACGGGTCCTCTTTCCTCAGCACGCCGACCGTCAGGGGCTGGTGGCTCCACGCTCCTTGGAGATGACGGTCTGTTAAACCAGACATGCTTCCTAACTCCACGGGGTTATAAGGAGGAGCTGGAGGAAAAGCAGCGTCCCTGTGTGCTCTGAGGAAGAGCCGGGGGATCTTAAGGGCTCCTGGGCGGGAAGAGGGGCGCGGGGAGGACGACCGGAAACCGGAGAGCTGCCAGGCTGCAGACCAGGATGCTGAGCCGGGGCAGACCCCAGACCTGGGCCCTGCGGGGCTGGTGCCCTGACTGAGGGTCTTCCCCACCAAGGTGTGCGTGTGGCTGGGAGACAGCTGTGTGGGCAATGGTCTTGGGAACCAAGATGCTGGGGAAGGCGAAGGTGAAGGTTACACCTTGCACCAAGTTTGGCCTCAGAGGCATTGCTGGTGAGCTCAGAGAGGAAGTCTGATGTCGCTGGAAAACGCAAAGCTGAGCTGCACCGCCGTGAGCCGAGAGGCTCTGTGACAATAAACTAGCCTCTCTGAGCCTCAGTTTCTACTGTGGTAGGCTGAATGATGACCCCGTTGCCCCCAGAAACGACCACGTCCTAATCTCTGGAACATGTTCACATGTCACCTTACATGGTGAAATGGACTTTGCAGGTGTGACTTTATACGCTGAGCTAATGGGCCTCGTGGCTGCCTAAGGGCTTTCTCTTGGTGTGGTGAGCGGCTCCTCACCGGGCTGACTTCGCTCATGGCAGGGCATGGGCCCCGGAGGGAGGCTCCACGGTGGTGAAGCTCGGCCCAGCCGTCCCACCCCATGTGGAATCTTCCTGGACCGGGGATGGAGCCTGGGTCCCCTCCACCAGCAGGCGGGCTCTCAACCTCTGGGCCGCTAGGGAAGTTGACAGGTGTGATTCAGTTAAGGCTCTTGAGGAGCACCCTGCGTGGTCTGGGTGGGCCCAGTGTCGTCACGGGGATGCTGATGAGAAGAACGCAGGTCAGAGTGAGAGTGAGAGGGGATGGGGGGAGCAGAGGTTGGAATGATGCAAAGAGGGGGCCCTGTGTCAAGCTTGGGGGCGGCCCCTGGAATCTGGAGAAGGCAAGCAAGTGGAGCCTCCCCTGGGGCCTCCAGAAGGAAGGTGGCTCAGACGACACCTTGACTTTAGCTCAGTGGAGCCTGTAAGACACAGCAGTCATGGTACCCACCCCATCAGGCCGCTGTGGCATTTAAATGAGACCGTGTATCTGAAGCACTTAACCAAGCAGATGTCAAATAAATGGTAGATGGCTTTACCATGTGTTTTAAAAAGTCATATTATCAGAGATGCTCCTGAGTCCATTGTCCCAGAAGACTTTGGGAACCCACAGATGTGTGACTGAAGTCCTGCATCCCAGCTCCCCACAGCCATGATCCTGAAGGGCATTGCAAGGGCCGGAGGGGCGCCCCCGGCACTCACTCCGGTAATGTGGCAGTGGCGACTGAAAAATGTCGCCAAGCTGTGGGGCCGTGACGGAGGCGAGAAGGACTCGGAGGATGCCATTAACAAAATGCTGGGTGGTTGCCAAGATATGGCATAACTCTGATGACTTCATTCCACGGCTTCCTGATCACTCCCGTTGATCCCTTCTGCCGTCCTGACGGCTTTGTTTTGCATCTGAGAGACTGGACACAAAAAGGGGCAAGCGCCAGACGTTATCTAGAAAGTGGGACGCTCACCCGCCACCCACAGCAACCAGCTCAGGAGCCCGCCCGTCACCCACCCACCCGCCAGCCCGGGAAGACAACCTGCTCTCTAAAAATCAGTCTGCAGGATGTCAGACCTCGTCTCCAGTAACCATCCAACGTGCCAAGCGATAGCCTCTGAAGCAGTCAGCCCCAAATGGCCAGGATTTGGTAACTAACTGACAGCTTGCCTGATTTCTGCCCTCACTTCCGACTCGGGACCAAGCAGAGGAAGCGCGGCTTGTCCCCCAGCCGGGCGCACAGGCCGCCACCTCCGGCTCGGCAGCCTCCAGCTGGGGCAGTGCCTGCTTTTCTCCACTGGAGAGCCTTCCAGTTCATGCTCAGTTGCTCCCTCATGTCTGACTCTGTGCGACTCCATGCCCTCTAGCCATCCAGGCTCCTCTGTCTGTGGGATTCTCCAGGCAAGAGTTCTGGTTGCCATCTCCTCCTCCGGGGCATCTTCCCGACCCAGGGATCGAACCCACATCTCCCGTGTCCCTTTCCTTGGCTGGTGTCTTCATCCCTGTGCCCCCTGGGAAGCCTTCCCACTCCACTGCCTGCCTTTGCGTCTCTGCCAGAGGCAAGGGAGGGCGCCTGGCTCCCTTGCTGTAAATGCCAAGCTCTGCCTTGCGTGCGGGGAAGGCAATGGCACCCCACCCCAGTACTCTTGCCTGGAAAATCCAATGGACGGAGGAGCCTGGTGGGCTGCAGTCCATGGGGTCGCTAACAGTCGGACAGACTGAGCAACTTCCCTTTCAATTTTCTCTTTCATGCATTGGAGAAGGAAATGGCAACCCACTCCAGTGTTCTTGCCTGGAGAATCCCAGGGACAGGGGAGCCTGGTGGGCTGCCGTCTATGGGGTCACACAGAGTCGGGCACGACTGAAGTGACGCAGCAGCAGCAGCAGCAGCAGCCTTGCGTGTTCTCGCCGGGCTATGCTTGTTTGCTTGTTTTGCTTGGCTGGCTCTTCACAGCGGGGCACAGGGTCCCTAGGTAGGCACACGGGCTTCGCTGCCCACAGCGGAGCACAGGACCCCTAGGTAGGCACACGGGCTTCGCTGCCCACAGCGGGGCACAGGACCCCTAGGTAGGCACACGGGCTTCGCTGCCCACAGCGGGGCACAGGACCCCTAGGTAGGCACACGGGCTTCGCTGCCCACAGCGGGGCACAGGACCCCTAGGTAGGCACACGGGCTTCGCTGCCCACAGCGGGGCACAGGACCCCTAGGTAGGCACACGGGCTTCGCTGCCCACAGCGGGGCACAGGACCCCTAGGTAGGCACACGGGCTTCGCTGCCCACAGCGGGGCACAGGACCCCTAGGTAGGCACACGGGCTTCGCTGCCCACAGCGGGGCACAGGACCCCTAGGTAGGCACACGGGCTTCGCTGCCCACAGCGGGGCACAGGACCCCTAGGTAGGCACACGGGCTTCGCTGCCCACAGCGGGGCACAGGACCCCTAGGTAGGCACACGGGCTTCGCTGCCCACAGCGGGGCACAGGACCCCTAGGTAGGCACACGGGCTTCGCTGCCCACAGCGGGGCACAGGACCCCTAGGTAGGCACACGGGCTTCGCTGCCCACAGCGGGGCACAGGACCCCTAGGTAGGCACACGGGCTTCGCTGCCCACAGCGGGGCACAGGACCCCTAGGTAGGCACACGGGCTTCGCTGCCCACAGCGGGGCACAGGACCCCTAGGTAGGCACACGGGCTTCCCTGCCAACTGCAGGGCACAGGATCCCTAGGTAGGCACACGGGCTTCACTGCCCACAGCGGGGCACAGGATCCCTAGGTAGGCACAGGGGCTTCGCTGCCCACAGCGGGGCAGAGTATCTCCAGGCAGGCGCACGGGCTTCCCTGCCCACAGTGGGGCACAGGACCCCTAGGTAGGCACACGGGCTTTGCTGCCCACAGTGGGGCACAGGACCCCTAGGTAGGCACACGGGCTTCGCTGCCCACAGCGGGGCACAGGACCCCTAGGTAGGCACAGGGGCTTCGCTGCCCACAGCGGGGCACAGTATCTCCAGGCAGGCGCACGGGCTTCGCTGCCCACATTGGGGCACAGGACCCCTAGGTAGGCACAGGGGCTGCGCTGCCCACAGCGTGTGGGGTCTTAGTTCCCCAACCAGGTGTGGAGCCCATACCTCAAACACTGGGAGGCAGAGTCATGTGTTTTGTGTTTAAGATCAACTCTTTCCTCAAGACACGTATTTTGCATTGTTTGCTTGGCTGTGCTGGGTCTGGGTCTCTGTTGCTGCAGGCGCTCTCCTCTAGTTGCGGTGAGCGCTGATTCTTCGCTGCCGACTGTGGGCTTCTCAGTGGGGTGGGCTCTCCCGTTGCAGAGCGCGCGTGGGCTTCGGTAGTCGTGGCCCCCAGGCTCCAGGGCGCAGGCTCAGCCATTGTGCTGCTCGGGCTTAGGTGCTCTGCAGTAATGTGGGGTCTTCCTGGAGCAGGGACGGAACCCGTGTCTCCTGCATTAGCAGGCAGGTTCTTTTACCACTGAGCCACCAGGGAAGTCCCCCGCTTTTGTTTTGGTATGCGGGATCTTTAGTTGAGGCGGGCAGACTCTTAGTTGGAGCACGTGTGATCTAGTTCCCTGATCAGGGATCGAACGCATGCCCCCTGAGTTGGGAGCTCGGGGTCCTAGCCACTGGACCAGGGAAGTCCCTCCCATTGGGTTGGTCTTCATTTACACACAACTGGCAGGTTTGGATTTCAGAATGAGAACGTGCCCTATGCTTCTGGACACAGATGAACTTGGTCACATGTGAACGGATCAGAATGACAGCTGTGGCCTCATGAAGCCCAAAACCCTTTTGGTTTCTCTCTTTGTGGAACGTGTGTGCCTGGCTTCTCCACGAGCAGGGAATGAATGTGATGACATAATGACTAAATTCTGTTCGAACTTGAATTAGCTGTGGTACCACTGGGTGAGACACAAAGGAAGTAATTAGTGAAGGCAAATGGGAAAGGTCCAAAATTGAAATTTCGTTTTTATGTAACACTTGGGAAAGAACTGTTTAGGAGTGAAGACAACATATTTCCCTTGTCCCTTGCACACGGATCTCATTTTAAAGAAAACAATGAGAAGGTAAGGTTTAAGTGGTGTCACAGGAAATGTTAGAAGCTAATGTTACTAATCTAAAAGCTATCAGGACAAGACGATCCTGGTGGTTATGGGGTAGCGAGATTGCAGGAACTCTCCACAGACAGCTCAAATTGGGGGTCTTTGAGAATGAGGTCCACGAGCAATGTGCTCTGCAGAGTCATTGTCAAGGTCGTTATGAAGCTCGTAGTTGGGCGTGGCCCAGGTGGATTCTCAGAACGCAAGCTGGCTCCAAGTCCAGTTATTATCCTGGGGACTATTGATCATTTTCCCTCTCTTTCTGCCTCTCTCAGTAAGTAAAGATGGAAAGCCAAGGTTGGAAGTAACTAAGAAAATGACGAATATTGCGGGTAATTACAGGAATTTGTCTCTTCGATTCGGTTTCCTCATACAGATCCTTCTGCTCTTTGTAAATACTGTGGGTTGTGGCTTTCTGTGGCTGCGCAGTCTTTAATGCTTTGAAACAATAAATAATGTGATTTTCTATTTTGGATGGCGCTTCTAGAGTTCTTTGGGTAAGCCTGAAACAGAGGGCTTGAAGTTTTGCAGGAAGGGAACCCTCTCCAGAGAGCGGACTCTTATCTAACCCTGAGAAATGACTTGTCCGAGGAAGCAAGTGCGCTGGCCGAGTAAGAGGCTGAATCGGGAAGGGAACCGGGTGGAAGGCAGCGGGGCAAGGGACCTGGGAGAGCTGCCCTGCTGTGTGGCTCACAGTCTCAGGGTTTATGGTGCTGCGGTCAGTTTCCAGGATGTCGCCTGTCAATCATTCCAACTCAGGGTCCTTCCTGTTGGCGCACGCGTCACTCAGCCAGGACAGAGTCCAGCAAGAAGGATTCTGGGAGGTTGGCAGGACGTGTGGACTGGGCTCTCCTCTCTTCTTTTGACCTTTCCCAGTTCTGGTTGGTGGTAGTTTGTCAGTTCCAAGGTCTTACCAGGACTTCCGGTCGTAAGACAACTCATGCAAGTGGTCACTATCGTGCCTGGTCAGTTTCGGTCAGTGGCTCCCCTAACAGAGGCAGTAGGAGAGAAAGATGGTTTCCAGCCTTCCCGACTTAATTAGCACAGGGGTAGGGGCAGTGGGGTCCAGGGACAGAAGAGCCTGCTGATCTGCCGTCCATAGGGTTGCACAGAGTCAGACACAACTGGAGTGACTTAGCACGCTGGGGGACTGGAGCAGGTGGGGGAAGGCATTTTGCAGGCATATTGTTCAAGTATGAGCAGTAAAGTTCTGCACAGAGTCTAGAGCACTGCCGTGCGACATGGGAGACAGCAGCCCCCATGGCACGAGCCCCTGAAGCCTGGCTCTCTGGAATTGAGACGGTCTCCCACTGCTAATTCCACACTGGTTTCAAAGACTTGATGTGAAAATGGGTGGAATTTCATTTAGTTTATGTTTTCCAGCTTCTCCATCTCTTCTTTTTTTAAATGTTCTTTCTCAAGCCTTTATCAAGTGCAGTAGAAAAGCTTTTATGTGGGGATTCCCTGATAGCTCAGATGAGAATCCACCTGCAATGCAGGAAACCTGGGTTCTATCCCTGGGTTGGGAAGATCCCCTGGAGGAGGGCATGGCAACCCACTCCAGTATTCTTGCCTGGAGAATCCCATGGACAGAGGAGCCTGGTGGGCAGTTTGGATAATATATGTATTTTAGAAAATGGATGAATTTTTGCCTAACTAAAAAATTTATGACATTCTAATTCCACTTGTTTGGCTTAGTATGAGTAGAATTCTAGATTTCTAATTTTAAAAAAATAGATATGCAACAAGCAACAAAGATTTACTGCATAGCACAGGAAACTGTAGTCAATATCTTGTAATAACCTATAATGGAAAATAATCTGAAAAATAATACATGTGTATATGTAGCTGAATCACCTTACTGTGCAGCTGAAACACTGTCAACTATACTCAATAAATATATACATTAAGAAAAAAAGGTGGAAACAACCTTATTCATCTTCATATTGATTGTATGTTGACATGATATATTGGGTTAAATGAAATGTTACTTAAATTATTTCTTATTAAAATGAATTCTGTGTATTGTTTTTAATCTCTACTATGAATCCTGGAATATGGAAAAGCACAAACATGGTTCACATTTTATTTCTATTGGAAGGCGTTGCTCCAGAGGTTTCTCCCTTGGACACAACTTAGGTGAGGCTGAGTGAGGGCAGGAGTCCAGCTATGCCTCAGAGAAGGCAGGAACTCCTGGATCAGAAGGCCAGGGGAAAATGGTCCCCCCTGCCGTGGTGGGGGGGGCCCTCCTTATTATGCAAGCACATCAGAGAAGCAGCTGGATTTCCAAGAGGCGATTTCAGTGGAAACGTGTTCACTTCTGAGACCTAGTTTCTTTCCTAAACTCCACCCAAGGCAAAATGGATTACTACTTCCTGGAAACTCAACCAGGGGATCTGAAAGTGTTTCATATTAAAAACAGAAAAACCTGGAGAAGGAGAAGAATAATTATATTTCCAAAAGCTTTTAGAACAAATGATTGCTTGTGAGAAATAATTTTCCTATAAATACTTGATTCCTCCTTTTCTTTCCTGGGTTCCCTGGCTGAGGAGTTCCACGTGGAACCAGGACACGGTGTTCCCCTTGGGAGTGAGCTTGGGGCCACCCGGCCCCTCGCTGTTGAGCTCTCCTCCCTGGCTGTGCAGCGTCCCCCGCCTAACTTACTGGGCCCTGAGATGAAGTGGGCTCAAATGTTTGGAAAACTCAGAAAAGGCAGAGAAAAATCCATAGCTACAGAGCATCTAAGCCAGTTTTTTTCAGATAGAACGTTCCAAAGCTTGGCTAGGAAGAGATGTTTATGAGTTTTGTCTCTAGGAAATTGTCCCTAAAGAACCCTTAAAATTTTTTTAAATTAATTAATTTATTTTTTGGCTTCACTGGGTTCTCATTGCTGTGTTCAGGCTTTCTCTAGTTGCGGCGAGTAGGGGCCACTCTGACTGCAGGGCTGGGGCTCCGGGCGGGGCAGCTAGGCTCAGCAGCTGCTGCTCCAGGCTCTGGGGCATGGACTCCACAGCTGCGGGGCACGGCCTTAGTTGCTCTGGCAGGTGGCATCTTCCTGGACCGTGAGCCAAACCCATATCCCTCGCATTGACGGGCAGATTCTTAACCAGGGGCCCACCAGGGAAGTCCTGCCACTGCTGAGTCGCTCAGGCGTGCCCGACGCTGCGCGACCCCATGGACGGCAGCCCACCAGGCTCCCCGTCCCTGGGACTCTCCAGGCGAGAACACGGGAGTGGGCTGCCATTGCCTTCTCCAATGCGTGAAAGTGAAGTCGCTCAATCGTGCCCGACTCTGTGTGACCCCACAGACGGCAGCCCACCAGGCTCCCCATCCCTGGGATCCTCCAGGCGAGAACACGGGAGTGGGCTGCCATTGCCTTCTCCAATGCGTGAAAGTGAAAAGTGAAAGCGAAGTCGCTCAGTCGTGTCCAACTCTTAAGGACCCCATGGACTGTAGCCCACCAGGGCTCCTCCTCCATGGGATTTTCCAGGCAAGAGTGCTGGAGTGGGGTGCCATTGCCTTCTCTGAGAGAAGTCCTAAACCAACCCATTTTTGAGGACAGCGTTTACTGATGTAAATAGCAAGTTAGCCTGATTGATGTAAGATGACCTCAGAAAACAAGGAGCTTATTCAATGTTTATTGACAAACATTTTTAAAACAAGATCAAATAAGCAAGATATGGATGTCAAAAGCTCAGCTTCTCTGTACACTGGTGCCAAATCAAATCTCAGAGACCGCGTTTTGCATGAAGTGGAAAAAAATAGCTTTATTCAAGGAGGCCTCAGCAGCCTAATGCCTTCAAAATTGACCCAACTTGGGGGAGATAATGAGAGTTTTCTGGTAGTCATTCGAAGATGGCGTGATCAGCTCGTGGGCACTCTTCTGATGAGTTGGTGGTGAGGTAAGTAGGAGTTAGCATCATCAACCTTCAGCCCTAAGTGGTCTGGGGTCTGCATGCTTGTGGGCAGCATACCATCATTAATGGTTAACTTCTCCACCTGGAGGGGTTTCAGTGTCTGTGAAATAGCTCAAAGGTACTGCTGTGTGTATCCGTTGATGGGGAAACAGGACCTAGCCCCAAAGGTGCTCGTGACTGTTTCTCCCTGGTCTTGCATCCTCTCCCTTCCCTGATTAGCAACTGCCTGTCTACCCATTGAAACTCCGGGTCAGTCAGGGACGCTGACTGAAGATGGTTTCCCATAATGAAAGAAATGGGGGCACGGTAAGACCACGTGCCCAGGAGCCGCACAGAGCCCTGCGCGGCCTTAGACACTAGGTGGAGAGTTCCTGAGATGGGCACTGGCTCTGCCCCACACTGTCCTAGGAGTCGAGCTCAACAGACGTTTGCTGAGCTGTTGGATCCGCTCATCAACCCGTGCAAAGAGCACTGAGCAGGAATGACCGGCCAAAGGTGTTGCGACTGAGACCCCCCCAAACCAAGCTCCCCTCCTGGGTTGACAAATTAATCTCTTTATCCAAATCAGTATTCCCTTGCTTTTCCCGCCCCTCTGACCCTCAAGACTGAGGACTATCAAGAAAAGGGGGGTATCTTATCTTTGAGGATCAGCAGCACGGAGTGAACCACGATCACATTTTCTATAATCTTTTTAAAGAGATGTTGGTACACAGGGTGTGTCCAACGCGGGAATTAGGACGGAGTAGGGCTGAGAATGGTGGCTAGAACATTCAGCCTCAAGGAGCGATGCCTACAGGGACACATCTTGCAGACTTTGCATGTAGGCCTGGCCTGCAGCAGGGGTGGGCTTGTCAGGGTCAGTCTAGGAGACAGCTCGCCACGGGTCTGCCATGCTTCTGTTGACGCGGCGAGCGAGGCGCTGACTGCTCTTTGTTCCAGGCCACCTGGCCAAGGATGTTGGAAGGCAGAGATTAAGTGTCTTCCAGAGCAAAGCTTTGTAGCCTTAGAACACGGACCTGGTGTCTTCTTCTACGGTGAAGGGCTGATGTGCCGACTGGTCACCGTCAGAGATAAGCGCTTCTTAAGCTCCTAAACTGGAGAAGGCAATAGCACTCCTCTCCAGTACTCTTGCCTGGAAAAGTCCCATGGACAGAGGAGCCTGGTGGGCTGCAGTCCGTGGGGTTTCGAAGAGTTGGACACGACTGAGCGACTTCACTTTCACTTTTCAGTTTCATGCTTTGGAGAAGAGAATGGCAACCCACTCCAGTGTTCTTGCCTGGAGCATCCCAGGGACGGGGGAGCCTGGTGGGCTGCCGTCTCTGGGGTNGCCTGGTGGGCTGCAGTCCGTGGGGTTTCGAAGAGTTGGACACGACTGAGCGACTTCACTTTCACTTTTCAGTTTCATGCTTTGGAGAAGAGAATGGCAACCCACTCCAGTGTTCTTGCCTGGAGCATCCCAGGGACGGGGGAGCCTGGTGGGCTGCCGTCTCTGGGGTCACACAGAGTCGGACACGCCTGAAGCGACTCAGCAGCAGCAGCAGGCTCCTAAACGCAGAGCTCCTCTCCCAGCTCACGCCCCTCTGCGTGCAGATGTCTTCTGTCCTCTGCGTGGCGTTTGGTGCTGGCGGGGCTTGGAGAGCCATCTCAGAGGTGCCGATACCGTGGCTACTGCCGTGGCTGTGAGCGCATGCTGTCCTTGTTGCTGACCCAGGAACTTCACGTTCCCACCAGCATCCTTGGATGGTGGCAGGCTGACATGTTAACTCGCAAGTAGGGGAGATCTCAGGCGCTCCAGTTTTGACAGTCGCTCTGAGATTCTTATTCTGAGTCTGGGGGGACTGTGGGAGACCAGTGAGAGGGCTCCGGGAGGTGAGGAAAGACAAAAGGAAAGGGCGCCCGCGAGCCCTTCCTGCGGGAAGGTCTTGGTTCGTCCGTGCGGCCGCGCTGGGTCTGCGCGGCTGTGCGGGGCGGGCGGGCGGCTGTCTCTTATACACATCTAGATGTGTATAAGAGACAGNAAAAAGTAATAATACACATGACAGAAAAACCAAACATTACAAAATGTTTATAATGAAAAGTCAGTCCTTTTTTACCTGTCTCCCTGCTCCTTCCACCAGCCTGTTCACCACTTTCCCAGAGGCAACAAATGTCACCAGTTTCTTGCGCCTTCTTCTAGAAATATTCTATGCATATACAAATATATATGCTCAACACCCACTTCGTTTTCAAAAGCATCATCATATGTTGTAAATTCTTCCCTTTTCCCCCTGCTATATGATTATAGAATTAGGACAGCAATTATCTTTGATATTTCCTTACTTGAAGGCTAATTAGAGAAGTCATCTTCTTGGCATAGTAAAGTGGAAAACTTTGTCAATAATTTTTTCAACTCATTTGACTTTTATTTTCTTATGCTATCATTTTAGTTTCAAAATTTCAGTGTGTGATGCTCTTTATAGAAATAAAGTTCAGGGGCTTCCCTGGTGGCTCAGTGGTAAAGAATCTGTCTGCCAGTGCAGGAGACATGGGTTCAATCCCTGATTCAGGAAGATCCCACAAGCTGCTAGCCAACTCAGCCTGTGTACCACAACTACTGAACCAGGGCTCTAGATCCCAGGAGCCACTGAGCCCATGTGCCACATCTGCTGAAGCCCACACGCCCTAGAGCCTGTGCTCTGCAATGAGACGCCTCCGCAATGAGAAGCCCACATACTGCAACTAGAGAGGAGCCCCAGTTTGCTGCAGCTAGAGAAAAAGCATGCATAGAAACAAAGAGCCAGCACAGCCAAAAAAAGAAAGAAAGAAAGAAAGAAAGTTCAGATCTTTTAAGAAAATAAAGTTTCTTGGAAGAGGGGAAATTGCCAATGCTGTTGCTGGGAGGGCAAGGCAACCTGGAACCAACATCGTCCTGTGTCTGCCTCCACCCTAATCTGAGGTATCCAGAGGGTCTGCGGAGGTGGGGCCGGGGCTGGTGGCAAGGGTGTGAGCCCTGTCTATGGAGCTGCTTTACCCCTCAGAGCCTCAGTTTCCTCCTCTATAGATCTCCATGGCCTCCTGCTTCCCTCCACTATTCTTCCATTTTAAATAAAGTCAAACAAAATGTGGGAGGGAAGGGATAAATCAGGAGCTTGGGGTGAACACACACGCACCCTACACACACACGCTACCATATAAATGATGGATAACCAACAAGGACCTACTGCATAGCACAAGGAACTCTGCTCAGTATTCTGGAGTAACCTATATGCGAAAAGAATCTTAAAAAGAGTGAATTATACATGTGTGTGTAACTGAATCACTTTGGGTGTACCTGAAACTAACACAACACTGTGAATCAACTGCACTCCAATAAAATGGGACTCCGATGGGTCTTTGTTGCTGTGCCCGGCTCTCTCTCGTTGTGGCAAGTGGGGGCTACTCCGTCGCGGTGTGTGAGCTTCTCGCTGTGGTGGTTTCTCTTGCGGAGCACGGGTTATAGGTCCATGGGCTTCAGTAATTGTGACCTGTAGGCATTAGAGGGCAGGATCGGCAGTTGTGGCGCACAGGGTTAGTTGTTGAATCTTCTAGGACCAAAGATCAAGCCTGTGTCTCCTATATGGACAGGTAGATTCTTATCCCCTATACCACCAGAGGGATCCTGCCCATTTAAAAATCAGGTTGTTTGGGGGTGTGTTTGCTATTATGTTTTATGAATTCTTTATATAATTTTCATATTAGCCCCTTATCAGATACATGGTTGGCAAACATTTTATCCCAATCTGGTTGCTTTTCTTTTTGTCAACCATTTCCTTTACTGTTAGAAATTTTTAACTTTGATGTGATCTCACTTGTATATATACACTTTTTTTTTGCCTGTGCTTTTGTTGCCAAATCCAAGAAATCACTGCCAAATCTAATCTAGAATTTTTCCCTGTGTTTTTCTCTTAAGACTTTTGCAGTTTTAGGTCTTATAGTTAGATGTTTAATCCATTTTGAATTAATTTTTCTATCAATATATGGCACAAGGTAAGGGTCTAACTTCATTCTTTTTCATGAGGATATTCAGTTTTCCCAACACCATTTATTGAAGAGACTCTCCTTTCCCCACTGTGTGGTTTTGACACCCTTGTTGAAGATGATTTGTCCATATATGCAAGAGTTTATCTCTGGGCTCTTTATTTTGTTCCATTGGTCTACGTGTCTCTCCTTTTGACAGTACCATACCATTTTGATTACTGTTGCTTTGTAGTATAGGAAGTGTGAGGTCTCCAACTCTGTTCTTTTTCTGGATTGTTTTGACTTTTGTGTATCCCCTGAGATTCCATATGAATTTTAGGGTATTTTTTTCCCTGTTAAAAGTGTCATTGGGATTTTTGGTATGGGCATTGTAACAATATTGAGTCTTCTAATCCAGGAGAGAGTGTTCAGCTTTTTAGTCTAATCTTTCATATGTGGCTGATGGGTGGTGTTGTGGGTCACTGGTCCTGCAGTGTGGGTGCCTGTGATGATGTGTTTTTGCTCAAAGGGAAACTTGGGGGGCAGTATGCGATGAGTCTGTATTCACAGGGCTGCTGCAGCCTCCAGATGGCTGAAGAATGGGGCAGAGGGGTGTGGAGACAGTATGTGGAGTGGCAGGAAATAACCCTGATAGTGGATGCCTGCCTCCCTACAGCATGGCTTAGCCTCCCTGCTTGAAGATATTCCTACATTCCAGGAGCTGGTGAAGAGCAAGGGTGTGCTGCTATCTGTCTGGGTCACCTCCTCTTCCTACTGCCAAGTGGTGTCCCCAGCACAGAGCAGAGTGCCTGAGATGTGGTAGGTGTCTGGTTACACAGATAGCCTGAGGGAGGGTAGCATAGCACCCGGTCAGCGAGTGATGGTCACACCTCTCCCTCACCCTCCTCTGGAAGCCAACCTCTGAGGGAGAAAAGGCCTCATTGGAGATGGTCAGGGGCAGTGGCCGAGATAAGCTACCCCACACCTGAGGTCAGGGGTGGTGGCCGAGAAGAGCAACCACACGTCCAATGAGTGGCAGCTGCATGAGCGCAGGAGGGCCAAGAGGAGCTACTCCATGTTCAAGGTCAGGAAGGGCTTTAGCTATTATATGTATACATGTTTTTCACATAGTCTATTTATCTTTGCTTTTCTATTTTTTAATCTCTCTCTTTTTACCTTGTTTTCCACCCCTTTATTTTCTCTTTTTTTCTTCTTTTTTCTTCACTCTTTTTTTTCACCAAGTAAGTTAAATTGTTGTGCTGTCTTTGCTATATTTCCCAGTTGCCACTCTGTGCATGCTGTTTTCCAGATTGAGCATTAGCTAGCTCTGCTTTTTGTTGGTTGATATAAATTTTGGTTTCCCTTGTTCAACAAGTCAGTCTCTTGTACTCTTTTCTTTAGAATACTTTGGCTATAACCATGTATATGGAAGTATGTGTATATATCCCATTATTTCTGCAATTACCTGCTTGATCCGTTCCCATTATAATACTGGCACAAGCCACCCCTAACAAGAAATCAACACAAACAACTCAGTCAACCTTTCCTTCCAAAGGCAAAAACCAAAAGGAAGAAGGACTATAACCTTAAAGCCTGGAAAAAGAAGACCTCAAGTGGAGCAAGTTAGAAAAAAAAAAAAAAACGAAAGAAAGAAAACAGAGAAATACAGCACAAATGAAAGAACAAGGTAGAAACTCATGAGACCAAATAAATGAAGAGGAGATAAGAAATCTACCTCAAAGAGAATTCAGAATAATGATGGTAAAGATGCTCTGAAGACTTGAAAACAGAATGGAGAAAATGCAAGAACCATGTGACACAGTTAATACAATCACCAAAGACAGAAGAAATAAAGAATAAGCAAACAGAGATGAATGGGTCAACTACTGAAATTGAAAATCCTCCAGAAGGGAACAATAGCAGAATAACTGAGGTAAGTGAATGGATAATTGAGCTGGAAGACAGAATGATGGAAATAAAAATTGAAGAGCAGGATAAAAGGAAAAGAATGAAAAGGACTGAGGATAACTTCAGAGACTTTTGGGGCAATATTGAATGCACCAACATTCAAGTTATAAGGGTTCAGAGGAAGAAGAAAAATAAAAGGCACTGAGAAAATTTTTGAAGAAATTATAATTGTAAACTTCCCCAACATGGAAAAGGAAATAGTCAATCAAGTCCAGGAAGCACAAAGAGTCCCTTACAGGATAAACCCAAGAAGAAACTCATTGAGACACATATTGATCAAACTTAAAGGGATTAAATACAAAGAAAGAATATTAAAACCAGCAAGGGAAAAACAAGTAACATACAGGGAAATACTCATACGATTAACAGGGGATCTTTCAGCAGAAACTTTACAGGCCAGAAGGGAATAACAAGATATGTTTAAAGTACTGAATGAAAAAAAATCTGCAACCAAGATTACTATACTCAGCAAAGATCTCATTCAAAATTGATGCATAAATCAAAAGCTTTATAGACAAGCAAAAGTTGAGAGCATTTAGCACCACCAAACCAGCCTTACAAGAAATACTAAAGGGACTTACATAGCTAGTTAACACAAGAGAAAGGAAAGACCTACAAAAACAAACCTAAAACAATTAAGAAAATGCCAATAGGAACATATATAACAATAATTACCTCAAATGTAGGTGGATTAAATGCACCAACAAAAAGATACAGACTGATTGAATGGATACAAAAACAAGACACATATATATGCTGCCTGCTGCTGCTGCTGTTAAGTCACTTCAGTCATGTCCAACTCTGTGCGACCCTATAGAGGGCAGCCCACCAGGCTCCGCCGTCCCTGGGATTCTCCAGGCAAGAACACTGGAGTGGGTTGCCATTTCCTTCTCCAATGCATTAAAGTGAAAAGTGAAAGTGAAGTCGATCAGTTGTGCTCGACTCTTAGCCACTCCATGGACTGCAGCCTACCAGGCTCCTTCGTCCATGGGATTTTCCAGGCAAGAGTACTGGAGTGGGTTGCCATTGCTTCCTCCATATGCTGCCTGCAAGAGACCAACTTCAGATCTAGAGACACATACAGATTGAAAGTAAAAGGATGGAAAAAGTTATTCCATGTGAATGTAAGCCAAAGGGAAGTTAGAGTGGTGTACCTTATTTCAGAAAAAATAGACTTTAAAATAATGAATATTATAAGAGACAAAGAAGGACACTACATAATGATCAAGAGATCAATCCAAGAAGAAGACATAACAATTGTAAATATTTATGCACCCAACATAAGAACACTTCAATACATAAGACAAACACTAACAAGCATAAGAGGGGAAATTGACAGTAACGCAATAATAGTAGGGGAATTTAATATCCCATTTATAATATAGACAGATGATCAAAACAGAGAATCAATAAGGAAACACAAACCTTAAATGAAACATTAGATCAAATGGACCTAATTGATCGATTCAGGCCTTTCCATCCAAATGCAGAAGAGTACACTTTCTTCTAAGTGCACATGGAATATTCTCCAGGATAGATCACATCCTGGGCCACAAACAAGCCTCAGTAAGTTTAAGAAAATTGAAATCATATCAAGTATATTTTCTGACTGCAACACTATGAGACTGGATATCAACTACAGGGATAAAAGTGCAAAAAACAGAAACTCATGGAAATTAAACAATACATTCCTAAATATTGAAGATGTTACTGAAGATATAAGAAGGGAGATAAGATTCCAAGAAACAAATGACAATAAAAACATGACAACCCAAAACCTATAGGATTCAGCAAAAGTAGTTTTAAGAGGGAAGTTTATAACAATACAATCCTACCTCAGGAAACAAGAAAAGTGTCAAATATACAGCCTAACTCTACACCTAAAGCAGCTAGACAAAGAAAACCAAAACCAAACCAAACAAAACACAACCAATGTCAGTAGAAGGAAAGAAATCTTAAAAATAAGAGCAGGAATAAATGAAAAAGAAATGAAGAAAACAGTAGCAATGATTAATAAAAGTAAAAGCTGGTTCTATGAGAAGAAAAACAAAATTGACAAAACACTAGCCAAACTCACCAAGAAAAAAGAGAGAAAAATCAATTCAAGAAAATTAGACATGAAGAAGGAGAAGTTACAACAGACAACACAGAAACACAAAGGATCATAAAAGAATATTATGAGCAACTATATGGTAATAAAATGGACAACCTAGAGGAAATAGACACATTCTTAGGAAAGTTCAACTTCCCAAGACTGAACCAGGAAAACAATAGAGATTATGAACAAGCAAATTATAAACACTGAAATCGAAACTGTGATCAAATATCTCCCCAAAACAAAGGCCCAGGATCAGATAACTTCATAGGGGAATCCTATCGAACATTTAAAGAAGATCTAATGCCTATTTATCTGAAACACCTCCAAAAAATTGCAGAGGAAGGAACACTTTCAAACTCATTCTATGAGGCCACAATCACCTGATACCAAAACCAGGCAAAGGTAACACACACACACACAATTACAGGCCAATAGCTCTGATAAACATAGATGCAAAAATACTCAACAAAATTCTAGCAAACAGAAGTCAACAACAGAAAAATCCTCATACACCATGATCAAGTCAGGTATATTCCAAGGATGCAAGTATTCTTCAATATACAAAAATAAGCACTGAGACAACCCAGAGGGATGGTATCGGGAGGGAAGAGGGAGGGGGGGTTCAGGATGGGGAACACGTGTATACCTGTGGCAGATTCATGTTGATGTATGGCAAAACCAATACAATATTGTAAAGTAATTAACCTCCAATTAAAATAAATAAATTTATATTTTTTAAAAATGTGATATACCATATTAACAGATTGAAAGATAAAAACCATATGATTATTTCAATTAATGCAGAAAAGGCCTTCATCAAAATTCAGCACCCATTTATGGTAAAAATGCTTCAAGAAATGGTCATAGAAGGAGCCCATCTCAAGAATAAAGGCCATATATGATAAGCCCATAGCAAACATTCTTCTCAATGGTGAAAAACTGAAAACATTCCTATAATATCAGGAACAAGACAAGGGTGTTCACTCTGACCACTATTATTCAAAATAGTTTTGAAAGTCCAAATTACTGCAATTAGAGAAGAAAAAGAAATAAAAGAATCCAAATCAGAAAAGAAATAAAACTCTCGCTGTTTTCAGATGACATGCTACTCTACATAGGAAACCCAAAAGATAGTATCAGAAAATTACTAGAGCTAATGATTGAATTCAGCAAAGTCATGGGATACAAGATCCATACAGAGAAGTCATTTGCATTCTTACATGCTAACAATGAAAAGTCAGAAAGAGAAATTAAGGTATCAGTTCTATTCATCATTGCAATGAAAAGAATAAAATATCTAGGAATAAACCTACCTAAGGAGACAAAGAACTATATACAGAAAATTACAAGACAATGATGAAAGAAATCAAAGATGACATAAACATATGGAGACATATTCTATGTTCCTGGGTAGGAAGGATCAATATTGTGAAAATGACTATACTACCAAATGTAATCTACAGATTAAATGTAATTCCTGTCAAGTTACCAAAGGCATTTTTCACAGAGCTAGAGCAAAAAATCTCACAATTCATTTGGAGTCACAAAAGACCCTGAATAGCCAAAGCAGTCTTTAGAAAGAAGAATGAAGCTGGAAGAAACAACTTACCTGACTTCAGACTATACTACAAAGCAAGAGGTTAAAGCGTCTGCCTGTGATAAGGGAGACCTGGGTTCGATCCCTGGGTTGGGAAGATCCCCTGGAGAAGGAAATGGAAACCCACTCCAGTACTCTTTCCTGGAGAATCCCATGGAAGGAGGAGCCTGGAGGGCTACAGTCCATGGGATCGCAAAGAGTCGGACACGACTGAGCGACTTCACTTCACTTCATAGTCATCAAGACAGTATGGTACTGGCACAAAAGGAGAAATATTGGTCACGACTGAGCGACCTGAACTGAATTGAAACCAATGGAACAAGATAGAAAGCTCAGAAATAAACCCACACACCTATGGGTACCTTATCTTTGATAAAGGATGCAAGAACATGCAATGGGAAAAGATAGTCTTTTCAATAAGTGGTGCTGGGAGAACTGAAAAACACCAGGTAAATGAATAAAATTAGAACACTTCCTAACAGCATACACAAAGATGAACTCAAAATGGATTGAACACCTAAAAATACAATGAGAAAGTATAAAACACTTAGAAGAAAACAAGCAGAACACTGTATGACATAAATCAGCAAGACCCCCCATGGCCCACCTCCTAAGATAATGGAAATAAAAAAAACAAACAAGTGGAACCTAATTAAGCTTAAAAGCTTGTGCACAGCAAAGCAAATTATTAAAAAGGTGAAAAGACAACCTACAGAATAGCAAAAAATAATAGCAAATGAAACAACAGACAAAAGATTAATTTCAAAAATATATAAGCAGCTTATACAAATCAACATGAGAAAAACAAACAACCCAATCAAAAAATGGACAAAAGACCTAAACACACATTTCTCCAAAGAAGACATCAGTTCATTCAGTTCAGCTGTTCAGTCATGTCTCACTCTTTGTGACCCCATGGACTTCAGCACACCAGACTTCCCTGTCCATCACCAACTCCTGGAGCTTTTTCAAACTCATGTTCAGCAAATTGATGATGCCATCCAACCATCTCGTCCTATGTCGTCCCCTTCTCCTCCCATCTTCAATCTTTCCCAGCATCAGGGTCTTTTCAAATGAGTCAGTTCTTCTCCTCAGGTGGCCTAAGTATTGGAGTTTCAGCTTCAGCTTCAGTCCTTCCATGAATATTCAGGACTGATTTCCTTTAGGATGGACTCGTTGGATCTCCTTGTGGTTCAAGGGACTCTTGAGAGTCTTCTCCAGCACCACAATTCAAAGGCATCAATTCTTTGGCACTCAGCTTTCTTTATAGTCCAAATCTCACATCCATACATGACTACTGGAAAAACCATAGCTTTGACTAGATGGACCTTTGTGGGCAAAGTAATGTCTCCACTTTTTAATATGCTGCCTAGGTTGGTCATAACTTTTCTTCCAAGGAGCATCAGTCGTTTAACTTCATGGCTACCGTCACTATCTGCAGTGATTTTGGAGCCCCCCAAAATAAAGTCTTTCACTGTTTCCATTTTCCCCCCATTTACTTGCCATGAAGTGATGGGATCAGATGCCATAATATTAGTTTATAATGGTCACCTCAAATGACCATTATATCAACTACTGTGGGCAAGAATCCCTTAGAGGAAATGGAGTAGCCATCATAGTCAACAAGAGTCTGAAATGCAGTACTTGGATGCAATCTCAAAGAAGACATAATAAACACACGAAGAGATGCTCATTATTATAGAAGTGCAAGTTAAATCTACAATCAGATATCACCTCACACGAGTCAGAATGGTGATCACCAAAAGATCCACAAACAAGTGCTGGAGAGGGTGTGGAGCCTAGGGAACCCTCTTGTACTGCTAGTGGGAATGCAAATTGATACAGCCACTATGGAAGATAATGTGGAGTTTCCTTTAAACACTAGGAATAAAACCACCATATGATCCAGCAATACCACTTTTAGGTATATACCCTGAATAAACCAAAACTGAAAAAGATACATGCACGTACCCCAGTGTTCATTTTGGCACTATTTACAATAACTACAACATGTAAGCTACCTAGATGTTCATCGACAGATAAATGAATAAGGAAGCTGTGGTACATATATACAATTGAATACTATTCAGCCATAAAAATGGAATACATTTGAGTCTTTTCTCATGAGGTGGATGAACCTGGAGCCCTATTATACATAGTGAAATAAGTCAGAAAGAGAAAGACAAATATTGTATATTAGCACATATATATGGAATTTAGAAAGATGGTACTGAGGTATCTGCAAGCAGGGTAGAAAAGGAGATGCAGATAAAAGAACATACTTTTGAACTCAGTGGGAGAAGGCAAGGGTGGGATGATTTGAGAGAATAACATTGAAACATGTATATTACCATATGGCAAATAGATGGCCAGTGTGAGTTTGATGCAAGAAGCAGGGCACCCAAAGCTTGTGCTCTGGGACAACCTAGAGTGATAGGGTGGGGAGGGAGGTGTGAGGGAGGTTCAGGATGGGAGGACATATGTACACCTATGGCTGATTCATGTGGCTGTATGGTAAAACCATCACAATATTGTAAAGCAATTATCCTCCAATTAAAATAAATTTATTTTAAAAAGATTTAGCCTTTCTTTTCTCTCTGTTGCTTTAAGCTTCTGGATAATTTCAAGAGTTCTGAAAAAGTTAATCCTGACAATCTTTGCATTTTTCATTGCTTTTATCACTAATTGAATTTTTGGTAATCCTTACTCTACTATTTTTGCTGAATTCACCCTGGACATTTTGTGTAAGCAAAGAGAAATTTAAAGAATGAACTTGGCAGGAGATGATACCATGGGGCATTTGCATTTTGATGGAGGGATCTATTAAATACAGCCTATGGAGGTGGAGTCACATCAGGATATACACATGTATGAGCTGAGTGATGTGTGGAGGGGAGTTCTATGGTGCGGTTTCAAATATTTATGGGCTTGAGTCTTTGGAAGATAGTGAAAAAACCATGCTTAACAACTGCCCTGAGGACTTCTTCAGTAGGGATATTTAAAGTTATTTCATTTATGCATTGGAGTTCATGAAGGAAGTCACTTTAGAGATGGTGATATTTGAATGAGTTTTCGAAGAAGATACCCAGACATGCTCAATAAAGGGTTGTTCAAGTGATTTTAAATCTCCCTCAGAATCTATGAAGGCATCAGAAACCTGTAAGACTATGATAATTAATTTTCCATAGAAATACTCTCAAATGATTTCCCTGCTTTTTTTAAAACTGTCTATAACATTAGTTGGTATAATGTCTCTCAGTTCAGTCACTATCTTATCCCTATATCTTGTGTGCTTAGAAAAAAAAAGATCAATTTCAACTAAATATTTTAACTATAACCTAAGACCATTCTTGGGCTTCCCAGGTGGCACTGTGCTGTGCTTAGTCCCTTAGTCCTGTCCAACTCTTTGTGACTCCATGGACTGTAGCATGCCAGACTCCTCTGTCCATGGGGATCCTTCAGGAAAGAATACTGGAGTGGGTTGCCATGCTCTCCTTCAGGGAATCTTCCCAATCCAGGGATCAAACCCAGGTCTCCTGCATTGCAGACAGATTCTTTACCATCTGAGCCACCAAGGAAGCCACCTCCAGCCCAGGTGGCACTAGATGTGAAAAAAAAAGTGTGCCATTGCAGGAGATGGTAGAGATGAGGGTTCAATTCCTGGGTCAGGAAGATTCCCATGGAGGAGGGCATGGCAATACACTCCAATATTCTTGCCTGGAGAGTTCCAAGGACAGAGGAGCCTTGTGGGCTATAGTCCATAGGGTCTCACAGAGTTGGACATGACTAAATAAACTTATCATAAGCAAGCAAGACCATTCTCACATATATCAGTTTTCAGTCTCCCTTTGAAAGTGAAGAGGTGATTTTCCTCCATGACATGTACATCAAAAGGACCTGTTACTTTTGCATATCCTACTATGTGTGTATGTGGGGGGAAGGAGTTGGTTGTGGAGCTAAAAGAAATGTGGAGTCCATTTCACAGTTATATGTATACTCTACTGGGAAACTCAATTGGTTATTTGACCACATTATTCAAATTATATTTTAATGTTCCAATTCTTCCCATTCAACTACATATGATTTTAGAAATGAAGATTCTGTAATAACACAGAATATGAGAGATGAATAGGGAAGCAGCTGGGATGGATTATATATAATATGACCAGTGATGGGAAGTATAATATGACTCATCACCTTTCTAGGTCTTTACAATTTTATTTTAAAATATATGAAAATATTGTTAATGTTTTCAGAAAAATGAGCAAAGTATACCTTTGAAGAAATTATGCAAGTAGATAATTTTAGATATTCCTACTAAAGACAAGTACTGATTTAGGCAGGTATCAGAGAAGATAGACTAATTATGTGTCTTCATTTTGTTTTACTCTTGGAAAATAATGTTCAGAGAAGACAAGTACAGAAATCTCCAAGTTCAATGAGAAATTTTGTAATATGCATGTACTTTAATGGTATCATTTGCAGGGCTCTCAAAGTAAATGAATCTCACTTCTACCAATCTCATTTCTATACTTAATAATGGAATAGTGTTACAATGCTTGATGAAATATACTATGTTAATATAATGGTGGCTTTTATTTCCTATTATTTAACTGGCTCATTTACAAGAAAAACATTGTGGGAGACAAAAATAGGAATATTTTTGTCTTGCATTTTTTTAACCACCATTTGTTACTAAATTTGAAATTGACTACTGTTATATGTGGATAGTATCTATGCTTTCTGGTAAAGTTTGAAGTACCAGACAAGGCACAACTTATCCTTGTATATTAAAGGATTAAAAAGCTATCTTGGCTGTGTCAGTGGGTCATTTTGTTTATTTCTTGTAATTATCTATTTTAGGTTAAGGTTTAGCCATCTGATATGTAGAGAAAAATGCAGGTTTTAGCATAAGGTTATTTACTGATACATTAGTTTATGTTTCACATAGGATACTTAATCCTGCAGAGATGCTAGGCTGTTGCTAAGGCTGTAGAAACTTAGCAAACCATATCAAGTATTACTTCATCTCTCTGATCACTTTTACCATAGTTTTTTATTCTTCTAATACTTGTATTCTAATTTATTTGTCACTCCATAGACTAATCACTAAGATCATTGTTTAGATATGTGGTCAGAATACAGATTTGAATTGAGACACTATCTAGCTCTGCTAACTGTATAATGCTGATATGTATGTGTGTGTGTGTGTGGGGGGGTGATATATTCAATACAATGCCATATCATTTGACTAATTTCCTTTAGTGATACTGCCATTTTATTCATTTATCCACCAGTTATATTCTTATTCAATATACTGTAGATATACCATCTATCTGAGAGAGAGGAGAAGGTAGTACATTTTACCAATATAAACTCAAATGAAATTTTGGAAATGAATGAATACACACTTTTTATTTTTATATAATTAGGCTACACAAATGGGATTATCTGTTGGTTAATCTATTATAAATGTTAAAGTCAATTATATAGAGCCATAATATACTGAAGGTCAGTTCATTCCCATTATAAATGGGGATTATGTACAAATTCCAGGGTAAAGTTAATTTCTAAGCATATTTTATAAACACACTGCAAACAATTGATTTGGTGGTACTGAAATAATAAACATTTACCAATTATTGTAGTTGGTACATTGCTGCAAGTTTCACAGTGATTTTATTTCCAAATGTGTCTACAGTGCTTTTTTCACAAAGGGTAGAAAAACACAAGACAAAGCAAATGAAACAGATTTAAGAGCTATTAGGTAAATGAAACGATAAAATTATCATGGTATAATTCAAGCTGGATTTAGAAAAGGCAGAGGAACCAGATATCAAATTGCCAACATCCACTGGATCATAAAAAAAGCAAGAGAATTCCAGAAAAAATCTACTTTTGCTTCTCCATGATGCCAAAGTCTTTGACTGTGTGGATTGCAACAAACTGTGTAAAATTCTTAGAGATATGGAAATACCAGTCCACCTTACCTGTCTACTGAGAAATCTGTATGCAGGTCAAGAAGTAACAGTTAGAACTGGACATGGAACAACAGACTGGTTCCAAATAGGAAAAGGAGTATGTCAAGGCTGTATATTGTCACCCTCCTTATTTAACTTATATGCAGAGTACATCATGAGAAACACTGGACTGGAAGAAACACAAGCTGGAATCAAGATTGCTGGGAGAAATATCAGTAACCTCAGATATGCAGATGACATCACCCTTATGGCAGAAAGTGAAGAGGAACTAAAGAACCTTTTGATGAAAGTGAAAAAAGAGAATGAAAAAACTGGCTTAAAACTCAACATTCAGAAAACTAAGATCATGGCATCCAGTCCCATCACTTCATGGCAAATAGATGGGGGAAACAACAGAAACAGTGACAGACTTTATTTTTTTAGGCTCCAAAAATCACTGCAGATGGTGACAGCACCATGAAATTAAAGGATGCTTGCTCCTTGGATGAAAACTTAGACAGCATATTAAACAGCAGAGATATTATTTTGTCAACAAAGGTCTGTCTAGGCAGAGCTATAGTAGTTTTTCCAGTAGTCAGGTATGGATGTGAGAGTTGTACCATAAAGAAGGCTGAGCACCAAAGGATTGATGATTTGGAACTGTGGTGTTGGAGAAGACACTTGAGAGTCCCATGGACAGCGAGATCAAACCAGTCAATTCTAAAGGAAATAAGTCCTGAATATTCATTGGGAAAGACTGAGGGCAGGAGGAGAAGGGGATGACAGAGGATGAGATGGTTGGATGGCGTTAACGACTCGATGGACATGGGTTTGGGTGGACTCTGGGAGTTGGTGATGGACAGGGAGGCCTGGCATGCTGCAGTCCATGGGATTGCAAAGAGTCAGACATGACTGAGTGACTGAACTGAACTGAACTGAATTCATTGGAAGGACTGACGCTGTAGCTGAAACTCTAATACTTTAGCCACTTGATGAGAAGAACTGACTCATTAGAAAAGACCCTGATGCTGGGAAATATTGAAGGCGGGAGGAGAAGGGGATGTCAGAGGATGAGATAGTTGGATGGCATCACCGACTCAATGGACATGTGTTTGATCAAGCTCTGGGAGTTGGTGATGGACAGGAAAGCATGGTGTGCTGAAGTCCATGGGGTCACAAAGAGTCAGACAGGACTGAGCGACTGAACTGAATTGATTTGAAAATAGCTTCCATTAAAAAACCCTGTGCTATTCATTAAATACTTTGTTAACAGTAAAATACATTTTCCAAGATAGAATATACATGTCTCAGAACTATATAATGAGCACTAACATGTTTAACTAATCTGAGTTAGGGAGTGAGTGAAGTTTCTCAGTCATGTCCAATTCTTTGCAACCCCATGGACTGTAGCCCACCAGGCTCCTCCATCCATGGGATTCTCCAGGCAAGAATACTGGAGTGGGTTGCCGTTTTCATCACCATGAAAGCAAAGGTGCATATTTCACTCAATTCTAGACATTTCAGTTATCCCTTAGACACTCCATTGATACCCTTGAAATTTTCACATACACAGAGTAAATTTTTAAGAACACTTCAAAATTTTTGCAGTAAAATATTAAAATTAGTGCTGTGAACTAAAATGCTAGAAAGGCACCCCAAACATTTGTATTTATAAAGCTATATTTATATTTACTGCTTTTATAAAATGTTGAATTATTTAATGTTAAAATGTAGGTCTGTCTTGCAGTAGTGTAAGAAATCATATCAATAATTTTCCTAGGTGCTGGGTACTTACATTTAAAAGTTTCTGTTTCTCACTCAGTGATTACAGTTCCTTTTATTGATATTTTCTTTAATGTTGAAGTTGGATTTGAACTAATTGAAACTTGAAACACGTCTTTAACATAGATATTTTTGGATCAGTTTGTTTGCTAAGCTGTCGAAGTTTTCTTCTGATTTTATTTTTCTATATGTTAAAGGTTTATTTTTTTAATTTAAATTTATTTATTTTAACTGGAGGCTAATTACTTTACATTATTGTATTGGTTCTGCCAGACATCAACATGAATCCACCACGGGCATATACGTGTTCCCCATCCTGAAGCCCCCTCCCACCTCCCTCCATGTACCATCCCTCCGGGTCATCCCAGTGCACCAGCCCTAAGCATCCTGTATCGAACCTGGACTGGCGATTCGTTTCTTATATGGTATAATACATGTTTCAGTGCCATTCCCCCAAATCGTCTTACTCTCTCCCTCTCCCACAGAGTCTAAAAGACTGTTCTATGTATCTGTGTCTCTTTTTCTGTCTCGCATTCAGGGTTATCGTTACCATCTTTCTAAATTCCATATATATGCGTTAGTATACTGTATTGGTGTTTTTCTTTCTGGTTTACTTCACCCTGTATAATAGGCTACAGTTTCATCCACCTCATTAGAACTGATTCATGTGTATTCTTTTTAATGGCTGTGTAACACTCCATTGTGTATATGTACCACAGCTTTCTTATCCATTCATCTGCTGATGGACCTCTAGGTTGCTTCCATGTCCTGGCTATTATAAACAGTGCTTCAGTGAACATTGGGGTACACATGTCCCTTTCAATTCTGGTATCCTTGGTGTGTATGCCCAGCAGTGGGATTGCTGGGTCATAAGGCAGTTCTATTCCCAGTTTTGTAAGGAATCTCCACACTGTTCTCCATAGTGGCTGTAATAGTTTGCATTCCCACCAATAGTGGAAGAGGGTTCCCTTTTCTCCACACCCTTTCCAGCATTTATTGCTTGTAGACTTTTGGATCGCAGCCATTCTGACTGGTGTGAAATGGTATCTCACAGTGGTTTTGATTTGCATTTCTCTGATAATGAGTGATGTTGAGCATCTTTTCATGTGTTTGTTAGCCATCTGTATGTCTTCTTTGGAGAAATGTCTATTTAGTTCTTTGGCCCATTTTTTGATTGGGTCTGTTAGGTTTACTTACAAGTCCTGGGACCTTGATAGGAACCATTTCCACGCATCAAGGGTGGAGGTGAGGAAACCCTCCATAGCGCTGGGTGAGTGAGGCAGAGTCTTCACCACTCTGGAAGGGGGTGGTAGATATGGACTGATCTGGGGGCGGCAGAGGACAGCCAGGTAGAAGCCTCCCAAAGGGTCCTTGGCCAGGATGGGAAGTGAGCAGACAGCAGAAAAACTGGGCATGTTTTGGAAATTACATCAGAGAAAGCAGAAATTACATCAGCTAACCAGAGGATTAGATCATGAAGCTAAGAAGCTTCAAGTGGGCTTGAAGACAGCTTGAGGGGAAGTGACAAGTGGATGGCTACTGAAGCGCATAAAGTTTGTCCCCTGTGGGGAGGCTGGTAATGGCTGAGATGTCATGCCTTGTATTGAGCGTTGAGTTTTCCTCCTTTATCACTGTCCAAGAGAAATGCTGATGGCCCATTAGACCTGGGCCGGGAAGAGGAGCCACCACCCCCACCAACTCATGTTGTCTTCATTTCTCTGTATACAAAGAGCTCTGGGTTCAGGAATAGAAAGGAGCTTTGTCTTATTTTGGCTTCTTGCTGAGAAGGTCCAGCATGGCTACCATTTTGAGCCATGAACTTTCTTGTGGCTTCCCTGACTCTTTAGAAGAAGGTGTTCTGTTACTGGCGTGGAAACTGAGGCTGGAGAAGTCAACATCTGCTCCCTGATGGTGAACCCCAGTCTGCTGAATTCCAAAGCTCCTCCCTGTACTTCTCAGTTCCTGAGCATTCCCAAAGCATGGTGCCCAAGCCACTGGAGGTAAGTGAGAAGATTATGGGAGAATGTTGGTTTTTTTTTTCCATTTATTAGCAATAGTTTTACAGTTTTCCATTTAGGGTAGGTATTTTTGATCAGGTGAAAATCCCTAATTAAAAGGGAGTTGAGGACTTCCCTGGGCATCCAGTGGTTAAGAATCTTCCTTGGTCTGGGAAGATTTCTCACGTTGTGGGGCAACTAAGCCTACGTGCCTCAACTACTGAGCCCACGCTCTAGACCCCGTGTGCCACAACTGCAAAAGCCCATGTGGCCTATAGCCTGTGCTCTGCAAGAAGAGAAGCTGCCGCGATGGGCCTGCGGGCAGCACCGAGAGAGGGGCCCTCGCTGATCGCAGCTAGAGAAAGCCTGGGCCTAGCAATGGGTGCCCAGTACAGCCAAAACATCTTACCCATTTTTAGTTAGTTTATTGATTGTAATCGGAAGCCAACTACTTTACAATATTGTAGTGGTTTTTGCCATACACCGACACGAATCAGCCATGGGTGTACACGTGTTCCCCGTCCTGAGCGCCCCTCCCACCTCCCTTCCCATCCCATCCCTCAGGGTCATTCCAGTGCACCAGCCCTGAGCACCCTGTCTCATGCATTGAACCTGGACTGATGATCTGTTTCACATATGATAATATACATGTTTCAATGCTATTCTCTCAAATCATCCCACCCTTGCCTTCTCCCAGAGTCCAAAAGACTGTTCTATACATCTGTGTCTCTTTTGCTGTCTCACATATAAGGTCATTGTTACCATCTTTCTAAATTCCATATATATGTGTTAGTATACTGTATTGGTGTTTTTCTTTCTGGCTTACTTCACTCTGTATAATAGGCTCCAGTTTCATCCACCTCATTAGAACTGATTCAAATGCATTCTTTTTAACGACTAATATTCCATTGTGTGTATGTACCACAGTTTTCTTATCCATTTGTCTGCCAATGGACATCTAGGTTGCTTCCATGTTCTGGCTATTGTAAACAGTGCTGCGATGAACATTGGGGTACATGTGTCTCTTTCAATTCTGGTTTCCTTGATGTGTATGCCCAGCAGTGGGATTGCTGGGTCATAAGGCAGTTCTATTTCCAGTTTTTTAAGGAATCTCTACACTGTTCTCCATAGTGGCTGTACTAGTTTGCATTCCCACCAAAAGTGTAAGAGGGTTCCCTTTTCTTCACACCATCTCCAGCATTTATTGTTTGTAGATTTTTGATAGCAGCCATTCTGACTGCTGTGAGATGGTACCTCACTGTGGTTAACCAAAACATTTTTAAAAGGGAGTTGATATAAACATTAAGTGAACATTAGTACAAGTGCTATAAGGACATGCAAATATCAGGATACTTCTAGAAGAATCTTGCCCTGCTCTCCTGTCACCTTTCCTTTCCAGGGCAATTGGCCTGGGGTTAGCCTGCCCCCATCATTTCAGGATTTATCCTCCAGTCACTGGATTTCCTTGTTCCTCTGTCAGTGAAGGGAGCTGTCATCACCTGGGATTTGGGAGGGAGGTGGTCCATTCATGGAGGACATCTCCTAGCTACCCAGATCTGTTCTCTGACAGCCCAGCTAGGTCAGATGTTTGCTTCCCCAATGACAAGCATGACCTCAGAGATGGGAGGGTTTTCCCCTGCCCCTCATCCCCATCCTTGGTCTGGGCTCTGAAAACACTGCAGAGAGATGATCCTGGGCTGGGAGAGATGGTTACAGTTCCTGGACCAGACCTCACAGGGCTGAGGGTATGCAAAGATGCCTTATCACAGCAGGAAAGGAAACTGGTGGAGTAAGGACCATACCTATTTAAGATCATCACTCTAAAAACAACTTCTTTCATTTTCCCCATCTTATCTGCTCTTGTTCACATGCACATCTTTAAAGAGTTTTAATTCATTACATACCATTTTGTATTCTGTTTACCCCCCAGCCTCAAGCCGACCATGTGCGTGTGTACTAAGTCACTTCAGTTGTGTCTGACTCTTTGCAACCCCATGGACTGTAGCCTGCCAGGCTCCTTTGTACATGGGATTCTCCAGGCAGGAATACTGGAGTGAGTTGCTCTGCCCTCCTCCAGGGGATCTTCCCAACTCTGGGACTGAATCTGTGTCTGTCATCGTCTCCTGCATTGGCAAGCAGGTTCTTTACTATTAGTGCCACCTGGGAAGCCCCAGAGCAGACCTCACCCCAGCCCTTCACCATGCTGCTCTGTCATTTTCGTGATGCCCATTGTGATCTTGTACAGGGCTCCCTCCAGTGGGTCTTCAATCATGGACTAAATCTCCTGGATAACAACACGGAGATGGCTCCAATGTTTCATAATTGTATAAAAGATGGCAAGGAACTGCTTTAACAAATGTCACTTTAAAAATATTTTCAACCATTTTTTAGGATAATTATTTGCGGCCCCTCTTATTATTTCATTCTCAGCTCCTCTTGATTTTCCTTGCCTCTTTTCTGGAAATTTCCACCCCTTTCCCCCTCCCCAACAGCCCTCTCTCTTCTTCCTGCCTGTCCGGTCTCCTGCTCCCCTACCCACATGGCTCGATGAAAAACAAAACAAAACTGGATATGGAGTCAGAAGAGATGAATTCAAGGTAGGATTTGTCACTTTCCAGTTGTGTAACCCCCAGGCAAGTCACTTGATCTTCCTAGCTCTTGTTTTATTTCTATCTTTAAGCATAAGAAAAACAGAGGCTGAGCACAGAGAAATTGTAGGGCAGTGAAAATATTCTGTCTTTACTCTGATGGTGGATAATAGGCATTATCTGTTTGTCCAGACTCATAAGATGTACAATACCAAGACTGCATCTTCATGTAAACCATGGACTTTGGGTGATAATGATGTGTCAGTGTAGGCTCATCATTGGTAAGAAGCACACAACTCTGGTGGAGGATGTTGCTAATGGGGGAAGCTAATGGGGCAGGGGCACACGAGAAACCTCTGTACCTCAAATTTACTGGGAACCTAAAACTGCTCTAAAAATTAGTCTTTAAAAATATGTAAGAAAGGGGCTTCCCTGGTGGCTCAGTAGTAAAGAATCCATCTGCCAGTGCTGGAAGATGGGTTTGATCCCTGTTGCAGGAAGGTCCCGCATGCTACCGAGCAGCGAAGCCCCTGCACCACAGCTATTGGGCCTGCACTCTAGAGGCTGTGCTCTGCAACAAGAGAAGCCACCAGCAAGAAGCTGGGGCACTGTAGCTGGAGAGTAGCCCCCACTCGCTGCAACTAGAGAAAAGCCTGCACAGCTTCCAAGATCCAGAGCAGCCAAAATGAGCAAGGAGATCAAACTAGTCAGTCCTAAAGGAAATCAACCCTAAAGGACTGATCTTGAAGCTGGAGCGCCAGTACTTTGGCTACCTGATTCGAAGAACTGACACATTAGAAAAGACCCTGATGCTAGGAAAGATTGAAGGCAGGAGGAGAAGCGATGACAGAGGGCAACATGATTGGATGGCATCACCGATTCAATGGACACGAGTTTGAGCAAGCTCTGGAGATGGTGAAGGACATGGAAGCGTGGTGTGCTGCAGTCCATGGGGTCGCAAAGAATCAGACATGACTGAGCACCTAAACAACAACAGCAAAATAAATAAAATTGTTTAAAAATATGCACAATGGTCCTCTGATTCCAGTTAGTGGATCTCAGCAGTCATGGCCAACCTCATCGTGCTCTACACTGGCACAAAGATGCCCATCTTGGGGCTGGGCACCTGGAAGTCCCTTTCAGGCCAAGTGATGGAGGCTGTGAAGAAGCGATTGATCTTGGGTACCACCACATTGACTGTGCCCACGTGTATCAGAATGAGAATAAAGTGGGGTAGGCCCTCTAGGCAAAGCTCCAGGAGAAGGTCATGAAGTGTCAGGACTTCTTCATCGTCAGCAAGCTGTGGTGCATATTTCACAACAAGGACCTGGTTAATGGTGCCTGCCAGAAGCTGAAGCGGGACTACCTGGACCTCTACCTCATCCACGGGCCCACAGGCTTCAAGCCTGGGAAAGACTGTTCCCATTGGATGAGGACCACAAAGTGATTCCCAGTGAGAAAGATTTCATGGATACCTGGACAGCCATGGAAGAGCTGGTGGATGAAGGGCTGGTGGAAGCTATTGGAGTCTCCAACTTTAACCATCTCCAAGTGGAGAAGATCTTAAACAAACCTGGCTTAAAATACAAGCCGGTGGTCAAACAGATCAAGTGCTACCCATACCTCACTCAGAAGTTAATCCAGTATTGCAACTCCAAAGACAATGTGGTGACTGCCTACAGTCCCTAGGCTCTCCCGACAGGCCCTTGGCCAAGCCTGAAGACCCTTCCATACTGGAGGATCCCGGGATCAAAGCCACTGCCAGGTGCTGATCTGATTCCCATGCAGAGGAACTTGATCGTGATCCCCAAGTTGGTGACACTTGAATGCATTGCTGAGAACTTCCAGATCTTTGACTTTGAACTGAGCAAGGAGGATGTGACCACCTTGCTCAGCTACAACAGGGACTGGAGGGCCTGTGCCTTGGTGAGCTGTGCCTCCCACAGGGAGTATCCCTTTCAAGAGGAGTTTTGAAGGAGTTTTGAAGCTGTGGGCACCTGCCCAGGTGACCTGCTGTCTCCCACCTCACTCTTCTTGTGTGTAGGGTAATTTGGCCCGTGTCCCTCAGTGGTGGGTCAGCGACTTCCAGACAAATCAGCGAGGGCTCAGCCAGCTTGGTGTTGGGTCCAAAGAGCAGAATCAGTAGACTGGAAGTCTCTATAGTTTTCTTTTGCCTTTCTTGTCCATTTGGGGAATGCGCAACCCAAATACTAATTTAGAAAAGGGTATTTGGGTTGTGTGTGCTGTGAAAGTGTTCCACTCAATACGCCAGCAAATTTGGAAAACTCAGCAGTGGCCATGGGACTGGAAAAGGTCAGTTTTCATTCCAATCCCAAAGAAAGGCAATGCCAAAGAATGCTCAAACTACTGCACTATTGCACTCATCTCACATGCTAGCAAAGTAATGCTCAAAATTCTCCAAGCCAGGCTTCAGCAATTCGTGAACCACGAATTTCCGGATGTTCAAGCTGGTTTTAGAAAAAGCAGAGGAACCAGAGATCAAATTGCCAACATTTGCTGGATCATCAAAAAAGCAAGAGAGTTCCAGAAAAACATCTATTTCTGCTTTATTGACTATGCCAAAGCCTTTGACTATGTGGATCACAATAAACTGTGGAAAATTCTGAAAGAGATGGGAATACCAGACCACCTGACCTGCCTTTTGGGAAATCTGTATGCAGGTCAAGAAGCTACAGTTAAAACTGGACAGGAACAATAGACTGGTTCCAAATAGGAAAAGGAGTATGTCAAGGCTGTATACTGTCACCCTGCTTATATAACTTACATGCAGAGTACATCATGAGAAATTCTGGGGTGGACGAAGCACAAGTTGGAATCAAGATTGCCAGAAGAAATATCAATAACCTCAGATATGATGACCAACCTAGATAGTATATTCAAAAGCAGAGACATTACTTTGTCGACTAAGGTCCGTCTAGTCAAGGCTATGGTTTTTCCAGTAGTCATGTATGGATGTGAGAGTTGGACTGTGAAGAAGGCTGAGCGCCAAAGAATTGATGCTTTTGAACTGTGGTGTTGGAGAAGACTCTTGAGAGTCCCTTNGAAGCAACAGTTAGAACTGGACATGGAACAACAGACTGGTTCCAAACAGGAAAAGGAGTATGTCAAAGCTGTATACTGTCACCCTGCTTATTTAACTTCTATGCAGAGTACATCATGAGAAACGCTGAGCTGGAAGAAGCACAAGCTAGAATCAAGATAGCCAGGAGAAATTTCAATAACCTCAGATATGCAGATGACACCACCCTTATAGCAGAAAGTGAAGAAGAACTAAAGAGCCTCTTGATGAAGCTTGCCTATGTAAACTTAGCTGTTTTCTAGCAGAGCTTTGGTATATTAATCCAAGGATAGCCCTGCTTAAGACATCATAACTTACTTATCTGCAGAAGCTCTGTGTCTCCACACCAGGCATGCATAGTCTCCTTAAGGGTTGGCTCAGACAACAGAGACCATCACGGGGAGCATCTCTCCCAGTCACTGTGCCGCCACAGGCAGAGAGGGAGGAGCCCTTCGTCTGTGAGGTGTCTCTAGACATTTCACAATAGTCAGTGAGCTCAAGGCTTGACAGTCCCAGGTTGCAGGTGGCTACTGTCCAGAAACAGGGTACAGCCAGCCTTCTGACCATAGAATCTAAACATGGAATCTAAACCATGATAAGATAAGGCCTCTGAGTCGCCCAGATAAGGCCTCTTCCTTGCCCGGCCTCATAGCCTCAAGTGTCTCCCTGGGTTAACTTCAACCTCTGGTAGGACAGAGAGGTGGAGGAAAGAGAAAGAGGTAGAGAAAAGAGGAAGGAAGAGAGACAGAATGGCTTACCATCTTTGCCAGTGACACCTGCATCTTGTACCCAGCTCTCTCACACTCATGCAGTAAGCTCACACTGTGTTGCATCTCTGTGCTCACACGTCTGGCCCATCTCTCCCCCTGGAGCCCTGGGATCCCACCCTAGCCTGACCCAGCACGAACAGGAAGCTGTGTGGCTGAATGGCACATCTAGATCATTTCTAATCAAATGCTGCACAGATACAAGAGTCCCTTCTCCAGCTGAGGGGGCCACACTCCCAGCATCACGAGGAAAGGATGATCAGCAAAAGAAACTTTTTCAGAAATCAGAGATACTTCATGCAAAGATCAGCAGCAGCCACTATAGCTGCGGTTCCCCAGGCCAATCTAAACAGCATCCACATTTTCATTCTCCAGCATCCATTGAAAAGTCAGCTCCTTTGAAAGGATGCCCACCCTTAAAAGAATGTTTCACAACTCACGGTAGATCTTTGTAGCCATCTTTGCGTGATGCTACGGAGGCCTCTAACCCTAAACCTCTGTATTTTGTTTAAAAAATAAGTTTAATGCCCAGGAATTGCTTTTCTCCAAAGCACCAGATATGATCCTAATAAGCAGCCATGTCTAAAAACAACTGGATCATGTCATTGTGTGGCAAAACCACTACAATATTGTAATTAGCCTCCAATTAAAATAAATAAATTAAAAAAAGAAAAAGAAAGAAAGAAAAACAACTGGATTACATGATGGTCTTTTATCAAGTTTGTTTCCCTTTTTCTATTTCATAAGCAGTGGTCCCATTTCATTTAGTTTATGTTTTCCAATTTTTCTGTCTCTTTTATCATTGTTCTTTCTCAAGCCTTTATCAAGTGTAATAGAAAAGCTTTGTACATATATAAAAATAAATAGTATGTATAATATATATTCTAGAAAAGTTATACATTTTTGCTTAGCTAAAAAATTTATGACATTTTGGTTCCACTTGCTAGATTTCTAACCTACAGTCACTCAAAACTTTGATATAGTTCCATCTATTCTGGCATCTAGTATTACTGAAATAATTTCTTGATTTTAATTAAGCTGTGAGATACATGAGGGCATGAAATCTATTCCTTTTTATTTTATGGTGAGAGCTCTAACTTTTAGCATTGTGTCCAAACCAAAAAGACACTCACATATATATTAAATAAATGTATGAATGAAGAAAATAAGTTTAAAAAATATACCTCAAAGGAAAAATAATGGTGAAGAGAGGAGGGAAAGCAGCTTGGAGAATTCTTTTTTTAAATATATGTATATAAGAAGAAAACATACCACGTCAGCTTCTTTAGTGCAAACTTTACTTCTGTGACATTGGCGCCCATGCCCCGCTTCCACCTCTGCCAGATCCACCCTTCATAGCCCTTCACAGTGAGACACGGCAGCAGGCATCCTGGCCGCTAACCTGTCTCCATATGTCATCCTGAACACCTTAAACCCATTCTCCTCAAGCCAAGATCCTACCATCCATGCACTGTGGATATGCTGGGCAGGCCTGGGAGCAAGATCATTGTGGGGAGGGTTTCACAGCAGGAAGAGCCTGAGAAAATCACTTAATTCATCCTCTTAATGTACTCAACACAAAACCACAAATACACACACCTAATCCCCAGAAAAATGAGGTGAGACCCACACTTAGGACAGAGTGGAGCTGAAACAAAGTCTGAACCTTGGTGCCAATGCTCTTTCCACTAAGCCACAAATCTCTTAAATGTTTACCCAAATGTGATACTTGGCTGCCTTTCTAAACTGCCCCCAACTTCAGTATAACTCTCAAAACTTGAACTGAAGCTATATACGTATATACTGGGGCTTCCCTGGTGGCTCAGCAGTAAAGAATCCACTTGCCAATGCAGGAGACGGGTCAGTGTTCCTAACTTAGCAGTGGGCGCGTATGCTAAGTCGCTTCAGTTATGTCTGACTCTTTGCGACCCTATGGACTATAGCCCACCAGGCTCCACTGTCCATTGGATTCTCTAGGCAAGAATACTGGAGTGTGTTGCTGTTTTCTTCTCCAGGGGATCTTCCTGACCCAGGGATTGAACCTTTGTCTCTTACGTCTCCTGGGAGGCCTATATATGCATATATATATACATATTCTTTTTCTATTTATATAATATTATATAATCTATATAATCTATAAATATATGCATATATTGGGCTTCCCTGGTGACTCAGAGGTAAAAAAAATCCACCTGCCAATGCAGAAGACACAGATTTGATCCCTGGGTTGGGAAGATCCCCTGGAGAAGGAAATGGCAACCCACTCCAGTACTCTTGCTTNATAATCTATAAATATATGCATATATTGGGCTTCCCTGGTGACTCAGAGGTAAAAAAAATCCACCTGCCAATGCAGAAGACACAGATTTGATCCCTGGGTTGGGAAGATCCCCTGGAGAAGGAAATGGCAACCCACTCCAGTACTCTTGCTTGGAAATCCTATGGACAGAGGAGCCTGGCAGGCTGTAGTCCCTGGGGTCTCAAAAGAGTCAGACATGACTAGTGACTAAACAACAAACAATATATATGTACGCACATGCATATATTTTATGTGTACATCACATATACATATACATGCATATTATATATTACAATTTTTCTTCAGTTCCCCCCTGTGGTTATTCTTTTCTTTTCTTTAAAGCAACATAGTCTTTTTTTTCCCCTAAATGACATCTTATGCAGGACCAAATTATAGAAAAATATAAAAAAGTGACAGAATAAGACAGGAGATGAGGTCCACAGTGGGTCTGGCACACAGTAGGCACTCAGTAAGGCAGTGGTTCTTCAGGAGTCTGGCCCACCTTGGCCAGTGCTGGGAGTGAGGAACAGCAGGAAATTTCTGGTCAAGTCTGGTGCTCTGACACCTCCCTCCTGCCACTAGGCAGAGGAGCCTTTCAGCAGGGCAATAGCCCAGTTTAGGAGGCTTCTTCAGAGAAGCCAGCCAGAAAGCCTGTGTTGACTGGACATTTATGCCTACTATCTTATGACAGGAAATCAAGCTCTCTCGGGGCAGTGCCAGAAAAACTCATCCTGAGTCCAGAGGTGCTGTTTTAATACCAAAATCTTAATTTTTATTTTCTTATGTAAGCACAATGGGTAGCCTTGCCAATAATGTTAAAAACAGAAGACAACCCACGCCCCCCCCCAAAAAAAAAAAAAAAAAAAAGAAAGAAAAATCTTCTTGTAGTTTCTAAACCAACTTGCATGGAAAGAGCTACTCCACAAAAGGGTGATGGGTGCAAATTTTTTTCATTCATTTAGGGGGGTGGTTTTTGTTTTTCCTGTTTTATTCTTTGGGTCGGTTTATTTGTTTTTCCCACACTATTCTTTAATGACAAATGAGGGTGACACCACTCTTCTCAAAAACAATGAAACAAGGTTGGTGGGAGGCTCTGAAAAATCTCCAAAGGCTGGGGAATTTTTGCCCGGAGAAGTGCGCTGCTCAAGCACACTGGTGGAAAACAACAGCCTTGTGCCAAATGCCTGTGGTGAGGGCTCGCTTTATTTTTGGTCCAAGCACAGAGGCCAAGAAGCCACATCCACTGACTTCTTTTTCATTTAAGATTCTACATTCATCAGTGTGTCTTGTTGAGAAGGCCTCCATTAGAGATTTCCTCTATGTGTTCAAAGAAAAAAGAGGAAAAGCAGAAACACAGTCACCAGTCCTAGGAAAACAGCAACCATCTACCACTTAAGAGACCAAAGCAGGTGTTTAACACGATCTAAACTGCATTTTATTTTCTTTAAACTACATTTTATTCTTAAGGAGAAAAAAAAGCCAAAAGCAACTACATGAGTTTAAACAGTTTAAACGACTCAGATTCCTTTTGGAAGAAAATGATATAGGAATCTATAAAAACTCTGATAAGCATAACCACAAACATTTCTCCCACCAATTGTCAGTCAATTAAAAGAAAAAAAAAAAAAGCTTTAATATAGATGACGACTGAAAAAACAAAGTTCCATAGAAAGAAGGCTGCCCCATTAAAAAAGGAAGCACGTCTAACAGCCATCTCGGCATATCTTAAATGCAGATTTTTACATAACTGATCGAGACAGAAACCGTTTGCAAATATTTATACTTGAAATCACAAGATGGCTGGCCCCACATCCTAGAAGTTGAGGGTGATTATGCAATGAGCTGGGCCTTATTTCCTCTCCCTTAATTTGGCCTAACCCAGCTTGGTTGCTAGAAAAAGACAAAACCTGACAGAGCAGGGCAAGGATGGCCAAGGAGCCCTAATTTATTTCCGTTTGAAAGGTCATTGCACTCACTTCTCATTTCTGCAGGGAGTGCAATCCACACGGCTGGGCTCACTGTCCGGATTCAAGCACATGTTTTTCTCATCTAGCAGAATCATCTTGTGAAATGTGAGCACGACCTGCACAGGCCCCTGGGTGAGAGCTGATGGGGGAAGGTCTGGGTGGGGGCGCTTTGCGGGGGGACCGGTGTCTCTGGCAAGTGAAGCCGCTCCAGATTGGCTCCTGCAGCATCGGGCTCACACTAGGGCCCAGACATTGAGGAGGCCTGGCCTTGGCCCTGGAGATGCCCAGTTCAAGAAGTTTTCCAAGCTGGCATCACAAGCAGAGACGGAGCTGCTGCCCTGAGAGCTAGCACGCTAAACTGATCTATATTCAAGAAGGGCCTCGGGGCTCGTGGGGCCACGCAGGGACCTGAAAGTGGAAAGTCGGGACAGAGCATGGGAAATTCCAGTCCCTCCTCCACCCAAGGGGCTGGCCACAAACAGGAACCCCATCAATATGCTCCCTCAGCATGATCAGGGGTTGTGCATTCTCCCCAGCTCTGCAGCCCTGTCCACCTTGCTCACAGGAGGAAGGGACCTCGGTGTGCATTTTCCCTTAGGAAGGGACCTAAGCTGCAGAGACAGCCTAAGCTTTCCGCTGGGGCACCCCATCTGAGGGCAGCCGTACACCTGGAACACTCCTGCTTCATCTTTATAATAATCTAGGTTTAGGATGTACTTATGGATAATTTTATAAAACCACCAAAAGTGCGGGAGAAGGAGATAAAGCAATTCTCATTTCCTCCAACCCTATCCAAGTAAACAAGAAGGTCCTTTTAAGTAAAGATTCTTTCTAATGAAGAAATAAACCTACACCTCATCATTCCTCCTCCTGAGGACAGAGGATTTAGAACTGATTCAAGTGGTGTTTCCTATTTCTCATCTGCCCGATCTACCCTCCCCATGAATTGCTTTTTCATCTCTCTCACCAAAGCTGGCTGCAAAAAGCTCACTCAAGCCAGCAAACAAGTAAAGGCAATATTTCTCAGTGGCACAACCCACGTCAGCATACCCTAGACTAGTAGCCATGATGATGGAATGGCTCCTACCTGCTGGTTAGAAACTTCCTGTCATTTCTGTTGCAAGATGCACAGCTACTTCCGGTTTGGGAAATTATACAGGGGCGAGGACAAGGAAGACAGGAGGGAAGAGAACCTCCTGACAAAATCTGGCAAAGGCTCTTTGAGGTTTCACAACCTCTTCCTCTCAGGTAATAGCAAATAGTCCCATCAAGATGAACTTTGAAATCTGCAGTAACACTTTTGAAAAGAAATCTTGTAGTGTTATACTTGAAACTTTATTTGATTTACTTATACAAGTAGCTGTGAAAAGAAGAGAGGTGAAAAGCAAAGGAGAAAAGGAAAGATATAAGCATCTGAATGTGGACCACGACTGAAGCGACTTAGCAGCCGCAGCAGCAGCATACTTGTTTTGGCTGTTGCTGTGCAGCTTGCAGGATCTCAGGTCCCTGACCAAGAATTGAACAGGAGCCACGATAGTGAAAACCCAGAATCCTGACCACTAGGGCACCAGGGAACTCCCTGTCTTGAACTTGTTAAATATGCATACCTTTTCCTTTAGCAAGGGGGTTCCCTCGTGGTTCAGAGCGTGAAAGAATCTGCCTGCCAGGAGGCAGGAGACCCAGGTTCGATACCTGGGTCAAGAAGATCCCTTGGAGAAGGGAATGGCTACCCACTTCAGTATTCTTTCCTGGAGAATCCCCATGGACAGAGGAGCCTGGCGGGCTACAGTCCATGGGGTTGCAAAGAGTTGGACACAACTCAGCGACTAATGCTTTCCTTCAGCAAATCCACCTCTAATAATCTATCAAAAGACAACTATACAGGGCTCTCGTGATAGGCAGACCTCTATGATGGCCTTCAATGATCTCAGTCTCCTGCCCTCCTCCAGGGGATCTTCCTGACCCAGAGATCGAACCCGCGTCTCATGCTCCTGTGNAGCAAATCCACCTCTAATAATCTATCAAAAGACAACTATACAGGGCTCTCGTGATAGGCAGACCTCTATGATGGCCTTCAATGATCTCAGTCTCCTGCCCTCCTCCAGGGGATCTTCCTGACCCAGAGATCGAACCCGCGTCTCATGCTCCTGTGTTGGCAGGCAGCTTCTTTACCACTAGTGCTACCTGGGAAGCCCCCAGGTATCCATGGCACTTGAGTAATCCTCTCTGCCTGGGTGAGGGACCTAGTGATTGACTTCTAGTGAATAGAATGCAGCAAAAGGGATGGGGTGCGTTTCTGAAAATTTAAAGACTGATTTTTGTCATGCTTACAAATTCTTCCACTCTCTCCTCTGCCCATTTTGATGAAGTCAGCTGCCATGCTGTGAGTTCTCCCTCTGAGGGTCAATAGCAGGTGAGGAATGAAGGCCCTCCGGCCAACGGTCCATCAGCAACTGAATCCAGCCCATAACCGCTGAGTCAACTCAGAAGCAGATTCTTCCACACCGTATCCTCAGCCTGCACCTTGGTCTCAGCCTAGAGAGAGATCTTGAATTGGAGAACTCTGCTAGGCTGTGCTCTTGACTCCTGACCCAGAGATACGGAGACATATTACATGTTGTTGTGTTTAAGCCACTAAGTTTTGGGGTGTCTGGTTATGTGGCAAGGGATAAAGAATATCATTTTTAAGCATCATGGTTTACAATCACATACAAAAAAAAAAAAAAAAAAAAAGGAAATAACCCAAAAGTCCATCCTGAGGGAGCTAGTTCAATCAAGAAAGACACATCCAGACAAGAAATACTGGGCAGCCCTCAAAATATAATGAGGCAATATATCTGTATTGAAATGGAAAGAAGCCCACAAAAATGAAAAAGCTAGTTGCAAAACGATGTGAGACTTCTAAAACACAGTAGAGGTCTACAATAGATTTTCATTTCTGTAATCTCCAGACAAGCTCCTCACACAGTGTTCCCATCTTAGAAAATAGCAACTGTAGTTATCTAGTTGATATAGACAAACAAAAAAGACAGAAAAGAGAGATCATTCTTGAGTCTCCTCTTTTCCTCTAACTGCTCACCCAATCCATCAGTAAATTATACAGTTTACCTTCAAATTATCACATCCACCACTTCTCACCACCGCCACAGTGACTACTCCCAGCCAAGCCACCATCCCCTCTTTTTTGGGGGAGTTACAATAGACCTAATTTGTTACCCTGCTTCCTCTTCTGATCTGCAGTTTATTTCCAGACCACAGCCAGAGTGATGCTTAAAGACTTCCCTAGTGGGTCCAGTGGTTAAGAGTCTGCCTTCCAATGCAGGGGACACAGATTTGATCCCTGGTCAAGGAACTGAGACCCCACATGCCACAGGGCAACTAAACCTGCACACTGCAGCTACTGAGCCCAGGCACTCTAGGGCCTGTGTTCCACAACTAGAGAAGCCTGCATGCTGCAACTAGAAAGGCTCCTGCATGCTGCAACCAGAGAAAGCCCATGTGCCACAACAGAGACCCATAAGTGACCAGGAGTCATGGATGCTGTGCTCTGAAATCCATCCCTGCATGTGTGATAAAGTCACGCTCTCCATAAGCTACTCCTGGTCAGTAACTGGGCGGGGCAAGATGACCAAGACAAGCCTATTCCTGGGAGATGGAAAATTCACCTAACAGGGGCCTCTGGCTCAAGGGCTTTTCAACAACTTTGCCAAATTCTCTTAGAGCAGCGCAGAATTCCAGGATGCTTCCCCTCAGCCTCTGCCCTCCCCTTTCCTCATCACCTGGGCTCAGACTCAAGTCACAGTCTGACAGCTCTCCCAGGCTCCAACCAGCTCCCTCCCTGTTTTCCTTCTAGTTAGAGCAGAGCACTCAGAAAGGCCCTGCACTTGACTGCAGGCTTTGCTGCACCTGACTTGAAATTCGTAATACGTCATTTTTGCTAAAGGAGACCCACACCTGCATTTTGTATTGGATACTTGTCTTGTTCACAGGCATTGCCTTAATAAATCTTTTGTGTGGCTAATCCTGCACTGGTGTCTGCTTCTTGGAGGACCCAGACTGACACCCCAGATGTCATCATGGCTCTGCATTACTTCATGTGAACCTCGGCTCAAACATCACCTCCTCACAGAGGCTTCCTTTGCTGTCCTAAATATAGTACACCCTACCAACCCAGTCTCTCTCTCCTTAGCCTGCCTTGACTTTCCTCATAGCTCCCTCTGACATTATACCTTTATTTATTCCTTGTTTTGTCTTCCTCTTGAGAATGTAAACTGTATAGGGACAAAGACCTTGTTTTGTTTAATATTGTACCTCAGCACCAGGGGAAGAAGAGGGAGGGACATATTAAGAGAGTAGCACTGAAACATATACATTATCTTATGCAAAACAGATAGCTAATGGGAAGTTACTGTATAGTACAGGGAGGTCAACCCAGGACTCTGTGACAACCTAGAGGGGTGGTCAGAGCACTCAGAAAGGCCCTGCACTTGACTGCAGGCTTTGCTGCACCTGACTTGAAATTCGTAATACGTCATTTTTGCTAAAGGAGACCCACACCTGCATTTTGTATTGGATACTTGTCTTGTTCACAGGCATTGCCTTAATAAATCTTTTGTGTGGCTAATCCTGCACTGGTGTCTGCTTCTTGGAGGACCCAGACTGACACCCCAGATGTCATCATGGCTCTGCATTACTTCATGTGAACCTCGGCTCAAACATCACCTCCTCACAGAGGCTTCCTTTGCTGTCCTAAATATAGTACACCCTACCAACCCAGTCTCTCTCTCCTTAGCCTGCCTTGACTTTCCTCATAGCTCCCTCTGACATTATACCTTTATTTATTCCTTGTTTTGTCTTCCTCTTGAGAATGTAAACTGTATAGGGACAAAGACCTTGTTTTGTTTAATATTGTACCCCAGCACCAGGGGAAGAAGAGGGAGGGACATATTAAGAGAGTAGCACTGAAACATATACATTATCTTATGCAAAACAGATAGCTAATGGGAAGTTACTGTATAGTACAGGGAGGTCAACCCAGGACTCTGTGACAACCTAGAGGGGTGGATGGGGTAGGTAGTGGGAGGAAGGTTCAAGAGGGAGGGAACATATGTATACTTATGGCTGATCCACATTCTTGTACAGCAGAGACCAATACAACATTATAAAGCGATTATCCTCTAATTAAAAAAAAAAGGCCCATAATAGGTAGCCAATAAAAAGTTTATAAATAAATTAATATATTATATTTTAAAACATCATATAAAATTCACCTAGGTCTTCTTTCAGTTCCAAACATACATAAAATATAATCTAATGTGATCATCAGAGAAGGCGATGGCACCCCACTCCAGTACTCTTGCGTGGAAAATCCCATGGACAGAGGAGCCTGATAGGCTGCAGTCCATGGGGTCGCATGGGACACGACTGAGCGACTTCACTTTGATTTTTCGCTTTCATGCATTGGAGAAGGAAATGGCAACCCACTCCAGTGTTCTTGCCTGGAGAATCCCAGGGATGGGGGAGCCTGGTGGGCTGCTGTCTTTGGGGTCGCACAGAATCGGATACGACTGAAGCAACTCAGCAGCAGCAGCAGCAATGTGATCATTTTGAGTATATACCTCACAGACCTATAAAATAAAACTTTTTAAAAATACAGGCCACAAACGAAGAGAGAAAGCCCAAAGCAGGAGGCATGAGAGCAAATGCTGCAAAACTGCCCAGAGGAGGGCTGAATCTGTATTCTGCTGCACGGGGCCTAGGGCTGGGATGTTAATGCTCAGGTGAAGAGAGGTGATGTAGCCTAGACCCAAGCGAGATAGGGGACTGGAACCAACATAGCTACATACAGTCAAAATTCTTGAAAACCTCCCTCCACATGAGTGTAGGACCAGACAAACTATTACCACTCCCTAGTAACTCAGAGTATATTCTGTCCTAGTCTTAAGGTGAAAAAATTATATATATCTCATGAAAAAATAAAACATCAAGCCTGTGACATGTACAAGTGCGTGACCCAGATTTACACTGTTTAAATTGTGCAAGAATCCAGAGCTGATAAATTACCATAAAAATATAGCCAGGACCAAAATGCCCCGGAGGAATATTTTCATAGCCCAGACTCATATAAGGCTCTCTCAGAATAAACAAGTCCTGCTGAACAAATCAGACAAAGAAACAAACCAGTCAGAGAGCCCACATGCATAGGAAGCAGAAGAATTAGCACCTCAAGAACTGATGGTAATAGAATAATCTGATGGACCACAACCAAGAGTAGCCCCTTGCTCACCACAACTAGTGAAAGTTTGCCCAAAGCAATGAAGACCCAGACCCAGCACAGCAAAAAAAAAAGAATAATCTGATGGAACTATAAACTAAGTATGTTTAAAGGTATTTTTAACATAAAAGAAGGAATAAAAACTATAACAAAAGAACAAGCCTCTATGAAAAAAGAAATGACAGCTTTGGAAAGAAAAAAGAACTAAGTAGAAAATTTTAAATGAAAAATACAGTGTTACGTTAAATATTAGATATAGCTAAAAAGAGAATTCATATCATGGAAGATGGCAAGAAAGTACTCATAATATAGTAAAGGAAAAAAAAAGAAATAGAAAAATGTAAAAGAGAGGTTACAAGACATGGAGAGTGTGTTGACAAAATAAGATATACTTTTAATTGGAGTTCCAGGAGAAAGATGTAGACGAGGAAACATTAAAAAGACAGTCACTAAGAATGTGACAGAATTAAAGTGCTACCTGTGATGTTTATTTCAATCATCACAAGTTCCAAGCAGGAGTCAAAAGAACAACACACACCCAAGGGCCAAAGAGAAAATCATGAAGCAATCAGATAGAAAAAAAGAGGTGACCAACCTAATAATGGCAATTAGATCAGGACCAGAATTTTCATCAATGACGCAGAAGCAAGAAGATAATGGAATATCATACTCAGGTGGTAAAAAAAATAAATGGGTCAAACTAATATTCTATATCTAACGAAATTATTGCTCAGAAACGTGGGTGAGGGCTTCCCTGCTGGCTCAGTGCAGAAGACGTGAGTTCTAAGCTGATCCGAGAAGATCCCAGATGCTGTGGAGCAAGTAAGCCCATGCACCACAGCTACTGAGCCTGTGCTCCAGAGCCCGGAGCCGCAACTACGGAGCCCACGCACCCCAGAGGCTGTGCTCTGCAGCAAGTCACCGCAGTGAGCAGCACACACCCTGCAGCTGGGGCAGCCCTCAGTCTCCACGACTCGAGGGGAGGCCACGCAGCAAAGAGGACCCAGCACAGCCGGAGACAAACACGCGCATTTAAAGACGGGAGTAAAACGTAGACGTATCTGTACAAAGCAGAGAATACCCAATTCAAGGCTCCCCGAAAGAAAATACGAAATAGCAATAATGTTTCCATTTAAAGTAAATCAAACATAGAGAAAAGTAAGATATACAATGATGAGCAAAGACGATAATAGAGATGATAGTCAATCTGTAAATAACCTTGACGTCTCAATTTTTTTAAGATTAATGGAGGGGAGACGTTATAAATGATTGGAACTAAAATACTGGATAGCAATAATATGATTATCGTAAAGCATTTTAATGCCCTTGTGTTGTTTGGTAGAATATCTACTTTGAAGAATTTCTAAACAGATTTTAGGGGCTTCCCTGGTGGTCCAGTGGTTAAGAATCTGCCTTGCAATGCAGAGGACATTGCTTCTATCCCTGGTGTAGGAAGATCCCACGTACTTTAGGGCAACTAAGCCTGCGCGCCACAACTACTGAACCCACATGCAGCAACTTCTGAAGCCTGTGAAGCCTAAAGCCCAAGCTCCGCAACAAGAGAAGCCAACCACAGTGAGAGGCCCACACACCGCAACCAGAGGAGCCCACACACCACAGCCAGGGAGTAGCCTCCACTCCCTGCAATCAGAGAAAGCCTGCACGCAGCAACGAGGACCCCGTGCAATAAACAAACACACTTTAAAAAAAAGTTTTTTAAAGCTAAGCATGCAGATTATAATTTTAATTATAACTTTAAGGGAAATAAGAGTGGGGATGGGAAGAAGAAATGTAATGTATACTTTCCGAAATAAAAGCAGAGAGGAGAAGGAGAAAAGAACACTCAGATGACAGGTGAAAAGATAAATAAAATCAGAAAAAAATATTACCATGGGCAGATATTCATTAAAGGAAATTTAAAGACTATAGCTCAAGTCAAGGAAGTTGAGCAGAGATGTAAGACATATAAAAGGAGCTAGAAGAAGGAATTGAGAGGATACAAGAAGATAAAAGATACACGATCCCAAATGATAAGAAAGAATGAAGAAGACAGAGAATGGTGAATATTTTCTGAAAATGATAAATCAGTACAAGCATTGACTCTACAGAAGCATAAAAGAAGTAATGCTTTATGAGATTCTAAAAGAAAAGAAATATATAGGCTTAAAATATATAAAGCCACTAACATACAAGCGGGGGTGGGGCAGAAAAGGGAAGGGTGTTGTTCAGAATAAAGATATTGATCACCTTAGAATTCGGTGAGTTAAAGTCACAATTACTAAGTTAACCACTAAAGTTTTTAACTACGACCAGTTTTTTTAGACTGATAAAAAACAGTATAATTTTCAGAGTGGTACAGGAAGAAAAAAGTGGAGTGAGATAACAAACTCAACCAACCCAAAAGAAGACAAGAAAGGAGAGAAGAAACCGATCTTGTGGGACAAAGAGGGAGCACCAAAGACTCTGGCAGACAGGAATTAAAATATATCAGTAATGATAACAAATGTAAGTCCACTTAATTTTCCAGTCAAAAAATGGTAACAAATTTAAACAACTCCTGGGGCCGGCAAAGTCATACACGTGAGTAAACAGCAGATATAGGAAAGCAATAGCTCAAATGAAAGGATAACTGATACTTCCACAGAGTAGGGAAGACAACAGAGCCTAGTGGGGCCTGGGGTAAACTGGTGAGAGAATAACTATTTAAAGAAGGCAGTTTTCATGGACTTTTGCCATGGGAATGCTGTCCAGGGTCCTGTGTGTCAACTTTCAAACAAAGCTGCGAATTCTGAGTTTTATGTGTGTGTGTGTGTGTGTGTGTGACTGTCACAGAGACTTGGCCCAGAGCACCTGTGGCCGTGGCCTCCTCTTGAGAATTCTCCAGGCCGAGCTGTTAGAACGCTTTTCCCAGAACTGTCAGTGAAACCCGAAGCGGCCGTCGCTGTTTGCTTCCCCCTCTGCCCCTCTGCTATCCTCCCCGCCCCCCCGGCCCCCCCAGTCCCTCCAGTCCCAGATAATTAAACACCGTTAACAGCAACGCAGAGTCACATGATGATGATGGTGATGATGATTTTTTTTTTCATGGCAGCCACTTAGTGAGTTCTCACTACGTGCCAGATAGTATGTTTAGTGTTTTACTTTGTCTTATTTGCTCCTCATACTATCCTGTGAGATAGTATTTTTTGTTTATAGATTACGAAAACAAGGCTCTGAGTAATTAACTAACCCCCCTCAAGATCACATATCAAAATGTGAGGTGAGCTTGGTCTGGAATCCAAGTCTGTAACTTTAACTGAGCTCTTAACCATTCATGCTTATACTGTCTCTGAAGCACCAATGTATAGTGCCTCTCAAACGTTAGACATCTTGGGCCAAATTGCACATGGGGCAAATACAAACTGAGGAAATGGAAAAGACTAGGGCCCCACAGCTCAGGCTGCAGGCAGGTGGAATCCTCCTGAAGGCAGAGGGATGGATAGGGTCTAGGGCATGGGTGGAGGAATTGACTTGATAGGCACAGGGATGCTTCATTTTAACAGGAAGGAGGGCAGAATGTGATTTTAAATGTAGATTGGGTTTAGGGATAGGTGGTAGGGAGATGAGGGAGAGAGTTCCCATTTGACAGTTCTGTTTTCTAAATGAAGATAAAGTCATCAATTGGAGAGATGGAAGAAATGGACACATGCGTGAGGAAGAGGGGTCAGGGAGGTTAGAAGTATGATCTAGGGTAAGATACATAGTTTCTCTGCAGCTGTTTTTCTTATCTGTGAAATAGGGATGATACTGTGTTCTTCACAGGGTTACCATGTAGCACCTGTGTATTTTAGTTCACTTTTCTCTTGCTTGTCATCAAGATGTGCCTATCTTGTGTAGGGAGGTTAGAAGTATGATCTAGGGTAAGATACATAGTTTCTCTGCAGCTGTTTTTCTTATCTGTGAAATAGGGATGATACTGTGTTCTTCACAGGGTTACCATGTAGCACCTGTGTATTTTAGTTCACTTTTCTCTTGCTTGTCATCAAGATGTGCCTATCTTGTGTAATTTTTTCTCAGTTTACTCTTTTTTTTCATAATGAGGTGATAAGACTGGTCAGGTTGCTCTCTCTCTGGGTAACATGTTCCTTCATTCAGGAAGTGTTCACTGAGCTGGGGGATTAGGAATACAGTAGAGTACAAGATAGATTCCCTCAGTGGGCTTACATTGTTTCCCTCTCTCTTTTAAACTACAGAGTACTAATGCATTAGCTCTTTTTAGAGGAAACAAAAAGTTCTTGAGACCAAAACTGCCCCACCTCCACCTTCATAGGCCACTTTCAAGTCCAGGTTGTCACCTTCTATAGATTGGAGGTTTCAATGACACCCTCCCTGGGTTTGATTAATTTATTAGAGTGGCTCACAGAACTCAGAAAGTGAAAGTGAATTCGCTCAGTCGTGTCCGACTCTTTGTGACCCCATGGACTGTAGCCTATCAGGCTCCTCCATCCATGGAATTTTCCAGGCAAGAGTGCTGGAGTGGNCCTGGGTTTGATTAATTTATTAGAGTGGCTCACAGAACTCAGAAAGTGAAAGTGAATTCGCTCAGTCGTGTCCGACTCTTTGTGACCCCATGGACTGTAGCCTATCAGGCTCCTCCATCCATGGAATTTTCCAGGCAAGAGTGCTGGAGTGGATTGCCATTTTACTAATTGATTTATTATAAAAGGATATAACAGCTAAATGAAAGATATGTAACAAGGAGAGAGGCGCTCCGATGCTTTCTGAGTGCCCCATTCTCCCTGAACCTCTGTGCATTCACCAGTCTGGAAACTCTGCCAACCCTCTCTGGGTATTTATGGAGGCTTCATTGTATGAGCACTCATGTATTATATAGGCACAGCTGATTAAATCATTAGCCATTGATGATGATGTTCAGTTGCTAAGTCATCGCCAACTCTTTGCGATCCCATGGACTGCAGCACGCCAGGCTTCCCCATCCTTTACTGTCTCCCAGAGTTTGCTCAAATTCATGTCCATGGTTGAGTGATGCCATCCAACCACTGATGACTGAACTCAAATCTCCAGCCTCTCTCCCCTTCCAGAGATCAGGGTGGGGCTGAAAGTTCCAGCCCTCTAATCTCTTGATTGGTTTCCTTGACAACTAACCCTCATCCTAGTTACCTAGGGGTTTTCCTAAGGTTATCTCAGAAAAGTAAAAAAATAATAACTTATTCTCTGCATTTAGGAGAGCTCCACACCAGGGATAGAAACCAAATATGTGTTTCTTCTTATAAATCACAGTATCACACTGTTAAATACAGATTTACAGAACCAGTAACATTAAAAATAGTAATATTGGAAAAGTGTGATTGCCAGAGTTGGTTTTAACAACAGAAAGTTATATATTTATTTCTTGTGTGTTTTACTTGTTGACTTGATTTTTAAATTTTGACCTTGATGTATTATCATTTAAATCAATGTCATTATTTTTCCTGTTTTCAACAATGAGCTAGTTTTTAATTACTGATTCATTTTTGATAGTTCAGTTATATGGTGTCCTCATATAATTCTGAAAATTTAAATCCTCATTAATGACAACTACAGTGTGAATGCTGGTGACTGCTTTAGGATTGGCTCTTTTGATGATTATATGACCAGCACCATGTGATTTAGTTCTCTGTCCACATTCTCTAAAGAAGTTGGGCTCTGAAATCAGATTTCTGGATTCCAGTTCTGGTTCCACCAATTATTTTTGGGTAGGTCATTGTCTCAAACCCTCAGCCTCCTCATCTGTGAAACAGGGACAGTAGCACTACCTAGAAGGGTTGTTGTGAGAACCATGGGGGTAACCCATGTGGAGCACTTAGCATAGTGCCTGGAATGTAGATGTTTGAGAAGTCTTAACCGTTGGCACTCTTGTTATTAACTTGTTATTAAATAAAAACCTGATGGCATCTGGCTTTCACTTAACATCATAAAAAAGGTAAAGGCAAATTTCAGCATGGAAATGGTATATGGTACTAGTTTTCCAGATCTTCCATGTTATCATTATTATTTTTTAGGATTAAAATCCAAATGAAGGGAATTGCCTGGTGGTCCAGTGGTTGGGGCTCCATACTTTGCCTAGGACCTGGGTTCAATCCCTGGTTGGGGAACTAAGATCTTGAAAGCCATATGGCATGACCAGAAAAGAATAGTCCAACTGAAGTCATTAGAAGTTGAGGCAATTTTCTCAATCTATCATAAAATGCACTTTTCTCCTGGAAATTTCAAGAACTAGGCAGGTTTGTGAAATTTGGGGGTGGAGAGCAAGTGAGTTTTTCACCAACTTGGATACTGTACCACCCAGCGGCTGCCTGGACCTCATATATATTACAGATTGTGTGAGTCCTTTCAGAAACTGTAGAAAGCATCCTATTGTGTCCATGTGTGCATGCCTGTGCACATGTGTGTTGGCTCATGACCTTGGACATGCTTGCCTCTGGAATCTGTATGGCGGAATACATACCTAGTAGTTTCATGAAGGGGAGAAGGCAGTGGCAACCCACTCCAGTACTCTTGCCTGGAAAATGCCATGGACGGAGGAGCCTGGTAGGCTGCAGTCCAGGGGGTCGCTAAGAGTCGGACTGACTAAGGGACTTCACTTTCACTTTTCACTTTCATGCATTGGAGAAGGAAATGGCAACCCACTCCAGTGTTCTTGCCTGGAGAATCCCAGGGACGGGGGAGCCTGGTGGGCTGCCGTCTGTGGGTTTGCACAGAGTTGGATACGACTGAAGCGACTTAGCAGCAGCAGGAGTTTCATGAAGAGTACAATGATCTGCGACAAGGAGGTCTTCCTCTCTCAAATGCACTCAAAGGCCTGGTGATCCATGTCTTCTTTTTATTTATGAAGATTAACTAGGCCATACATGGATAATCTTGGTAATCTAAATTCTTTCTCTACTCTTACTGAATGGTGCTTTTCGGTTTTTAAGAAGACTGAAAACTGTTGGATGACCAAACTGGTTTTATTTTTAACATACTGAAACTGATTTCTTCCTCAAGTCTCCATTCTCCTGGTTTTAATCCCTTTTCTCATTTGCAGCTGAATTTGTTATCAGTCTTGCTGAAAAAAATACCACCTTTGATACTTTCAAGGCTTCGCTGGTCAAAAATGGTGCAGAATTCACGGTATGTCTACATAGAGACCCCTGTTTTGTTTTAATATCACTGCTGGATTTAAATTTTGATAGTACATGCCAGTAAAGTGAACCATTAAGTATGTGATGTTTTCATGACACTAAGCATGTGACACCTTTCTCGGAAAATCGGGCAGAATTTCCATTATTATTAAATCTTTATGGGTGCTTACATTCTTGTTCTATGAATCAGGAAGTCAAAAACAACAGTTTAGGTGTGAAAGGTAGTTCTAAATCATGGGAAATAAAATAGTTGAAGGGAACTAAGTCACATGCCTGCAAAGAGTCATAAATATCAGTTTTCTCTGAGGTATGTGACTAGGTTCAGGCCACATCAGGTTGCCACTCTGCTTTATCCCAGTTAGTTAAATTCAGGTGCATCACCACTCTTTCTAAAGGACACCCCTTTTCTTAGTGTTTTTAAGCACTGATCCAGGAGCTGACAATCTTTGTTCTGTTTCTTTTCAAAGGATTCACTCATTAGTAACTTGCTGCGTCTCATACAAACCATGCGGCCTCCAGCAAAGCCTTCTACTAGCAAAGGTGAGCAGAGCTTCTAGCCAAGCTTCGTCTCCAGTATGATTTAGGTTGTGAGCATCCCGTAAATTGCATTTAGATCCGCCCTGGGTGTTCTTTGGAAGGAATGATGCTAAAGCTGAAACTGCAGTACTTTGGCCACCTCATGTGAAGAGTTGACTCATTGGAAAAGACTCTGATGCTGGGAGGGATTGAGGGCAGGAGGAGAAGGGGACGAGAGAGGATGAGATGGCTGGATGGCATCACCAACTCAATGGACGTGAGTTTGAGTGAATTCCGGGAGTTGGTGATGGACAGGGAGGCTTGGTGAGCTGCGATTCATGGGGTCACAAAGAGTTGGACACCACTGAGCGACTGAACTGAACTGACCCTGCTGCAGCTGCTGAACAAGTAGATTAAAGTAATAAGACATAACCAATCAAATGCATACTGAATCATACTCCCCATCCCAGTGCCAGTTTAGTTGTTGAAGGTTTTGTAATCAGTATTTTTTTTTAGGAAGTTGAATTATATTTATATTAACATATAAGAGTAATATGTAGAAAAATGTTTTTAGTTTGATGCAAATCTAATGTTGAAGTTCTTTTGTTAATCTCTAAGAATATTAATTATGTCTTTTTTTTTTTTTTTACCCTTTCATGCTTTTAATGAATTAAGATCCAGTTGTTAAGCCCAAAACTGAAAAAGAAAAGCTGAAGGAGCTCTTCCCAGTCCTTTGCCAGCCAGACAACCCTTCTGTTCGGGTACTGATACCATTTTGAGCTTGTCTACCGCAGCTACATGTCCCCCCACCTCACCCCTTTTCTCTGTCTCATTAGTTATTAATTTTAAGTTTGCCTTGAAAAAGAAAAGCTGAAGGAGCTCTTCCCAGTCCTTTGCCAGCCAGACAACCCTTCTGTTCGGGTACTGATACCATTTTGAGCTTGTCTACCGCAGCTACATGTCCCCCCACCTCACCCCTTTTCTCTGTCTCATTAGTTATTAATTTTAAGTTTGCCTTCACTGTAGCGTATTACTATTTTTCAAAGTAAAAGTGTCTGGTCACTCCCTGAGCACCTACTATGTGTACAGTAGTGTTAAAGGGTTCAGAGAATGATATTACAGGGAAATGAGATTGGGAATTGTGGGAAGCAATGATTAAGGGATATGGAATAGATATGAAATAACTTAAAGTTCTGAAACAACTGCCAATTGTGCAAAATTAGATTTTTTTCTTTGTTACATATTGTGTGTATGTGTTCAGTCATGTCTGGCTCTTTTCAACCCCATGGACTGTAACCCACCAGACTCCTCTATCCATGGAATTTTCCAGGCAGGAATACTGGAGCAGCTTGCCTACTCCAGGGGATCTTCCCTGACCCAGGGATCAAACGCGCATCTCCTGCATTGGCAGGCAGATTCAAAGTGTTTTGATTTTTTAATTTCACTAGTACCTACTATATGCCAAACTGTTATAACTATCAGGGTACAGTGGTGAACAAAACAGACTAGAGTGTCTGCCGTCTTGGACATTACATCCTGGTACTGGGGCAGGGAATGAACATGTAAACTTCTCCACTGGGGAGGAGACAGGCAGTACCCAAGTAAGTAGATGATATAGCTGATAGCGATGAGAACTGTGGAGAAAAATAAAGAGGTGAAAGAGGGAAGGGAGTGTAGAGGGAGAGTGCTGTGTAAAAATTTTGACGTCTATTTTCTGTTCATAATCACCACTTGCATGCTTTCATGGAAGGAAAGTAAAGTTGCTCAGTTGTGTCCGACTCTTTGTGACCCTATGGACTGTAGCCTACCAGGCTTCTCCATCCATGGGATTCTCCAGGCAAGAATACTGGAGTGGGTTACTATTTCCTTCTTCATGGGAGGGGTGGTACCTAATTGTCACCATAAGGCTTGTATATAGGACAAAGGGGATTTGCCAAGTGTGGAAATGACTTCCAGGAGCCTTTGCTCATTCCTTCTCCCTCTGTCTCAAATTGTGTTGGAAATCTCTGCCCCCTCTGCTTCCTTCACATTAGTGGTCAGAACTGTAGGGACTGTTAGATTTGCAGATGACCCTGAAGTACAGATTCTTGAGAGCGGATTTTTCTTATCCCCTTTTCTCCTGACGTGGCTGCCTCTGTCTCTGTAGACCATGCTGGACGAAGATGATGTGAAAGTTGCTGTGGATGTCCTGAAAGAACTGGAAGCCTTGATGCCCAGTGCAGCAGGCCAGGAGAAGCACAGAGATACCGAGCACCGGTTTGTCCCTACCGTCCTATCCTTTGCAAGTTTAGGATATAGTGATAGTTGAATTGTGGACTAGCCGAGCAAAACTCTGGGCAAGTTTACAGAGTCTAGACTGGCCATGTACCATACTGTTGGATCTGTTTTCGTTCCTCCCTGGTGAGAGTGTTTAGGCAGCAAGTGCTGAGATGTTCAGAAGATAGAAATCTGGGTTGAAAGAGGGCTGAATACGTTTGTGGTCTCCTCTGTTATTGGTTTGCAGGGATGTCAGTCATAGTTACTGAAGCTCCAGTTCAGCATTTAGTGGGTATCTTCCATATGCATGGCACTGTGTTAGGTGCTTGGGAAGGCGAGGATGGAATTGGGTTGGTTTTGTTTTTCAAACAAGTATTTGTTGCTAGGGACAAGGCCAAGAGAAAGAAGCGCAGCCGGAGCCGAGAGCGAGACCGTGACCGCGAGCGAGAACGTGATAGAGACCATAAGCGGAGACACCGGTCCCGCTCTCGATCACGTTCCCGGACCCGGGACAGGAATAAGGGGAAGTCTAGATACCGGTCCAGGAGCAGAAGTCAGAGTCCCCCCAGAGATCGGAAAGACCGAGACAAGTATGGGGAGCGGAATCTGGACAGATGGCGGGATAAGCACGTGGACCGCCCTCCCCCAGAAGAGCCCGCCATCGGGGACATTTACAACGGCAAGGTGACCAGCATCATGCAGTTTGGATGTTTTGTGCAGCTGGAGGGACTGAGGTAATGACATCAGCAAAGGGCAGAATTATCACTGGGGATTTTCATATTTTAAAAAGTGACTGTGTTAGGCTGTTAGAAGTTGACCTTTTATTTGAAATGTCATAGAGCCATTTATTCCTTCCTAGGACTTCAGGAGATCCATTCTTTTGCTGGTTGACACAGAAGAATTTGTTGCTCCCCACCTCCACCCTAACCCTCAACTTTTTCTTTGGGAAGGTGGTAATTCTAGTTTATTGTTTGGCCAGTTTCTTGGAACTTTGCTCTTGAGTTTAATACCCCTTTCTGTTAGTTCATTTCCAACAAGGGTGGAGAATGGTTGGGGGAAAGGTATTTTAGGCTTGTTCCTGATGTGTCTGACTCCCTCAGGAAGCGGTGGGAAGGCCTGGTGCACATCTCTGAGCTCCGGCGGGAAGGCCGTGTGGCCAATGTGGCTGATGTGGTGAGCAAAGGCCAGAGGGTCAAGGTCAAAGTGCTGTCCTTCACTGGGACCAAAACCAGCTTGAGCATGAAGGTAGGTGAGATATGCAGCTGGTTTCCACATCTGATGGTCAAGGAGGCATAAGAGAACGGCAAGTAAATGCTCTCCCTTGTTTTTTTGCCTTAGGATGTGGATCAAGAGACTGGAGAAGATCTAAACCCAAATCGACGGCGGAATCTTGTCGGGGAGACCAACGAAGAGACCTCTATGAGGAATCCGGACAGGCCCACCCACCTCTCCCTCGTCAGTGCCCCTGAAGTAGAGGATGACTCACTAGAGCGCAAGCGCCTTACCCGCATCTCTGACCCAGAGAAGTGGGAGATCAAGCAGGTTGGGGCCCTTTGCTTTTATGGCCACAGTCATTCAGGGTGTAGCATGATGGTTATGAGTGTGGACCCTGGACTTCAGACCACTCAGCTTATCATCCTGAGCCAAGTTATACTACCTCTTTGTGCCTCAGAGCTCCCACCTGTAAAACAGGGCCCGTGTTGGTATTGTGGGGATTAAATGAGTTAGTAGAAGTGATGTTCTTAGATTAGTGCCTGCATGTGGTAAGTGCTGTTTGAATGATTCTTTCTGTTTTCATCATTTGTCGGTAAACATCAAAACCCCAGTGTGCCAGGCCACTGTGCAAAAACTAGGGCTATGAGGATAAATGTATCATGGTTCCTACCCTTGAGGAATTCCTAAGTCCAGCGGAGGAGACAAATTGAAGCATATAACTGGAAAGGTTTACCTTCTACATAATATGGAATGTGCAGAGTGCTGTGGAGTCAAGGAGCAGATAACATGTCCTGGGAATGCGACTCTTGAGCTGTGCTTTTGGGCATGATGTTGTGCCCCAAGGGGTGGGATATATGGTGTTTGAGGCCCTGCAATCTTGGGTCAGCAAAGGAAAAAACCTTGTTTTCCTACATGAAATCTTTGTATAAAGTCGAAAGAAGAGTGTCGATCTAGCAGGCAACAAATGTTTCCTTTTATCCTTTGGCTAGATGATTGCTGCCAATGTCCTTTCCAAGGAAGAGTTCCCAGACTTCGATGAAGAGACTGGCATTCTCCCTAAAGTGGATGATGAAGAAGGTAACCAGCCACTTAGATGGAGCAGGATGATGGATTGGGAGGACAGTTGGCAAGTTCAGCCATGGATAGAGTTTATTTGTAGTTTAAACCAGTGGTTAAACTCATCTGTTTCTTGGGTCTCACAGCACTTCTCTCAAAGAACAAGGGTCCTTTCATGATGGAGGCAAAAAAACCCTTATTTTTCTGATAAATATTTATATATTGCTGTACTTGTTGCTTATGATCAGTTTTTAGGATATAAGGTGCTTACAATCAGTTTTTAAGATACAAGAAGTTCTAGTATTTGGGGGAGTGAATTTGATCTCATATTTTTAGTAATTGTTCTCTAAACCTTGGATCCACCTAGATTACCTCTGAGTTGCCATGGAAACAAATTTTAAGCTTAGCCTATTGGCAGTTTTTTTAAAATTGTGAAATAAATTCCTTAATGAAGTATATATGGTTTACATAACAATAACAAAACCTGTGTACCCACCACCCAATTCAGTTCAGTTCAGTTGCTCAGTCGTGTCCAACTCTTTGCGACCCCATGAACCGCAGCACGCCAGGCCTCCCTGTCCCATCACTAACTCCTGGGATTTACCCAAACTCTTGTTCATTGAGTCGATGATGCCATCCAACCATCTCATCCTCTGTCGTCCCCTTCTCCTCCCGCCCTCAATCTTTCCCAGCATCATGGTCTTTTCAAATGAGTCAGCTCTTCTCATCAGGTGGCCAAAGTATTGGAGTTTCAGCTTCAGCATCAGTCTTTCCAATGAACACCCAGGACTGATCTCCTTGCAGTCCAAGGGACTCTCAAGAGTTTTCCAATACCACATTTCAAAAGCATCAATTCTTCTGTGCTCAGCTTTCTCTGTAGTCCAACTCTCACATCTTTACGTGACTACTGGAAAAACCTTAGCCTTGACTAGATGGACCTTTGTTGACAAAGTAATGTCTCTGCTTTTCAATATGCTGTCTAGGTTGGTCATAACTTTCCTTCCAAGGAGTAAGCGTCTTTTAATTTCATGGCTGCAAACACCATCTGCAGTGATTTTGGAGCCCCCCAAAATAAAGTCAGCCACTGTTTCCACTGTTTCCCCATCTATTTGCCATGAAGTGATGGGACCAGATGCCATGATCTTCGTTTTCTGAATGTTGAGCTTTAAGCCAACTTTTTCACTCTCCTCTTTCACTTTCATCAAGAGGCTCTTTAGTTGTTCTTCACTTTCTGCCATAAGAGTAGAACTTTATCAGCACCTTTGAAGCCCTTACATGCTTGCTCTGATTAGACCTTTCTCCTTCCTCTTCTGGGTAATCACCCTCCTGGATTTTACCTTATTTCCTGGTTTTTTTTTTAGTTACCACTTGTCTGTGCCTAAACACTGTATTGTGTAGTTTGTTTTTGAACTTCCTTTTTTTTCTTGAGTCACCATTATTCTTTCAGTATATATCTGTGTTGATTTTTGTAGTTAAATTTCATTTGTTTTCACTGCTGTAGAGTTTTTCTGTGTATAAATTTGCCATAATTTGTCCATTTTACTTTTGATGGGCATATGGGCTGTTTTCTGGGGTTTTTTTGTTTGCCTTTATGAAAAGTTCTATTATGAAATTCCTGTACTTGTCTCTTAATGCCCGTGTGCAAGACTGTCTCTTTTTCCTGAATATGTAGGAGGAGAATTACTAGGTAGCAGGACATGTGTGTGTTCAACTTTACTAGGCAGTCCCCATTGTTTCCTAAAGTTTTGATACCAATTTATACTACTACTATAAGTGTAAGTGAATTTCTGTTGCTCTACATCTTTGCCAACATTTGATGTTATCCAACTAAACTCTGCACCCCCCACCCCCATCTATTGTGGGCTAAGAGTTTTTATTCCACATGAAGTTGAATGGCAAATGCTTTCGTACCATTTAGAATATCAGACAACAATTTTCCACAGGCTTAACTTCTTTTGAAAGAAGCTCTGATCCATTCTTAGGCTGGAGCACAAATGCCTTTGAAATGGCTGTTGGGCAGCATAGTCACCCACATTAGAGTTTTGACCTTGGGAGCTATCTTTGATAAAGATTGCTGATACCTGTGGAAATTAATGGTTTATGTGAGAACGATTTGTCATTTATGTCTTTTGTTTCTGGCTAATTCTTCTTTTGGGGGATTTCCAGATGAGGACCTTGAGATTGAGCTGGTTGAGGAAGAGCCTCCATTCCTGAGAGGGCACACCAAGCAGAGCATGGACATGAGCCCTATCAAAATCGTTAAGGTGAGAAACACGGGACTCTAACCTGGATGTGTCAAGTGAACTTCTTTTCCTAAGGTAATGGTTCAGTTTTTCAGAGCAGGTTACTAGATCTGAGTAAGCAGAACTCAAGCCATAGGAGGCAGTAGTGACTGTTGGTTGGGGTCTAGAATGTTTTTGTTATAGAGGAAGATTGACTTGACTTCGTTGTTTTCGCCCTTTAAATTCTTACAGTCTCATTTTGGGAGGAAGCAGAGATAAATAATGAGTGCTGAATCTATCATCACTGCCTTTGTCCAGGCTTTAGGGCTTGAGTCATCACCTTACAGGTTCAAGGGCAATTGTTAATGGATCACTTGACCAACTGGGGTTCCCAGTAGAAAGCTATAGCAGTAGATGTTGTGTAGGGTAGAACTGTGAAGAGAATTCATGAAATTGTTATGATAAAATTTGGGGTTTGGAAGAAGGTATCGTAAAGGCCCAACTGTTGCTTATAATCCAACCATATATCCTCTGCAGTTCATCTCATGTGGTCTTCTCATGTCTGCTTGACAGTGTTGGTGACAGGGAATTCACCAGCTCTTGAGGAGACCCATTGTATCCCCAGATGGATCTGATCAGTAGACTTCTTTAGATAGAACTAAATATGTCTTATTGAGCCATCTACATTGGTCTTAATTTTAGTTCTCAGGATCATACACAAGAATATGGCTTTTCTCTTGGGGTTCTCATCTTCAAGCTAAAAATTCCCAATTCTTTCAGTGATTTATCACTGTCCTTGTTCATGTTCTTTGAATATGGTACAGCTGATCCACCTCTTTCATAAAGTCCAATATGTTGATAGGAAGTTTCTTCTGGGTGAGTCTCTCTTTTAGATTTGAGTGGCTTAACAACTGCATTTTATTTCCTGGATATTCAATGCATGCCGAGATCCCATTCTGCTGTCGCCTTGTCCTCTGTTGCACTAGAATCCAGATGGCTCTCTCTCCCAAGCGGCAATGATGCAGAGTGCCTTGGCCAAAGAAAGGCGGGAACTTAAGCAAGCACAGCGGGAAGCTGAGATGGATTCTATTCCCATGGGACTCAACAAACATTGGGTTGATCCGCTGCCTGATGGTAGGACTCTGGGGGTGGGTGGGTATGTGGACTTGAAAAAAAATCCAAACCTTCAGATATGCAGGGAGAGGGCACTGCCATCACGTAACTGAAGATTTAGCCTTGGTTTCGGTGATTCAGTTTTTCCCTTCAGTTAGAGCATGTTTTTGTTTTGTTTTGTTTTTTACGTGTTTTCGTAACTGTGGTCAAATCATTAGATGGCTGTTTTCTTTTGAAAAACTTAAAAATTTTTATTCTACAGATAATACAGCTCTGAAATTTCTCTTTTCATATAATTCTTTGTGTAGTAAATATTAACTGACTGTTGGATACAGTCATAACAAATACTGTTTGTGTTAAGTATGTGGGGATACAGCTGTGAAGAAGACAGACATGGTTCCTGCTCTTATGAGGTTTACAGTTTGGTGGGGAAGATGGATATTAACCAGATAATTACCAAATAACCAATTAGTTAAATCACGAACCAGTGCTAGATAAAAAGTAGAGGTGTGGTTGGCTATTGTGGGTCACTTCCCTGGGGAGACAAAGGCCTGAAGGATAAATAGGATTTAGTCTGTCCATGGGGACGCGTGGGGGTTGGGGAGTATGTTCCAGGCTGAGGAATAGCCTGTGCTGAGGCTATGATGTTGGAAAGAAAACCTGTGTGGCTGTAACAGAGTGATGGGTGGGGTTCACAGGGGCAGGGGTGCGATGTGGCCGCAAGGATTTTATAGATGCCATTAGGAATTGGGGCTCATTCCTAGTGTTCACTGAGAAATGTGCAAAGTTCTAAGCGGGGTCATGGCAAGATCAGAATGGAATTTCCAAAGGATTATTGAGGGTGCCCTGCAGAATGGATTGGCTGGGTAAAAAGTAAACACATGTGGTGAATTAGGAGACTTTTATAATAGTTCAGAGGAGAGATGATGGCTTAAAGACAGGATGCAGAGAGGAGGAGTGTACTGGAGAAATGTGATCTGTTGAGGGTTGGCAAGGGACAGTGAGGTTGATAAGTCATCTGTTTTCCTTCTCAGCGGAAGGCAGGCAGATTGCTGCCAACATGAGGGGTATTGGGATGATGCCCAATGACATTCCCGAGTGGAAGAAGCATGCCTTTGGGGGCAACAAAGCTTCATATGGAAAAAAGACCCAGATGTCAATCATTGAACAAAGGGAGAGCCTCCCCATCTATAAGCTGAAGGAGCAGCTGGTCCAGGTGAGAAGCTCTTTATGACGTGTTGGTGCGGAAATCAGAGTGTTTTCTAAAAATGACGTGTCTTAATTGAAATCAGTGTGTTTGAAGTGGCTTTTCTGAAGGGAATAGGAAAAAAACATTTCCAACTACTTAAAAAAAACACATTTATTAGTCTACATATTTTTTTCTATGAGGAAATAAATCTATTTGAACTGGGGATCCCTGGAGCAATTACAAGTGGGCAGAGTATTATGTTGAGTAAGAAAAATGGGGATGCTTGACTTCCCATCAAGACAAGTCTTTACTTCAGGTACTTGTTTCTATTTTCTTATGATCTGATTTAAGATCATGAAACCTTCCTGAGGCAACATACTTTATTAGTTTCCAGCAAATCCTATCAATGATCTCATACATACACAAACAAGTACAAATATATGTATGTACATACACACACAGGTATCCTACGTTTTATACGAACCATGTGTGTTTCTAGATGGCAGCATATTATATATACTGTTCTGTATTTTGCTTTTTCCCCCTCAGTGACACAGCTCAGCATTGTTCCCTATTTTTTTTTTTATTGCTTTGTTATGTGGGTATACTGTGGCTTATTTAACTAGCCCTGTGTTAATAGACATGCAGGTTGATGGCAATCCTTTGCTGTTATAAACAGTGTAGAAATCAAGTGACTTTAGGGGGTAAGGTACTAGAGATTTGAGAATGACAGTAGAAAGGAACTGTCTTTATTTGCTACTGGATTCTTTAATCATGTGCATATAATACTTGAAAAAACATACATATATGTATATAAAATATCAGGATGAGCTGGATAATTCATGCTTTTAGCATCATTGTATTTTTATGAGTTTAAGGAAAACAATACGTTTTTAAATAATTGAGTCAATTTAAAGAAAAAAAAGAATACTCATGGAATTCTCTGGTGGTTCAGTGGTTAGGACTTCATGCTTTCACTGCAGGGGGCCCAAGTTTTATCCCTGGTTGGGGAACTGAGATCCTGCATGCTTCTTGGAGCATCCAAAAATGTAAATAAAATTAAAAGTTTAAAGTTTTTAATTTGTTATGCATGCATGTGTGCTCGGTTGCTAAGTTATGTCTGACTCTTTTTGTGACCTCATGGACTGCAGTCTTCCAGGCTCCACTGTCTGTGGGATTTCCCAGGCAAGAATACTGGAGGGGGTTGCTGTTCCTTTCTGCAGGGGATCTTCCTGACCCAAGGATCAAACCGCATCTCCTGCATTGGCAGGCAGATTCTATACCACTGAGCCATCTGGGAAAGTGTTGAAAGTGAAAGTGTTAGTTACTCAGTCGTGTCCAACACTTTGTGACCCCATGGACTGTAGCCTACTAGGCTCCTCTGTCCATGGAATTTTCCAGGCAAGAATACTGGAGTGGGTAGCCATTCCCTTCTCCAGGGGATCTTCCTGACCCACATCTGCATTGCAGGCAGATTCTTTACCTACTAAGTTGAAAAAGAACATTACCCATAGAAAATCACCATTAATATTTTTTTCTATGCATACTTAAAAATTTAAACCCTGGTTGTCATCTTATGTCGGGGTCCAGCCCCGGTGGAACCAGGGTGATTCAAAGGAGAGACAGAGTAGGCGAGGAAAAAACTTATTTATTTATTAATACAAGATTAGATTAGGAAGAAATAGTGTAGTAGGAAAATTAAGTGGAGAAAGAAGGCTGAATAACTTGGCTTACGGGGAAGGCCAATGAAGTTCCAGACAAGGAGCTTGCACCATCTACATTGGGCCACTGGCACCCACTTGAATATTGAAGGGTGCCCCGCCTTAGGCTTTTGCGCAGATCTTAAAAGCCAGGGCAAGTAAGTAGACTTGGTGAGCCACCCTGCTCCAGATGGGAATTCAGCCTGAAATTAGAGAGAAGACACGGGGGAAACCAGTCCAGCGACTGGCCCGTCCTCTATTGTTCAGAAGGCCTTTTATACTTTTTGATTATACATAGAGATCAATGGGTCACACAAAGTTATGCAGCGTTAGCAGCCCAGACTCTTATCAAAACCAGGCTTTTCTCTCTGCATACCTAGTTGTATACACAAGTCTTAGGTAATTTACATCATCTTCTGGCCAAAAGGGCCAATTAACATTTTACAGCCTTTTTTCTGATAAGGGTTTGTGAACCAGAAGACTTGTGTTGATCTTCCCAAAGTCTGGTGCCACTCTCAGAAAGCACTAAATAAAATTACATTCTTACATAGCAAAGATACAGCAACCTATAACGAGTAAAAGGAGTACAGTGATTTATAACAAAAGAAAAGTAACTCAAAAGTCTAGTGTTGCTAACATCAAAACTACTATATATCTTTTCCCATATCCCGTTTACATTGATTAACGTCCTCCCAGGTGCCTAAAAGATAAAGAATATGGAGGCCTGGCAGCAATCATTGAGTCAACAGTGAAAACCTGTCACCAATATAATTTTTAACTCTTTAGAAAAGGCTCTGTATCTTTAAGATGCTTTTAAGCTTTGTGCCTCTCTAGGTTGGGGGGTTGTAAGCAATTCACAAGCTGTAAGAACATGATGATTGTTCTCATGACCTCTTATTCACAATCTCTAAGAGGTCCGGGGAACCTGTTAGGCAAGCTAGAGTGCTATCAGAGGGGTTAAACTGAAACATCCCTTTCAAATGCAGAAGACTAAAGCCCTGATTTGACTTTTTCCAGAGAATATCAGAAGAGTGGAAAAGCAGAGTACAAAGGCCAGAAGATTTTTGGTTTTTGGGGTACATGCTCAGGAAATAGCAGGGGGACCCCTGAAGCCTGATCACATCCTTGTGTTTTGTCAGGCTTCCTTCCTCATGACCTTGTCATGGGCGGGATTCCTCATGCTGGGTCCCAGCAATCTTACATATGTGCACCACTGTTTCCCCTTTTTCTCCTTTAATGTTAGAACTTAATCAATTATTTTACTCCTGAGTAATGTGTGGCAGGTTTTAATGACCTTACTTACATTTGGTTGCTTTCAGGCTGTCCATGACAATCAGATCCTGATTGTTATTGGAGAGACTGGGTCTGGGAAGACCACGCAGATCACCCAGTACCTGGCGGAGGCGGGCTACACTTCCAGGGGCAAGATTGGATGTACCCAGCCTAGAAGAGTAGCGGCCATGTCTGTGGCGAAAAGAGTGTCAGAAGAGTTCGGTTGTTGCTTAGGCCAAGAGGTGAGTGGGTGGTGACGCTGTTCTGGGAATACTACTACCTTTTTTCAGGTTTCTCCTGAGAGAGAGAGGGTTTCTCATGGTCATCAGATCTGTTCAGGATCAAACCCCAGGCAGATTTTACTTTGAGGAAATCACTGTGCATCTTGGTCAAATTCTATCTATTAAAATTACGGGTAATAGTCTGGGCTGAAATCGTGAGTGAAGATGGCAAAAAGGAGAGGTTTGTGTCTAAGGTTTTCCACTTCTGTTCTGCTTTAGGTGGGCTACACCATTCGATTTGAGGACTGCACCAGCCCTGAAACAGTCATCAAGTACATGACAGACGGGATGTTGCTCCGAGAATGCCTGATCGACCCCGACCTCACTCAGTATGCAATCATCATGTTGGACGAGGCGCACGAGAGAACAATTCATACTGATGTGCTCTTTGGATTGCTGAAAAAGGTAACTAGGTGCTCTTCAGTGATCCTTCTGCCTGTTGGGAACTGAATTCTGGGAATAGACGTTACTTTTTAAGATTTGCTTACTTTATCATTTATTTTTAGCTGTGCAGGGTCTTTGTGGCTGCATGTGGGCTTTCCCAAGTTGCAGAGAGCAGGGGCTGCTCTCTAGTTGTGGTGCGGGGCTCCTCACTGCAGTGGCTCCTCTTGGTGGAGCACGGACTCTAGTCGTTGTGGCACATGGGCTTAGTTGCTCTACGGTGTGTGGGATCTTCCCGGACCAGGGGTCAGACCCATTTCTTCTGGGTTGACAGGAGGATTCCTAACCATTAGACCACCAGGAAAGGCTGAGAATTGAATATGAGTACCTGTGCCTTTTTTGGGCAGTCTTTTTTAGTAAGCTGCATTGCATTTCCCTTTAGACGGTTCAGAAACGGCAGGACATGAAACTGATTGTCACCTCAGCCACCTTGGATGCTGTGAAGTTTTCTCAGTACTTCTATGAAGCTCCCATCTTTACCATCCCAGGTCGAACATACCCAGTGGAAATATTGTACACAAAGGAACCTGAAACTGATTATCTAGATGCCAGCTTGATCACAGTCATGCAGATCCACTTAACAGAACCACCAGGTAGGGGGAAAAGAGCATTTTTCCTCTTAGGCCAAAAGTCCTGATGTGGGTATTTTTGCTCATTTTTTAAAAAAATGCCTTTTAAATATTGGTTGGTCTATAGGTCTCAGGTTTGCATGTTTGAAGTGGTGGTGATGAAAATATAAATAATAGTATGCAGGGTATAAATGCATCTATTTAAACATAAATTTTAAATATAAATTTTTTAAAAATTAAAAAAAACCAAAACAACAAACTGAATAAACATGGATAGAGGAAAACCTCTTAATTTGTTAGAAATGAGAATATGAGAGTGTTTTCCACCTTTCGGAGTTCTGTGAATGTCAGTGTGGCCTTTGTATAGAACACATACCGAGGAAGTCAGTTCATGCTCCTGTTCTCTTCTTAGGTGATATCCTGGTCTTCCTGACTGGTCAGGAAGAGATCGATACTGCTTGCGAGATCCTGTATGAAAGAATGAAATCCCTGGGACCTGATGTTCCAGAGCTGATTATCCTCCCAGTGTACTCTGCTCTCCCCAGTGAGATGCAGACCAGAATCTTTGACCCAGCTCCACCTGGCAGCAGAAAGGTAACACAGGCGCTTGTATTCTTAAATCTCGTGGTATATGCAACTGTTGCTGACAGGGATTGCTTATGATGTATGTGAATCTTGTGTATTATATTTTAGGAAGTAGTCCAAACAGTTTGTTAAGGAATGAGGGTCTTGTATGTGATCCCTGCTCTTCTTCCTCCCTTTGCCTTCATTTGACAGGTCATCTTTTGAGCATTTCCCAGACTTTGGGTTAGACACAGGGCTGCCATCTGAGGACAGGCTTCTGTCTGCTGTGGAACATCCACCAGTAGACAGGCTTTTACCATAGAGTGTGATAGTGCTACTGGTGCGCTGGGTCCCCAGAGCGGGAGCACCCAGCCCACTGTTCTTACTGGAAGTTAGGATCTAAGCTAGTCCTGAAGAACATGCGGGTGTTCACCTAGACAAGACAGGCAGGACAACATGCATTCCGAGTCAGCAGAACAGGCCCTCCTAACCAAGAGCTGTGAGGGTTTTCAGGGAGATGTGTAGTTCCAGCAGCTGGAATTGACTGTGTGAGTATGTGTGAGACAGTGGGAAAGGAGATAGATGGATTTTACAGTAATAGCTTCATTGAGATATGTAATTTATATACCAAACAATTACCCCTTTAAAGCATAAAATTCAGTACATGTTAGTATAGTCACAGAATTTTTTTAGTATATTCACAGAATTGTGCAGCCATGAATTACCATTATTAATCATTCATCACTAACCATTAATCACTATAACTTAATTTTTAGAACAATCTTATCATCCCTAAAAGAGACCCTTTAGAAATCATCCCCCTTTCACCCCTCTGCTCAGCCCCTGGGAACCACTTTCTGTCTCTGGATTCACCTGTTCTGGACATGTCATATAAATGAAGTCATTGTAATTTGTGGTCCTTGGGGACTAGCTTCTTTCACTTATTGTGTTTTCAAGATTTATCCGTGTTGTAGCATGTGTAAGCACTTAAGCATTTCATTTCCTTTTACTGTTGAAGAATACTCTGTTGTAGAACAGAATGTACCACATTTTGTTTATCCATTCATCAGTTGATGGACATTTGGATTGTTTCCACCTTTTGGCTGTTACGAATAACGCTGCTGCGAACATTTGTTTACAAGTTTTCGTGTGAACATATGTTTTCTTTTCTCTTGAGTACATACCTAGGAATGGAAGACAGATGGATTTTCTTTTTTAATTGAAATACAGTTGATGTACAACATTGTGTTAGTTTCAGGGGCACTACAAAGTGATTTGACATTTGCATACATTATAAAATGATCACCAGAATGAATCTAGTAACCATCTGGAAGACAGATGGATCTGAATAACATTGAAGACATGGTGGGCGCCTGGAGATTTAGGGAAGGGCAGTGGGGAGAAGTCAGGAATGACTGCCAGGGCTGCTAGATGGAAGATGGTGCTGAGGAGGCAAAAAAAGAGGAGCAGGTTTGAGAGGAAAACAGTGGCTCCTACTCTGTTCCTGGTGATTGTGCTGCTCTCCACGGGGGAGTTTTCTGGCAGGTAGAAGCCTTTCAAGGCCAGTAAAATGCTGGCATGAGGTGAGATGTCCTGGTGCCTCCTAGCAATGATTTTTCCAAGCAATTGTGTTTTATTGTCTGAACCTCTGGGTGGAAGAAGAGTGGCAATACCAGGCTGAGACCAATAATCTAGATCACATATGCTCCTTTTTACACACAAATCGTGAAATTCCTCTGCTGCCTTATGGTTCATTTTATGATCAGAAAAAAAAAAGTCTCCCTCTTGTTCCGCATACACAAACAGCTCATTTTGTAGTACAGATGTCCCTGTGGGAGAAGGAAAATCTCATTTTGCACTGGCACATGTGATACCAGGAAATCTCTGCCTTCCCAGGGTGCTAGAAAATTAAAATTGTAGTAATCAGCATTGGATCTAGAAAATGAGGGATGTAGCCATTTGCACAAATGAAATTGGCTTTGATTGGCCTTTGCTTTTTCCTATTCCACTTCTCAGGTACCACTCCCTCCCCAGCCTAACACTTAAGATGAAGGCACCTCCCCTTGCACCCATTTGGGGCCAAACAGAGATTAAGTGCTCTCTAACCATCTAGAGAGAGGGAGAGAGCTGCACAATCTCTTTGGAAAGATGTCCGAGTTCAGAAGTCTCATTTCACTCCTCAGGACTGAGACTGGGCCGTTCAATCCAACTATGTCCCTCTTGCCTGCAGGTCGTGATTGCCACCAACATTGCAGAGACATCACTGACTATTGATGGCATTTACTATGTGGTGGACCCTGGATTCGTGAAGCAAAAGGTGTACAATTCTAAGACAGGGATTGACCAGCTCGTGGTGACTCCTATTTCTCAGGTAGGACAACTTCTTCTGGCAGCTTTTCTGAAAATCCTGGTTAGGGCTTTTCTGACAATTTTCTGGTTTTGTATTTTGAACTTTATTGTTTTAAGATACTGGCTTCTTTGTTGAGATACAGGAGATTTTGTGTTGTTTGTTTTTAATCTTCAGAATAGTGTTTCAACATTAAAAAACCCCATAAAACTGGAACTTAAAAAAAAAAGAAATTTAATCTTAGCACCCTTGATTATCTTAAGAATATTATTTTTTAAAATATTACACTTAGCCACAAATATCTGAGATAGTAATAACTCAAGAAATGATAGTGTTTGTTTGGTAATTATGGAACAGTTTCCTGCCTGAATTATATTTTAAAATGAATATCCTGATCATCCTTTTTGAATGAAGTTTGGCCCCAATGTATCTGAAATTTAAAAGTTCATTTCTTGAACCTAACAGTTCTGCTTCTGGAAGTAAATCTGAAAGTTAGAAATGATTGAACTCATATCCAAAGGTAATGGAAAAGGATGTTCATGAAGCGTTATTTGTATTAGAAGGAACCTGGGAAAATTCTAAATTAGCTCTGAAAGGGAAATAGTTTAATAAAGTATGGTAAATTCATGCCATAGAATGTAATGTGACATTAACATAGTGGTGTGTATCTATATTTAATGACATAAGCACATAACTGTGATACATTATTTGAAAAAAGTGAGCTACAAAATAGCATGAGTAGTATAATCCAGTTTTTGTTTTAAAGTAGGTGGTATGTGCCTGTGCACAGCGTATGTGAACATACCTGCAATTGAAAGTGTAGTAAAGGCAAAATGTTAGACAAGGTTCTTTCTTGGTGGTGCTGCTGGTTTCTGTGTTGATGGGTAAAACACATTTTCTTCCCTATACTTTTATATATTGTCTTAATAGTCTATAAGAGGCATGTATTACTCATAATCTCTAATTCCATAAGGCTATTTTCATTTTGAAACTTAAGTAATAATAGCTAACACTTGCAGGGTACTTCCTATGTGCCAGGCACTGTCCCAGGTACTTTCATGTACATGAACTCATTACATTCTCAGTTGATCTTTTGTGGTAGATGTTATTATTATCTTTATCTCACAAGTGAGACTGAGGGCCAGAGGGGTTGTGACTTGCCTAAGGTCACATAGCTGGTAGAGCCAGGATTTAAACCTGGGCAGGGGAGTTCCCTGGTGGTCGTGGTTAAGACTGCATTTTTAATGCAGGGGGCACGGGTTCAATCCCTGCTCGGGGAACTAAGATCCCATATGTCTGCTGCGCGTGCGTGCATGTATGTGTATGTGCTTACTCGCTTCATTTGTGTCCAACTCTTTGTGACCCCATTGGCTGTAGCCCACCAGGCTCCTTTGTCCAAGGGATTCTCCAGGCAGGAATACTAGAGTGGGTTGCCATGCCCTCCTCAAGGGGATCTTCCCAACCTGAACCCATGTTTCCTGAGTCTCCTGCATTGCAGACAGATTACCCACTGAGCTACCTGGGAAGCCATGCCTGCTGTGGGATGTGGCCCAAAAAGAAAAGAAAAAGAAATTAAACTTGGGCAGAAGGCAATGGCACCCCACTCCAGTACTCTTGCTTGGAAAATCCCATAGACTGAGGAGCCTGGTAGGCTGCATTTAAAGCTCAACATTCAGAAAACGAAGATCATGGCATCCGGTCCCATCACTTCATGGGAAATAGATGGGGAAACAGTGGAAACAGTGTCAGACTTTATTTTTTGGGGCTCCAAAATCACTGCAGATGGTGACTGCAGCCATGAAATTAAAAAATACTTCCTCCTTGGAAAAAAAGTTATTACCAACCTAGATAGCATATTCAAAAGCAGAGACATTACTTTGCTGACTAAGGTCTGTTTAGTCAAGGCTATGGTTTTTCCAGTAGTCATGTATGGAAGTGAGAGTTAGACTGTGAAGAAGGCTGAGAGCCGAAGAATTGATGCTTTTGAACTGTGGTGTTGGAGAAGACTCTTGAGACTCCCTTGGACTGCAAGGAGATCCAACCAGTCCATTCTGAAGGAGATCAACCCTGGGATTTCTTTGGAAGGAATGATGCTAAAGCTGAAACTCCAGTACTTTGGCCACGTCATGCAAAGAGTTGACTCATTGGAAAAGACTCTGATGCTGGGAGGGATTGGGGGCAGTAGGAGAAGGGAACGACAGAGGATGAGATGACTGGATGGAATCACTGACTCGGTGGACGTGAGTCTGAGTGAACTCCGGTAGATGGTGATGGACAGGGAGGCCTGGTGTGCTGTGATTCATGGGGTGGTAAAGAGTTGGACACAACTGAGCGACTAAACTGAACTGAACTGAAGTTGATAAGCAGGGAGAATAATTATGGTAAAAGTTTCTGATTAGAAAAGGTATAATTACCTTTAAAGGAGATTATAGACTTCCCAATGTGTAGAGTAGTTTTATTTTTATTTGATTTTTTTTCTAGTCATTTAATTAATTAATTTATTTTTTACTTTACGGTATTGTATTGGTTTTGCCATACATCAACATAGAGTAGTTTTAAAAGGTACCACCACAATTCTATTTCAGTCAGCCATTTTGAAATTAAATGATAATGGATAAAACATATCACAGGGGCATGCATTCTACAATTTCTAGTAGACTGTAAAGAGCTCTTATATTTGAGTGGAAGTCACTGATGTGAAAGCTCTTCTGGAATTTTACATCATGGAAAAGATTGGAGTTGAGTCAAAGAACATTGTGCCAAGATAGTGTGTGTGTTCATTGTGAAGCACAGAATAAAAGAAAGGGGGGTAGGATAGAAGCTGCAAGAGGTCTAATCAGCATTGACATATGTGCACTCCCATGTGTAAAAGAGCTAGTAGGAAGCTGTTGTATAGCACAGGGAGCTCAGCTCAGTGCTCTGTGATGATCTAGAGAAGTAGGGGGAGTGGGAAGAAGGTTCAAGTGGGAGAGATATACGTATACTTACAGTTGATTCACATTGTGGAGCAGCAGAAACTAACACAATATTGTAAAGTAATTATACTCCAATTAAAAAAAAAAGTGAATTTCATGACCCACTAGAGATCCTTGAAGATCAACTTGGATTCTAAAAGGTGGCAGCCACATCACATACTGTACATAGTTTTATACTGTGGTTTTACACTTTATATAAGTGTGTGTTGCTTCATTGGTGTTGTTTCATTGGTTTCCATAAATGTGCCAAGATTATGACAGTGGTATACATACCACTCATTTTGACCTGCTGCTGCTGCTAAGTTGCTTCAGTCGTGTCCGACTCTGTGCGACCTCATAAATGGCAGCCCACCAAGCTCCTCTATCCCTGGGATTCTCTAGGCAAGAATACTGGAATGGGTTGCCATTTCCTTCTCCTAGACCTGAATTAATAATCTCTTCAAGAAATGTTTGTATTTGTTCACCAGACTGTCATTCAAGGGTAAATTTTGTTTATTTTTTACACTCCTGATTCTACCTTCACCCTTCTGCAAAAAATGTTTTTATATCTTTAAAATGTCACTTAATTGTAAAGGCTTAGAATGACAAGTATAAGCAGCACCTTTGAGCATCATAGAACTATGACTTAAACCTATTTCAACTGTTCCCAAATATTTTTAAAACAAAAATCTTACTCCTGTAGAATCCTAGGCCTGAGAGAGAAACTTGCTTCCTGAAGTTCTAATACAAATCTTGTTTCATTTTGCTGGAAAGTTTTGGGGAAAGCATTCATTTTCAGTGTTTGAAAAATAAGAGATCTCTCATATAGATCTAAATATTAATCTTCTTTTGAAAAAACTAATAATAATTAAAAATAATTTTAAATTAATTGATAACAATTCATACCACAGTTGCTATAGCTCTTTACAGACTTGCTTTGCATGACTTGTCACGGGTCCACTTTCACTTATTTATTTTTCCTTCCTGGGTAACATGGCATGATGTCCCCCAACAGAGGGAAGACCTAGACCCTTGGTAAAAGTTACCACCTGAATTAGTAATAGTTGCTGTTTTCATGTCCAAAGACATTGCATGAGTATATTTTAATGTTTTCTTAGGTTTCCTATGATTAAACCACCTTTTACTTTTAAACTGATGCTACATCTTTCTTTTCTGATCTCCTATCACTGAACTCTTAGTGTGTTTCTCTAGTTGTGTAATTCCAGTTAGTATTATCAACCATTTCTTACATTAAAAAATATTCTTATCTTTCAGTGAAATGAAAATATTAAATTTCTACCCTTTATAAGGCAGATATAAAAATCTATTCTGTGTCAAAATAGTCATTATAATATCTTCAGATTCAAAACTATAATGCAGTGGACCTTTCAAGGTTTGTACTTATAACTATAGCCCATAAGCCCATAGCTTATGCCAAGTGAAAATTTTATTTCCATTTAAAGTGTAATCTCAAATATCACAAAATCAACTCTTTACCTCTAATACATATACAGTAATAAATAAATGGCAGTAAAGTACCAAGGTAGAGAAAAGATTGTTCTTTGGTAAAGAGTAATTGGAAATAGGAAAAGGAATATAGTGTCCTCTAGTTGCTCCTGTTCAATTTGATTTAACACTGGGAAAACCGAGACAGAACATCTTAACCAACCTGGCCTAACCCATGTAAATTAATAGTGAAAGAAATGTTACCTAATATAATTTGATCAAGTCATTTGCAGATAAAACTAATGTCACATTCAGTAGCCATAAGCAGATTTTTCTCTATCTCTAAAGAACTCTTTGAAATAGAAGTCTTCAAAAGCGATGACAATGGGACAGAGGGGCATGGTCTCAACTGAGAGATGACATCCTCCTTGCCCACTGTCCCAGGGGGGTAGGAGAGCCAGTTAATTGGCTCACCACCATGCAGTCCCCATATTGTTGCCACCACTGCTGGCTTCCCAAAACAAATCATTTCATTTCTACTGCTCACTGTAACAAACTGGAATCTCAAGCAACAGTGGTCAGGACCCCTTTCATCCCTGAAGCTTTTCTGAGGCAAAGAGGGAGCAAGCACCTCCCTGAATGACTGAGGTCTCAGTCTCTGCTCTGATGAGCCCCAGCTGCCTGATGAAACTCTGCTTTGAAATAACTGCAGGCAGAGGAGCAAGCGGGGAAGGCAATGGCACCCCACCCCAGTACTCTTGCCTGGAAAATCCAATGGACGGAGTAGCCTGGTGGGCTGCAGTCCATGGGGTCGCTAACAGTCGGACAGACTGAGAGACTTCACTTTCACTTTTCTCTTTCATGCATTGGAGAAGGAAATGGCAACCCACTTCAGTATTCTTGCCTGGAGAATCCCAGGGATGGGGGAGCCTGGTGGGATGCCGTCTATGGGGTCACACAGAGTCGGACACGACTGAAGTGACTTAGCAGCAGCAGCAGCAGCAGCAGAGGAGCAAGAGGTGTTAGCGCTGGAAATGTAAGAAGTTGGAGTCTTTTCCTCTCCATGTGGAATACTTGCAAACTTGTGGAAAAGAGAACAATGGTGGTTTCCTGTGTGTGTGTGTGTGTGTGTGTGTGTGTGTGTGTGTGTGTGTGTGTGTGCACGCGTACGTGGTTCATTTCCAACAGACATACTTGTCAGGTGTTGCTTTAAATGTGGCCCTGTGAAACACTGCAGATGGACTACACGGAAACAAAGAAATGGGGGCTTTCCTTTTACATACACTTTACGACTCCTTGGAAAAGACTCTGATGCTGGGGAAGATTGAAGGCAAAAGAAGGCAGCCACAGAGGATGACATAGGTAGCATCATCAACTCAGCAGACATAAATTTGAGCAAACTCCTGGGGGATATAGTGGAGGACAAGGGAGTCTGACATGCTGCAGTTTATGGGGTTGCAAAGACTCAGACATGACTTAGCAACTGAACAACAACATTTAACATGAATCATTGTGTTAACTGAGGATTAGGTAGTGTGTTTCCACAAGTAAGCAAAGGGAATATAGTATTTATAGCCATCCATGTATAACAAGCACACTGTAGCTTTGACCCTGTGTGAGAGCAGACAGCCTGTTTTGACTCATATTAATATTAGAAAATTAAGAAGAGCTGTGTGGGCTAGCAGCTTGTCAAGTCTTATGACTTCAAGTATAAAATAAGAAAAGTAGACTTTACTGAGGAACTTCCCCCACCCAACACTACCCAACTAGCTCTTCCAACTCTGCTGCAAACCTATTCAAGGTTCTGGAATGTCCTTCTTGCACTTAGTTTATTTTCTGAATTCAATCATAATGGATGGCACCCCACTCCAGTACTCTTGCCTGGAAAATCCCATGGATAGAGGAGCTTGGTAGGCTGCAGTCCATGGGGTCGCTAAGAGTTGGGCACGACTGAGCGACTTCACTTTCGCTTTTCACTTTCATGCATTGGAGAAGGAAATGGCAACCCACTCCAGTGTTCTTGCCTGAAGAATCCCAGAGATAATGGGCCCCCGTCTATGGGGTCGCGCAGAGTCGGACACGACTGAAGTGACTTAGCAGCAGTAGCAGCAGCATGGTTAGTTTTGTTAATCGGAATGAATAGCAATCCTTCTTGTTAAACTTTATCTTAATATATACACTTAATGGGCTTCCCAGGTGGTGCTAGTGGTAAAGAACCCTCCTGAGAATGAGGAGACATAAGAGACATAAGCTTAATCCCTGGGTTAGGAAGATTCATTGAGGAGGGCATGGCAACCCATACCAGTATTCTTGCTTGGAAAATTCCATGGACAGAGGAGCCTGGGGAGCTACAGTCCATAGGGTCACAAAGAGTTGGACACAACTGATGGATTTAGTGATGTACACTTAATTCAGTATTGTTTCTATATGGAATTGGCCCAGTTCTTAGATTGCTTAGTTGTCCCAGAGCCTGGGATGAATGTTTTAGCCTCAGTAATTATTGTCTACACTGTCTGAATTTGTTACATAATTACTTGATATTCTGCTTCATTTTGACTGTTTAGATATGGCCTTTGAACACTTGGCATTTTGCTCACAGGAAGGAATTTACAAATGCGTTCCTCAGCTGATAAATGTAATAGCACACAATGGTATGAATCCTAATTAGAGAATCACACATCTCTAGTACATTAGGGTCAAGAGCTTTGGAGTATCAGAGTAGTGTGTTTATCTCATTAGTATATGCAGCTTTGAAATTGATTATTGCAATAATAACAGTTGTGTTTTTTTTAATTAGGGTAATTAAAATTTGTAGTGTTTCCTTCTTATGTTGGGTAAACGTTAGTTGTGTGTGTATTTTTTTTAACTGTACATTGGTTTAGAATTAGTCTTTAGGGTTTTGGTTTTCTAAAATCTGTGGCTCTTCTTTGTAAATATGCAGTTTATAGGAAAGGTCAGAATGCTTAACACAGATGTGACATAGTAGAAAGAGAGAAGTCAAGGCTTATGTTAAGTGGGAAATAAGCTCTGATATAAACAGTTCTTTACCTCTGAAGATTGTCTTGAAAATGTCTTTCTTTTGCCTTAAGTGTGCTTGTACTGCCCTTTATTTCTCTAACACCAATTTCCCCCCTGAGATCTGTAAGATTAAGGCAGAAAGTTATCTGGCTAAAATGATTTTTACCTTGTGGTAGAAAGACACATCTCTCTCTATGTATCTCTCTACTTATTCTCTATCAACACATATTCGATAAGCAGTTACTATGTTCAATGATATACTGGATACTATGGAGGAAAACAAAGTTTTCTAGATAGTGTATCCTAGATTCACAAATTTACAATCTGATGGCTGGGAGAGCTGAGACTATCTAGAGGTAGAGGGGGGAACGTATGGATAATAAACACATCCAGGTGACCTTTTTTATTGGAGTATAATTGCTTTACAATGTTGTGTTAGTTTCTGCTGTTGAAAAGAAAGGAATCAGCTCTATGTATACATATATCCCCTCCCTCTCAAACCCCCCTTCCACCTCACTCCCATCCTGCCCACTATCCCACCACTCTAGGTCATCACTGCGCTATATAGGAGGTTCCCACTAGCTATTGATTTTCCACATGGTGGTGTATTTATGGAGAAGGCAATGGCAACCCACTCCAGTACTCTTGCCTGGAAAATTCCATGGATGGAGGAGCCTGGTAANACTATCCCACCACTCTAGGTCATCACTGCGCTATATAGGAGGTTCCCACTAGCTATTGATTTTCCACATGGTGGTGTATTTATGGAGAAGGCAATGGCAACCCACTCCAGTACTCTTGCCTGGAAAATTCCATGGATGGAGGAGCCTGGTAAGCTGCAGTCCATGGGGTCACTAAGAGTCAGACACAACTGAAGTGATTTAGCAGCAGCAGCAGTATATTTATGTCAAACCTAAACTCTAAATTCATTCCACCCACCTCTTCCCACCCCCGTCCACACTTTTGTTCTTTGCATATGCATCTCTGTTTCTTCCCTGGAACGAGGTTTATCTGTATCATGTTTCTAGATTCCACATACGTGCATTAATATATGACATTTTTTAAAAGAAATTTAACTTCAAACAACAAAATAAATAATGACATTTATTATTTTGATAGTTATTCTGATCCTAAGAATAAGTGTCTGAGAGACTATACTCATATACAAAAATTATTGAATAAATATTAAAAGAAAAAAGCATAGCCATAAATGCAACCAAAATTCTTTTTTTAATTAAGGGATAATTGCCATTTAACACTAGTTTCATGTATGCAACATAATGATATTGATATTTGTATATGTTACAAAAAGATCACCACAATAAGTCTAGTTAACATCCTGCACCTTTCATAGGTACAATTGTTTCCTTCTGATGAGAACTTTTAAGATTTATTCTGTTAGCGACTATCAAATACGTTAACACACTATTACTAACTATATTAGTTAGTAATACATACTGTATGTTACATAGCATTTAACTTATTCATTTTATAATTGGAAGTTTGTAACTTTTGGCCCCCTTGACCCTTTTTGTTCACCCTTTACATCCTGCCTCTGGCCACCACCTACCTGTTCTCCATATCTATAAGCTTGATTTTTTTCTTTCTTTTTTTTTTTTTTAACATGGATGTGAAATCATACAGAATTTATCTTTCTCTGATTTATTTTACTTAGCATAATGTCCTCAGGGGCCATCCCTTTTATTGCCAATAGCAAGATTTCCTTTTTTTTATGACTGATAATATTTCATATATAGTATATATACACAAACTATGTTTTCTTTATACATTTATCCATCAGTGGACACTTAGCTTGTTTCCATATCTTGGCTACTGTAAATAATGCTGCAGTGAATGTGGTGAATATATCTTTTCAAGTTGGAGGGTTCCCCCCACCCCAGGATAAATACCCAAAAGTGGAATTGCTGAATTATAGGCTAGTTTTATTTTAAATTTTTTGAGGAATCTCCATACTCTTTTCTAAAGTGGCTGCTGCTGCTGCTGCTGCTGCTGCTGCTAAGTCGCTTCAGTCGTGTCCCACTCTGTGACCCCATAGACGGCAACCCACCAGGCTCCGCCGTCCCTGGGATTCTCCAGGCAAGAACACTGGAGTGGGTTGTCATTTCCTTCTCCAATACATGAAAGTGAAAAGTGAAAGTGAAGTAGCTCAGTTGTGTCCAACTCTCAGCGACCCCATGGACTGCAGCCTACCAGGCTCCTCCGTCTATGGGATTTTCCAGGCAAGAGTACTGGAGTGGGGTGCCATTGTCTTCTCCCCAAAGTGGCTGCACTGATTCCCATTCCCACTGAATTCAGTGCACGAGTTCCTTTTTCTCCGTATCCTTGCCAATAATTGTTATTTCTTGTTTTTGTTTTGTTTTGTTTTGTTGTTGTTGTTGTTGTTTTTTAATTGCCAGTCCAACAGGTATCTCACTATGATATGCATCTCTGGTGATGAGTGATGTTGAACATCTTTTCATGTACTTGGTGAAAAGGCTGTTTTCTAATGGCTGAATACTTCATGTCCATGTACCATAATTTATGTAACCCTTATTCTGTTGGTTGCCGGGGTCCTATCCCAGTGGATCCAGGGTGATTTGAAGGGGAGACGGATTTTATTTAATTAGAAATATAAGATTAGATTAGGAAGAAATAGTGTAGTAGGAAAATTAAGTGGAGAAAAGAGGCTGAATAACTTTGTTTACATGGAAAGCCAAGAAAGTTCCAGACAAGGAACTTGTACCATCTACGTTAGGCCACCAGCGTCCATTTGAATACTGGAGAGTGCCCTGCCTTGGGCTCCCTCTCTTATGGATTTTAGAAACCGGAGCAGGTAAGTAGACATGGCGAGCCTCCATGCCACAGATGGGAATTCAGCCTGAAAACAGAGTAAAGAGGAGATACAGGGGAAACCAGTCTTTCCAATGACTGGCCTGGCCTCTATGGTCTAGAAAGGCCTTTTAGAACTTTTTGATTGTACATAGAGGTGAATGGGTAATACAAAATTATGCAGCATTAGCAGCCCAGACTTTTATCAGGACCAGGCTTTTCTCTCTGCATACCTGTCTTAGGTAATTTACATCATCTTCCAGCCAAAAGGCCAATTAATATTTTACAGCCTTTTTTTCTGATAAGGGTTTGTCAACCAGAAGACTTATTTGTGTTGATCTTTCTAAAGTCTGGTGCCACTCTCAGAAAAACACTAAATAAAGTTACATTCTTATATAGCAAAGATACAGCAATTTATAACAAGTAAAAGGAGTACAGTGATTTATAACAAAAGAAAAGTAATTAACTCAAAAGTCTAGTGTTGCTAACATCAAAACTACTATATACCTTTTCCCATATCCTGATTACATTGATTAATATCCTCCCAGGTGCCTAAAAAATAAAGAATATGGAGGCCTGGCAGCAATCACTGAGTCAACAGTGAAATCCATCACCAGTATAATTTTTATCTCTTTAGAAAAGGCTCTGTATCTTTAAGATGTTTTTAAGCTTTGTGCCTCTCGCGGTTGGGGGGCTGCAAGCAATTAACAAGATATAAAAAGTCCAAGGAAACCTGTTAGGCAAGCTAGAGAGTTATCAGAGGGGGTTTGAACGGAAACATTTTTTTGAAATGTAGAAGACTGAAGCCCTGAGTTAACTTTTTCCAGAGTGTGTCAGAAGAGTGGAAAAGCACAGTACAATAAGGCAGGCAGATTCTTATTTTGGGAGTATATGCTCAGGAAATACCAGGGGGAAACCCTGAGGCTTGACTCGCCTTGCCCATCACGCCTCTCCACACGACCTTGTCATGGGTGGGATTCCTTACGCTGGCTCCTGCAAGTTGGTAACTATTTGGGTATTCTCTTCAGTTCAGTTCAGTCGCTCAGTCGTGTCTGACTCTTTGCGACCCCATGAATCGCAGCACGCCAGGCCTCCCTGTTCATCACCATCTCCCGGAGTTCACTCAGACTCATGTCCATCGAGTCCGTGATGCCATCCAGCCATCTCATCCTCGGTCGTCCCCTTCTCCTCCTGCCCNGGCGGGTGTTGAGATGTGTATAAGAGACAGGGCTTAAACAGAGCTTCAGTGAAAAAAAAAAAAAAGCCGCTCCAGTCTCTGAAGTGAGAACAGAGAGGCATCTGTGGCTCAAAGTTCTGCTCTGAGCTGTGTGTCTTTGGTAAATTTACCTGCTCGGCTCTCTGCTCTGTATTCTCCTCTCAAAGCGGGGGGCTGTTAATAGTCTCTCCTGTGAAGATAAATGAGATAGTGCAGGTAAAGGCCCTTGGCACAACACTTACTGATTGCTAACATAATTCCTTGTTGTTCTTATTCATACAGTAAGCAGTTATTGAACACCTGCTGGGTTTATGGTCGCCATCACTTCTGTGGAAAAGAAACAGAAAGCTTAGGTCCTGCCTTTATACACATTTGGATAGTGCATCATTTGTTTCTTTTATTCATCAGATTAGCTAACAGATGTATCAAATGCCTGCTCCATGGCAGGCAGGCGATTGCATGTGGTTTTGTGTGTCACCATGGTGAACTCTGAGAGCCAGGGACCCTATCTTAGTCCTCTTTATATCCCTCCCACCTAACATGGCAAACAGGGTACTTTCTAGATACACAGGAGATATTATGTATGCAGGAGACAGGACAAGCTGTTTTTTTTTTTTTTAATTATGATAAAATATATAACACATTATCATTGTAATTTTTAAAAATGTCTAGTTCAGTGGCACTAAGCACATTCACAGTGTTGAGCAGCCGTCACTACTATGCATTTCCAGAACTTTTTGATCATCCCAAATTGAAACTCTTTACTCATTTAGCTAAACTATCCCCTTCCCCCTCCCTCCTGCCCCTGGTAACCAAATTAACTTTCTGTCCCTATGAATCTGCCTAGCCTAGGTACCTCGGATAAAAGGAATCACACATATTTGTCCTTTTGATCTGGCTTATTTTACTTGTTGTTTTCAAGGTTCATCATGCTGTAGCATGTATTAGAATTTCATTTGTTTTTAAGGGTGAGTAACATTCCATTGTATGTATATACAGTGTTTTGTTTATCCATTCATCTATTGGTGGACTTTTGGGTGGTTTCTACCTTTTAGCTATTGTGAGTAATGTTCCTCTGAACATTAATGTACAAGTATTTGTCCTGAGTCCCTTCTTTCATTTCTTTTGAGTGTATACCTAGAAGTAGAATTCTTGGATCACCTGGTAACTCTGTGTTTAACTTATTGGCGAATCACCAAGCAGCCGCACCATTTTATTCCCATCAGCAACGTATGAGGATTCCTGTTTCTCCATATCTTGCCAACACTTATTATTTTCTTTCTTAAATTACGGCTGTCGCCATCCTAGTGGGTATGAAGTGGTATTTCATGGTGGTTTTGATTTGCATTTCCTTGATTACTAGTTATATTGAGCATCTTTTCTTGTGTTTGTTCCCATTTTTATATATCTTTGGAGACATGTCTACCTTTGCCCATTTTAAAATTTTTGTCTTTTGGTTCTTGAGCTGTATATTCTGAGAGTATTTTTTAAAATATTTCCCAAGAAAGTATGTGCTTTCTGACAGTCTTGAGGTTTGTGTGACCCCGCCCTCCTGCTAATCACTCTGGTAGCTTCCTAATTGGAGTTGAAGAAATAAGAAGGTGACAAGTAGTCTCCCTCCATGTGAGCACTGGTGAGGCTGACCCTGTCATCTACACATTGTTCCCTTCTATTCTAGGCCATGGGCATCAATGACCTGCTGTCCTTTGACTTCATGGATGCCCCGCCAATGGAAACCTTGATCACAGCCATGGAGCAGCTGTACACGCTGGGGGCCCTGGACGACGAGGGCCTGCTTACTCGCCTGGGCCGCAGGGTAGGGGACAGCCCTAAGCCTCTGGAGCCTTGGGGAAGATTCCCTGGCTAGCCTTCCATTCTTTCTGTTCTGTATAAAAAATTAAGCTCTGAGGCCCTGGATAAACTTTGACTAGAATTATGCATGCCTGTGTTCAACCTGGATTTTCCACTATTACTTGAAACTATTTCTTCTTTACAGAAAAAGAAATTCTATCCAACTAATCTTACCTCATGATATGTAATTGAGGGTAGCCTTTGAAAAGATGTCTATAAAATTCCCACCTACCCCAACAGTAGTTAAAATCTTGGTCATATACATTTTGTTGAAATTTATTTGGGAAATTAAAAAAAATTTTTTTTTCCAATAGCGCGAGGCATCCCCCATCATCATGCTTGGGTAAACGTCCTGCGGTCTGTTACCCACTCTGACCCATGACTCCAGGTGGGTCTTTCCCAGGGTCATAATTGTAGTTTCTTCTTCTCCCTCTAGATGGCAGAGTTCCCTCTGGAGCCAATGCTGTGCAAAATGCTGATCATGTCTGTGCATCTGGGCTGCAGTGAGGAAATGCTAACCATTGTGTCCATGCTGTCTGTGCAGAACGTCTTCTACAGGCCCAAAGTAAGGAGTGCAAGCCTGTGTTCATGTAGGGGTCAGGCGAAGTTGGGTAAAGTCAGCCCGTTGCCACCCGAGTGCTTAATGTGCACACTTAATTGGGCCATGGAGGGTGTCCCGGCACTGCTGGCTGTTCAGTCAGTAGCTTGGGTGGGAATGAGCTTCTCCCCACGTTTTGCAGGATAAACAAGCCCTTGCAGATCAGAAGAAGGCCAAATTCCACCAGACCGAAGGGGACCACCTCACCCTGCTGGCCGTGTACAACTCTTGGAAGAACAACAAGTTCTCCAACCCATGGTGCTATGAGAATTTTATCCAGGCTCGTTCTCTGCGCCGGGCCCAGGACATTCGCAAGCAGATGTTGGGCATAATGGACAGGTAACACCTGGTGACTTCTCCTGTTCAAGCTGAGTCTCCCCGAATGCCGTGCCATGTATATGTGTCTCTGCATGTATCTGTGGAGCTGCAGGTACCTGTATTCTGGCTCGGCACATAAAACTCTTTTCCTCCAGCTTTTCCATCTCTGTTGTACTCCTTCCCAGGTGAGGATTAGGCTGAGAGTCACTTTAGGAAGTTCCTAAGAGGAAGATGATATCTTAGTTGTTGAAAATGCTCTTTGTTTACAGCATCTGTGACATTATTAGTTGGGTTGAATTATAACCCAGGCAAAGTGTCTGGCTCTTGTGGCATCCATCTTGCCCACTGTGTCGAGCTTGGTGCACTTAGGGCTGGAAGGAGGGTCCTAGTGCCGACTCTGGGGGCCCCACGAGGCGGGTGTTGGGTACTGTTATTCTGGAACGTAGAACCTCAGAAAGCAGAGTAGTCTCCCATCTTTGTCCTCTCTTGACTTATTCTCCTGCAAGACACAAGCTGGATGTGGTGTCCTGTGGTAAGTCCACAGTCCGAGTGCAGAAGGCCATCTGCAGTGGATTCTTCCGGAACGCTGCCAAAAAAGACCCACAGGAGGGTTACCGGACACTGATCGACCAGCAGGTGGTCTACATCCATCCGTCCAGTGCTCTCTTCAACAGACAGCCCGAGTGGTAGGTGGACAGAGAGAACTTGGGAATCAACTGGCCCTTTGTGTTTGTGTCCCCATTCACACCCAGCACTTCCTAACACTGCTTATGTTTCTAGAGCAGCAGAAGCCTGCATTAGACACGCTATCAGGCCCTTTTGACAGAAATAAAATCACAGGGGTGTGAGCTAGGAAGGCTCTCAGAGGTCTAGTGAGGTGATTAAATTTTTATTTTTTAAAAATTGAAATCTTACCACCTTAACATAAAACTGATTTAAAAGCACTGTGCCACCATGGTGGTAGAAGAGAGCTGGAGACATAGAGCCTGGCCTGCTTGGCTTTCCCCATTCCATGCGGCAGCCTCCAGGTCCTCTTCAGGGTCCTGGAGTTCCGTGGAGACAGCCCAGAAAACCACCCTCACACTTCACAGAGCAGGAAACAGGTCCAGAGAAGGAATGTGATTGGCTCTGTGTCACTTAACTCATTGGAACCGGCAGCTTTCTTGTGAGAGGTGTGCAGACACTTCAGTATTGGGGTGTGGCTGTCATAAACAGAGACTCCAGTCTCCTCATGGTTCAGGCCGGAGAGGTGAAAGGGTCAAGTGCAAGCTCAGCTGAGGCCCATGGTGACCTGACCATGGAGCAGGTCCTGTATTGGAGGCTTGAACTCTCTCTCTGCCCCCTTAGGGTGGTGTATCATGAGCTGGTGCTGACTACAAAGGAATACATGCGTGAGGTCACCACCATCGACCCCCGGTGGCTTGTGGAGTTTGCACCGGCCTTCTTCAAGGTCTCTGACCCGACCAAGCTAAGCAAGCAGAAGAAGCAGCAACGGCTGGAACCCTTGTACAACCGCTATGAGGAGCCCAATGCCTGGAGAATATCCCGAGCCTTCCGGCGGCGCTGAAAGGCAAGAATCTGTTAGCCTGACCTGCAGCCCTGGGCCAGGGCTCAGCCTTGCTCTTATTGATGAGAAGGTGGTCCTGAGGATACAGCTGTCTGGTGGCTGAATATCTCAACTGGGCATTTCCTAAACTTGACTCTCCTTCCTTCCCTGGTGGTAAAAATAGAAACAGGGGTTTACGCCTGGTGTGATCAGAGCCTCCAGGCCCCACCACCCCAAGGTGGGGCCAACAGGGCTCACACCCGACATGGGGTACACACTGCATCATCTCCAAGTAAGGGGAAACTTCTGCAGCTCTCGGGTGGGAAAGAGGAGCCAAGAGCGTGTGCTTCGTGGACTCAGTGAGGGCCCTGAGGAGGGAGCCATGAAGCTCACCCAAAGTGTTGGCCTCCCCCTCCTTCATACCCCTGTCCAGCCCCTGTCCTTTTGTTTAACCTCCTGCAAATATTTATTTTCATAAGGAAACAAAAATGGTTCTCTGTGGCTGTTGATTTTAGCTGAAAGGTTAGGCTATTGGCCTGGGCTGAAGGTGGGGAGATTTAGTATCTGAGGCTTCAGTGAAGAGTCCCCTGAAACCAGAGCCTGAGGCTCTTTGGGCTGAAGGGTGATGCACACCCAGACCTCCAGTCTTATCTCTCAGCATCAGCACTGGTCCAGAGCTGCGAGGACTGCACCGTGATTAACCACATCCACTGCAGAGGCATTCTGCTCTGGGAGCCTGAGTGATTACAGATGCCGCATATTGAATACAGAAGGCTCTCCCTGGCTCCCTCTCCTGCTTGCCAAACTCACAACATGCAGTGTGCTCTATTTCCTTTTGAAACACACAAGTAATGACACAACTTTCAGCTTATTTTTGGTTTTATTTTTATCCCCCTGATCTCTTTAACAGAGTTTTCTTTGGTCAAAGCCTCTCTTCCTCCACCCCAAAGTGAAAATCATCGTCACACCTCTCAGAGCCTGTTAGTGCTGCCCAGGACCTGTGCTCCTGGCTGCGTGCTTGGTGGTTTTCTCCTAGCATTTGGTTGGGGAATGGCCACCTCCCAGGGCCCTGCTCACATTTCCTGAGAAGCCTCTGGACTTGGAAGACCATCAGGCAGATGCTGCCAGGCCAGGCTGCGGAACTTGCGGGAAGTTGGTCTGGTGGGGAAACCCCTGGCAGATTGGGCACATCCTGTGTTATGGCCCGAACTGCCTCCATTCTCTCTACACTTGAGAGTTCTGAAATGATATAAATACTAGAACTACTCTACAGTGGTATGTTGGGCACTAAAGGAGACTATACAACCTACTAGGATGTGAAGGAATATAGGCTGCTGTTGGGCAGCAGACCAGCCTAAGGACACAATTCAAACAACCCAGCAGAGTCTGCTGACGGTAGATCCCTGCCCCTTCATTTAGCTGAGTGAGCTCCTGCGAGTTTCAGTGTGCCTCTCAGGAAACATAGGCCAGCAGCTGAAGTCAGAGGATCTAAAGATCCTTTAAGGCCTTGTTGGGAGACAGAGGAAACGGAAGCAGAAGCAGAGGCTGGCTACCCAGTCTTAATTCCAGGCCAGGTCTGTCTGGTTTAGGAACAAACTCTGGGTTTGGCAGCCCACCTGTCCCAGCTGGGTGACCAACATTGATGGCATTGGCACCTCTGAAGTCATCACCACCAAGCGAGGAGGTTTGGATTTTAAGCTAAAGTTGAAAAGGGGATGTTTAGCAGACCAAGGCTGAGAGCGGGTGGTCATCTTTCTGGGTAAGGTGAGCAAAAAGGACCCAAGCTCTGTGGGTCTTCTTGAACATCTCCCCAAAGAGCTGGGGTCACCGTCTCTGCTCTGACGACAAGGAAGGGGTCTGGCCTTTTGACTATCCGTGACAAACAGCATGTAGGCAGCAGTGCTGAGCCTTCCTCGAGGGAACGGGGCTCCCAGCCAGATTGGGCAGGACCCGCCTGCTGCTCCTACACAATGGGGCCCTTGTTTCTCTTCCTTGAAGCCGTATTTCCCGAGATTGAGTGACAGCCCGAAGAGGATGTGGATCTCGAGTAAGGAGCTGGAATCCTCTTGCTGTTTATCCCACCCCTGCGGGAGCCTAGCTCCAGAGTTTCCTGCCCCTGCACTTGTGCTGAGTCTGTGCCTGCCTGTGTGTCAGGGGACCGTCCTAGGGGCCATGTGTCAGCTCTCCTGTTGGGTCAGGCACCTTGGTCCAGGGTTTCCCTTCAGCCAGTCTAGAGTGCGGTTCGGTTTTGGCAGTCTTTCCTTCAGCCAGAGAATTCTCTCCTGTGGTCGTGGTTGTGGTCTGGTAGCCATCTCCTCAGAGGAGTGCCCTCCACGTGTAAAGATCTGAACAGAGTTGTGAGGAGTGGCTTATTAGCATTCCAGGGGACAGAGGTCACACGTCTCAGCCTGTGGAGACCTTTCCAGGACCCTGTCTCCTCAGTGCACCTACTGAGACCTCAGGGTTTACACTTGACCTTTACACCTCTTCTCACCATGATAGCCTAGGTTTCATGTACAATTACAGGCTTCCCTGGTGGCTCAGACAGTAAAGAATCTGCCAGCAATGCAGGAGACCCAGGTTTGATCCCTGGGTCGGGAAGATCCCCTGGAGAAGGAAATGGCAACCCATTCCAGCATTCTTGCCTTGGGATATCCCATGGACAGAGGAGCCTGGTGGGCTATAGTCCATGGAGTCACAAAGAGTTGGACATGACTGAGTGACTAACACTCATGTACAATTATGTATTTTTTAAAAACTTGCTTTTTAAAAAATTTTCTGTCTATTGCTATAAAGTTAGCACATTGTTTTCTGTTTCTGGGGGGGAAAAATAACATTGCTTTTTTTCTGTGGGTAGTGGTCAAGAGGCATCTCTTCCTGTAGTCTTGGCCTGAGTACTGGACAGGGGCTGTGGATGAAGCATCAGCTGTGGATAGGCTGGCCCCGCCCTAACACAGACGTTTGCTGTGGTTCTGATGTAATGAATGGAGAGCACCTGTTTTCACCTGAATCTGGCTCCTACGAAGCTGTTTACACAGGGACTGCCCATCCTGCCCCTCCCTCCTCCACAGGCCCTGTCATATTTCTTACCATACTTCCTTTCTAGATGTCACCACTTTTTCAGCCTGGGCTCCTACCTCCCAACCCTGAAAAATTGGCCCAGGGTTCTGTTCTCCCCCGAGATTTGAGCAAAGAGAATCCATGCTGTTTCCTTTCCCATTTCCTGCTAAAGTCTGGCATGCTCTGCCTCACTGGCCAGGACCCAGGGCTCAGGGCTGCTCCAGCCTCCCTGTACCCTCTTGCCTGGGTGCTGCCTTTTCCCGCTCCCCTCCATACAAACTGTCCCCACCTTCAGCAAAATGGCGACCTGGAGCCACAGCAGGAGAGGGGACCCACAATTGGGGTTTGTACACATGGGTAGCATGGTCATGGGAGTTGACCTGTGAGCACATAAACCACAGACCAAACCCTTAAGGAAGCCCCGGGAGGGCTTCAAGGCTCTCATCAGTACCCCTTCGGCTAACCTGAACGGGGAGATGGCTGCCCATCAATACATGAGATATTTCAGACAATCCTCTTGATAATCCTGGGAGGGAGAAGTCTGAGCAGCTATCACTGAGCCCGTTTTCCAGAGGAAAAAGGTCATTTGTTTTTCCTAAACCCATATGGGAGGTTAAGTGTCAGGGCCAGAGCCAAACTGGTTCTATGTCTTTGAAACCCCAGATCCTTCTCCCATGGCAGCAAAGAGGACACAGAACTCACAGGAGAAGCAGGGGCCTTTATTAGGGTCTGGCAGATGTAGTGGAGGTGAAACCCCAGGCCTGGGCCTAGGAAAAGGCAGAGGAGAGGCAGAGGCCCCCAGAGCAGAGGCTAGCCCCCGCAACACACACCTCCACCTGGCAAGCCCTCCCCTACCCCAGGTTCCTCACTCCAGCCTCCCCCTGCCTCTGGGAACACAGAGCACCAAGAACTGCCAAGAAGGACCCTCTAGGGCCACAGCTTGGAGGGAAGCACAGGATCCAGGCGGCTGTCTCCCTACCATGAGAGGTCAGGGAAGCTCAATGTCCCCCACCCTCCAACAGGATGAAGTGGGGAAGCTCCTCCAGAAGAGAACGAACATGTTCTCTGTAGTGGGGAGAGGGGAGAGGGCTTGGCCTCTAAGCAGGACCTACCTAGAAAGAGGCCAGAGGTGAGGCCCCCAACAATTTCCCAGACGCTACCTTCACGCTTGAAGTCTCCCCTTTCCCTTCCCATCGCTTCTGGGGAGCAGCTCAGAGTCTGGGCCGGAGTGACTGATGGGCAGAGGAGATCTACTCCAAAGACATCTGTGGGTTTCAGAGTTGGGGTTTCCCCGACACCAAACTCAACTATGTACACAGGCAGCAGCCCCGGCGGCAGGGGAGCAGCTGCGAAGGGCTAGTAAGAGTAGCCACCCTTGGGGCCAAAGGGCTGGGCAGGGCCAGCCAGCTCTGGGAGGTAGGCGGGGCTCTCGTCCAAGTGGGACAAAGGGACTGTGTCCTCCTCACTGACCGGCCGGTCAAACTCAGCCTTGAGAGCTGGACGCTGATTGTCCGGGAAGGCCAGAGAGAAGAGGGCCTCGGGCTCGCACACAAACTTGTACACATAACGCTCGCCGGCCACCTGGAGGGGAGAGGGCTGAGTCAATGTGGGGGTGGAAAAGCAGCCCTCCTTCAGGCCCAGGCAGAGGCGTGGGTTCCTCCTACTGCTTCGTTTAAGATGCCTCCCTTCACAATTCTTTTCCATTACTGCTCATCACTTTTTTGAGAGAGGAAAATCTTAGGGTTGTCCATAATTTCTGGACTTCTCTGACTGGTTCATTATCTGCTCCTTCAAACTTGCTGAGAGATACTCTGCTACCCCCAGCACCTTCCCACAGCCACTGCCCCCAACTCCCGTGTCTTTTTTTTTCTTTTTGGCTGCACCTCAGAGCATTAAGAACTTCCCCAACCAGGGATCAAACCCACGTCCCCTACAGTGGAAGTGCAGAGTCTTAGCCACTGGACCACCAGGGAAGCCCACAGCCACCCTGTCCTTGGGCCCTTAACCCCTGACCTTCTGCATGATGCCTTTCTCGTAGTAGTACCGGAGTGAGCGACTCAGTTTGTCGTAATTCATAGCTGGCCGGTTCTTCTGGATACCCCAGAGCCTGGCGACCTGGGGACGGGGGATAGTTGGGGATGGCCAGGGCAGCTCAGCAGAGGAAATATGGGGGGCACGTCAGAAAGAGCACTTGAGATTCTTGGAGTACATGCTCAGCTGGCCCTGCAGCTAAGCACCAGCCTGCAGACCCCAGTTTGGCAGGAATTCAGGTTAAATAAAGCAGCAGTGCTGGTGAAGGCACATGATACCAGTTCCCAGGGTTTCTTATCTCCAGTCCCCAATGCTGTTGGGAGGAGGGGTGGAGACATCTGAGAGGCCCACCTCCTCAGGCTCAATTAGTTTGAACTCCATCCCCCGGCCGGTCCAGGCAATGAAGTGGGCATTTGTTGGGTCATCAAGCAGGGCCACCAGAAACTGCCACAGCTGCAAGGCACCCCGGCGCTGGTAGGGTGGTCCCTCTCGGAAGGCTCCCATCCCTTCCTGCTTGATGTCTCCTGAGGAACATAGGAAACAAGAGGTGGAGGGCTTGTGCCTCTGGTGGCCCAAGCAACCCTGTTCCCTCTCCCCAGGCCCTTTCCCATGAAATGTGATTCCTGGGGGTACACAGAGGGCTCGAGCAGTCACTTCTCTGACCTTCAAACTTCTCAGGGACGACACAGACATCATCTGGGAATGGTCGCAGAGGTTTCTCATAGCTGTAGCCTTGAGGAGGAAGTGTGGGGGTCATTCGGATCTGGGGGTTCACTGGTACAAGACCCCAGAGAGTCCAGAGGGACTCCTGGCCAGGAGCCCCTCCCCCACAGCAGGACTCTCTCCAACTTGGAGGACTTGGCAGGGGAGGAGAGGGGGCTGCCTTACCCACGGTTCTGTCACCTGGAGAGGGCCCGGAGAAACCCTCTGTGTGAAGGTACATTGAGGCATACCCAGGGACATCTGAGGGGAGGAGAAAGAAGGGAGATGGAGGTGTGTGAGATGGGGGCGGTAGTCCCCCACACATTCAAGAACATGCCAGCCTGCCTTCAGTTCTTTCCCCAGAGGCCCGCCTACCCCCAGGTCCTGGGGGAAGTTCACCCAGAGTGTCAGGCTCGAAGCCCTCAGCTTGAGGGCTGGGCCAGACGGCCTGGATGGCAGCAGCTGAGGCCGGGCAAAGCTGCTCCACAAGGCCCCGGATTCCAGGAGCAGCTGTTTCCTGTGAGTTTAGAGGGGAGGAGGAGGGTAGAGATGAACCTCCGGGGAAAGGGTTCGGTGTCCCAGGCTAAGATTCCCCTGGAATGGGCTGACGTCCGGTCAGCAGGGCAGGTTCCAGCCCAGTGCGGGTGTGAGGGAGGGAGGAAAGGATGTGGGGGCAGGGAGAAGAAACACATGTATCTATTTGTGGAAAAGGCAGTGGGCACACCCTGCGGGCCCTGTTTCCAGCTCTGACAGTAAGACAGTCCACTCTATTTCATTCCATTCCACAGGATTGACACCCCACCTGCAGGACGCTGTGGTGCAGCCAGCCTGTCAAGTGCCAGCCCCTTCCTGCCCTACCCGTTTCACTCCCACTTATGAATGAGATGGTGAAACCCGACACCTCTGGGAGGAGGCGGGAGGGTGGGCTCATTCCTGCCTCCATTTTGTGAATGGAATTCCTGACTCCATTCAGAGGAAGCTGCAGGGGGAGGGGCAGGAGTTCAAGGGCATGTAACTGGAGCTCCTCTGGTCTGCCTCCTTTGAAGGTCAGCGGACAAGAGTGTCTCCCTGCTACTTCCTCCTCACTGTGGGACAGGGCTCAGGCGTAGGGCCCTGGGCTGGAGGAGAGGGGCTCCCTTCTGGTTCTGATTCAGGCAGCGTGGGGGATTTGGGGCTCATTTCCCTACCCCTAAAAGACTGACACCAGGAAAAGGGAAATTCAAACACTCTAGGCAGCTCTGAGCCTAATCTAGACTTTGAAATTTATTTTTTTCTAATGCACATGGCAGATAAACTCAAATTTGGAGCTGGGAACAATGTTAAATAACTTGGGGCTTCCCTGGTGGCTCAGATTTTAAAGAAACTGCCCACAATGCAGGAGACCTGGGTTCGAACCCACACCTGGGTCCAAAGATCCCCTGAAGGAGGACATGGCAACCCACTCCAGTATTCTTGCCTTGGGAAATCCCATGGACAGAGGAGCCTGGTGGGTTACAATCCATGGGATCACAAAGAGTTGGACACAACTGACTAACACACATGACAATGTTAACAGGAGACAAGATTTCCTGGGCCTTTCCCTGGCTCCTTGGGCTTTTGAGCAGTCGCTGTTGTTTATGAACACCGTCGCTGAGTGCATCTTATTTCCGTCAACAGCCAGGTGGAACTAGAATTTAAAGTAGTCCCTACTTCCAGTCCCCAGCTCTGGCCAGGATGGTGGGTTGTTTCAACCAGGAAGCTCAAACAGGATGTGGAAACCGCACCTGAACCCTGCCTTCCAAATGGGAAGTGTGAGCCTGGCTAGTTCATGTTTCTCCTAATTCAAATCCCTTTGTATTTCTTAAGCGTCTGTGGGGACAGGGACCAATGACAATGTCGTATTCATCCGTGTCCACCAACTGCACACACTCATGCTCCTGGCATAGTATTTCTGTCCCAGTAGGTATGTAAGCCCCCAAACACCCGTTAAATAGAAATGGGAAGAAATGCCTTAACTTTCCTATCAAGTCACAAGCTATCTGAAAGCAAGGACCTGCACATCTCACTTATCTCTTATCTGAATATAAGTCTGCTGATTGAAAGGGGACAGTTCTTTTTGAATCTAAGAAAAGAAGTGGTAGGTGCGTGGGTTGAATATATGAACTAGTAAAAGGATAGGAAGGGGAGACACGTTGTATTTAACGGCACTGTCCACTCGATCACATGCCACCCCACCCAACAATCCCCTTGAAACTCCTCCATCCCCTTCCCGGGAGCGTCTCTTACCTGAGTCGTAGGAGAAGTCCGTCTGCTCCTGTTTGATCACCACCCCCGCCCCTGGGTACCTGTGCCCACTGACTCCACCCTGGCCCACTGCTGGCTGGCCGGCCTGTTCATACAGGGGGTCAAGGTATTCCTGCTTGAAGCTCTGCTGAGGGTAGGGTGGGCAGGGCTCTGACAGCTGGTGTTGGTAGGGGGCAGGGAGGGGTTCCCGGCCCGCTCCCTGAGAGGGTGTGAAGGACTGGCAGACATCCAGGGGCTGCTGGAAGACGGAGCTGCATGTGGTTGGATGGAGAAAGAAGAGAAGAGAATATTAAAAGTAGTCCTCCAACCTTGAGGGATAGGATGGAGAGGGAGGTGGGAGGGGGGTTCAGGATGGGGCACACACGTACACTCATCGATAATTCATGTCAGTGTATGGCAAAAACCACTACAATGTTGTAAAGTAATTAGTCTCCAATTAAAAAATAAAAGTAGGCCTCCTTGTGCCTGCTGCTCTCAGAGCTTACAGAGTGTGGGGGGCGGGGGTGAAGGAAGGGGCAGGGAGAGGTCAAAATCCTCACCTTTCCCCATGCCAGGTCTCTTAAGGGCCACTGAAGAACACTCGAGAAAAACTGGTGAGAAGCGGCTCTCCTGTCTCCTTACCTGTGCTCCCCGAGGTACCCGTGGCCAGGGTGGGGCTGGGAGGCGCTGGAGGATCTCAGGAAATTCCGTTGTTCTGCCCGGGGAAAGGGCTGCAGGGGCAACTGTCCGGGGGCACCAGGGGCAGGGGACTTGATGGCGATTTGTCTAGGGGAGTCATAGGCACTGGAGGTGAGGGGGAGGGAGACAGGGGTGAGGGGGCAGAGAAGCTGGGCAAGCATCTTTGAACCCTTCATTCCCTGGGAAGTCAGGTCACAGGGATTATGGGAGAAGAGAGGGTGCCAGGGTGCCAGACTCTGCCCCAAGCCAACTTTTTTTTCTTTCTTAATCCTAAAGCCAGGTGTAATCTTGAAAACCTCTCCCCAGCCCACAGCAACTGGGTAGGGTCAGACAGTGGCTTCTCCAGTAGAAATACTCTGCTCTTTTTAATATTTTGGCCACAATGCGAGGCATGTGGGTGGGGGGGTCTTAGTTCTCCAACCAGGGATGGAATCTGCACCACCTGCACTGGAAGTGTAGCCTTAACCACTGGACCACCAGGGAAGCCCCTGCCCTGGTCTTAATATGCATCCCTTGAACCCCTGTTGTTTTTTCATCCTAACTACTCAGGAAATCCTGAGCTATATTATCCTGTTACAGGAGCTCAGAAATCCTTTCTGTTGTCTAATCTGCATCTCAAATGCTGCCACTGCTCACCAGGTGCCCACCCCCAACCCTCCATCCCACCCTTCCTCCCCAGGGCATGGCTATGGCTCACCTGGAATAAAGGCACTGCTCGCCATGGTGATAGGGGAGGGGGGGCTTCCTGCTGCAGGACAGGGCCGGGTCTGTACAGCGAGGACTCTGGGGCTCCTTCTTGATCCTGGTGGTGGGGCTGTGGAAAGCTACTGTGGGGGTTGGGGGAGGCAGAGCAAGGCCAGAGAATGTCACAGGAGAGGCAGGAAGAGCTTCTGATGCCTCCTGACATCTGCTTGTTAACCATCAGTTGGATGCTGGTATAGCCTCATCCCCCTTCTCTGGGTCACAATTGTCAGAAGAATCATAGACACTTCTAAGAACAGTCTGGCTATTTATATTATGTCTAGTTTTATACTTTTGGCTCATGTCCAGTATGAACCAAAGAAACTCTAAAGTTCAACATTTAGTGCAACCCCAACCCACCCCCATCCTGCCCAAAACACCTTTGTAGGAGCAAGCACATCCAACCAAAGGCCTGTGGTTTTCCTGACCGTCCTGGAAAATTCCAAGGGAGAGAAATGTTTTCTTATTTGGGGCTATAAAGCATCTTTCTTTTTCTGGTTAAGGTTGGATATTAGCCCACTTGCATGTCAGCTGACTAGCATCATACACACACTCCTAATTATCCGTGAAAAACACTGGCCTTTCCTGTGGCCCCTGCTGAATCCGCCAACTCCAGCCACCAGGCCGAGCAGCAAAGCGTTGGCTTCAAGACTGCAAGTGTGAGTCAAAAACCCACAATCGACTGCTCTGTTGTCAATTATTTGTGCTCTGCTGCATTTCATTGGTCGAGACGGTTGAAAGCTAAGTATCAGACATTAAAGCAGGGTTTCGCAACAGTAGCACCAGTGACATTTGGGCCACATAATTCTTTGTCATGGGGGCTGTCCTGAGCATCGCAGGATGTTAGCAGCCTCCCTGGTTCTATCCATTAGATGCCAACAGCACTCCACCCTCAGCTGTCAACAACCCCAAATGTCAACAGACATTGGTCTCCTGAGGTGCCAAGTTATCCCTAGTTGTCCACAAGTAACTTAGAATGGTAGAACTGGCCCCCACTGCACTGGACCAAGCCCCTCGCTTCAGAAATAAGGAAAGGATCAGAGAGGTGAAGTGTCTGCTCCAAGGTCACACAGCTAGAATGGGCAAGCCCCGACGTGCACCAGAGTTTTCATCTCCCAGTTACTGCTGGGCCTTTTGAGTCCAAACCCAAGAATGGGGAGCTCTGGCCTTCACCCTTTTTTCAGAGGACAGAACAAGTTGATCTTTTGTGATCCTCTATCCCTATGACTAATTTCCTGCCCTCCCCTACTCCCCATCCCCTCTGCCCAGGGCTCTCTACTCACAGTTTTCCGAATGGAAATCAGGAACAAACTGCTCATCACTGTCCGGTACCTGAGCTGCAGAGAGAGGTCAGAGGTGAGTCTGGGCTGGGGGCCCCGGATGGCAGCCCCTGGCAGACTCCATTATTGCAGCCCTACAGATTAGCACCAGCCAGAAAGGGCAAACAGTTTTCCTAGGACTGAAAGTAACTCCAACCAGGTCCTAGCACCCTCCCTCTCAGGGCTCCCTTAACACCCTGGAGGAAGGCTGCAGTTCTCAGAACCCGTCTGAGCAGATTCCAGAGTTGTGTCTTAGGTGCTTTGTCTTTTTTCCCTCCATTTTTCTCAAGTGCAGATAACCCAGCCCCTCAGAGTTTACAGAGTTCCCTCAAAGCAGCGTCACATCTGGGATGGGCAGGCATGACAAGGAATGAGAGTCTGTGGACTTAGAATCACATGGGAAGATTCTTAATCTGGGCTGGGCCCAGAACTTCCCGGGTGAAAGGTAGAAATCTAGAGCCTGGGAAAGGAGATGGAATAGAAGGAAAAGACTGGTTCAAGGAGGCGATAAGAGTATGACAGTGGGAGAGGAGGAGGCTGGGGTCACTGGCAGTCATGGTGCTTTATACCTTTGATGTGCAACTAGGAGAGAGAAGGGCTTCCTAAACTGGAGTTCTGAGGAGCACTCCCAGGGTGCCAGTGTGGGTGGAGCTGGGTTTGGGGATTAGGCAGGAAAACTAAAATAGCACAACAGCTCATCCGTGGCCCCCAGACTGGATATCCGGGCTCTGATTTCCAGTTCTTATTCTGGCCTCGCCAACTCCTTCAGGTGGGATCCAGCTGAGTACCTCTGCTGACCTGAGAATCTTTGCCCACTTTTTGCCCCTTTCTCAGGAATAAATAGATCACAGCAGGAAGGGAAAGGGTAGACACCTAGAAGGACTTCCTGATAGTCTGGGGAGAGAGTGGCTTGAAAGTAAGGCAATGGAACCCACAGAAACAGGTCTTCTGTCCCCTGTAGGCTGCTCTCAGTGGGCAATGGGAAAGCTTGTGGATGAAATGACGGGAGAGTTGGAAATGGCTGGTAAGGGTGAGGGATACGAGGAGGTGGCTGGAGAACACTGTCACTTGTCCCAGTCTGTACAGGACACACCCCAATCTCTCTGGCTTCCCTCCTGGGACAAGGTCCGACTGTCTTCCTTGGGTTTCAGCCATGACCTCAGATCAGAACTCTCTACTCCTACTCTCCCCATGGCTGTCAGAGGGATCTTTTATAACAGAAATCCAATCACTTTTCTCCCTTGCTTAAAGCATGAACACCAAACTCTTTGCCCTTGGCTTCCGTGGCCCCAAAGGTTCTGGCCCTTGCTTGTCTCTCCGACCTGCCTCTCCTTGCCTGTTACCCTCCAGAGTTCTGGTCTCCTTTTGAGTCCTGATCAGCTTGACCCCTCTTCCCCACATCCTGGCCTGTTGTTTTCTGGCCTCTGAAGTCTTAGCTCATTTTGCCCTTTCAGAGGCCTTCTCTGAACACCCAAACTGAATTGGTCCCTCCTGGCTCTTGATCACATCCCTGTTTTATTTTTTCCCAAGCACCTATGACTTCTTGAAAGTATTCATTTAATTTATGCATATGTAATTTATGTGTAATTTATCATCCATCTATTCTACGAAGAAGTTAAGCTTGCTGAGGGTGGAGGATTTATCTGTCTTGTTTGACGCCCAAGCACCCCTGAAACAGGGTCCCATTCAGAATAGACACTCTACACATTATTTGTAGGCTATATGAATAAACATACAATGACCCCTGTCCTCAGGCCAGTGGGAGCGAGCAACAGGGGCCTGGGAGCAAGAACTAAGGAGATCCTAACCAACCAGCCCTTCCTTCCCCTTGAGGGCCCCCTCTCCACCACCAGGTAAATATTAGAGGCAGGTCCTCCAGGGAAAGCACATCTCACAAAGGATGCTTAAGGCTGTGATCAATTGCTTGGCAGGTGGATTCTTTATTAACTTGCTTTAAGACATCAGAGGTGTCAAGTGCTTTAAAATACACATTTATCGAGGAGAGGGATAAATTGGGAATATAAGATTAACAGATGCACACTATCATTTATAAAATAAACAGCAAGGATTTACTGTGTACCACAGGGAGGTCTATTCAATATCTTGTAATAATCTATAAGGGAAAAAATAAAAGAATATAGGTATAGATACACATGTATATATGTATAACCAAATCATTTTGCTGTACACCTGAAACCTAACACAATATTGTAAAGCAACTATACTTCAATACGAAACAATAAAATAAAATACACATTTATTTATAGATTGGTGACTTCTTGACAGAGGGAACCCAACGGCTGAAGGGTTTAAGAATCAAGAAACTTCCAGCCCCTAAAGAACTTATGGAAGAAAAATCAGCACAGAACAATTCTGAAGTGATCAAATAGATCAGTAGGGCATGAAATCCCTTGGCAAAAACAAACAAACAAAAAACCAACACAGTACATCTTTTTAGGAGCGCAACTAGGGCACAGAGGCAACCATTCCCAAACCAGCCCCAATCAAGAAGCCTGGGACACTCTTAGAAACAGATTCCCAGGCCCCACCCTTGGAGAGTCATTCCAAAGGCCCAGAGTGGGGGCATCTATCTATCTATCTCCCTCTCTATATATATATATTTTGCCACACTGTGTGGCAGGCATATGGGATCTTAGTTTCCCAACCAGGGATCAAACCCTCGCCTCCTGTATTAGAAGCTCAGTCAACCACTGGACCACCAGGGAAGTCCCAGGCACCTGTATTTTAACACATGCCCCTGGTAGCCCCTAAGAAGAGGCAGGTTTGAAAAACTGGATAAAGGGAAGGATGCAAAACCTCAACTGCCCAGGG
>SJYX01014112.1:0-23807 GCA_006410675.1 Oreotragus oreotragus
CTTCCTCTATTTGGCCAGGGGACCTGAGCCCCTGCTTCGAATTCTAGCACAGAAACCCCCGCTCCCCAAGTGGTTGTCCTGATGTATGTGTGTGGGGGGGGGAGGTGTACAGGGTGCCTGCCTAGAAAGGCCCCTGGTCTGTGTGTCTGCAACCCTGGAGGGTGGGCTGCCTTCAGGCTCTTAAGTGCCAGCTCCCAAGCCTCCCCAGGTACCCTTCTCACCTGTGTTCAAGGGAGCCCATTCAACCTGGACTGCTGGGACCATCCCAGGCTTAAACTGAAAGTCCAAGATGGTCACTCTGTGTCACCTAGGCATGGAGTCAGGCCCAGTGGGATCTCACCTGCCCTCCCTTTTCTCCTGCACAGAGGCCTTATGGACCCTCAGGTTGGCTGTGGGCACCCCACACCACCAACATCCCAGGCATCTACCCAAGACTCCCACCTTCATTCCCCAAGCACTGGGGCTGCTTGGCCCCCAAGACTGGAATGCCCCTGTGGCTGGGTATCCCATGAGAACCTTGAGGAAACTCCAAGACCAGGATGGGTGGGATATCCCAGCTTGGGGGGGCCCACCTCTGGACTCCTGGGGTTCCCCTGGGCTCTCCTACCAAGACCAAGTCACACTCCTTGGTGTCCCCGCTGGTCTCTGGGTCTTATCTCTGTGGGAGCTGCCTCAGTTTCCCTCTGCAGCTCCCTGAGGCCCACAGATTACTGAACTCTATCACATATATAATTTAAGTTTTATATGTTATATATATATATATAAAATGAGATTAACCCAGCCCGGGGAAAAAGCCTTGAGGGAGGGGCAAGAATCACAGTACAGGAAAATTGTGCTCTGAGTGCCTCAGGATAACTGACTTTTTTTAAAACGAAAAAAAATTTAAGTAAAATAATTTTATACAACTCAACACAGCTGGCTGGATTCTTTTAATAGTGATCCTCTTTAAGAGTCGATTTGGCAACCTGTCCTGTACATAACAGCACTGTAGCAATAAATGACATTTTATGACAATACTTGGCTCTCCCTTGATCTTTCAGCTGTTTTGTGCTTATGGATGAAAAGGGGGTGAGGAAGGTGATGCTCGGGCATCACTGGGCATATGTGCTCTAGGGATGGCGCCACTTGCTGTGTGCGCTTGCGTGGCTCCCAGAGCAGCTGAAACAGCTCCACGTGGGCCTGGGGGGGCCGGGGACGGGGGGCTTCAGGCGTGGCAGTCATGCTCCCTTCTGGCCCTCGCAGGAGGGTCCTTCCTGCCTCTTACCAGCTTCCAGGGGCCCAGGGTGTGCCTTGGTTTGCAGCCTCATCACCCTGATTGCCACCTCTATTTTCAGGTGGCCTCTCCCTGGGGGTCTGTGTCCAGGTACCCTTCTTACCTGCCATTGCATTAGGGCTACAAAATCTCCAGCATGAACTTATCTTAACCAATCACAGCAGACACCTTATTTCCACATAAGGTCCTGTTCACAGGTGGAGGGGGGTGGAGTCAAGACAAGTCCTCAGGAGCACAGTTCCACCCTCAACCCCGGTTTGACAGGGGGGGTGGTGAGTAAGGTCAGTAGAATCACAGGCTGACCCGGACCCCAATAGGTCAGTGGGTAAATGTTTTAAGTGTATCTGTGACCCAAACCTCAATAAAGTTGTAAAACAGATGGATACACACAATGTGGTCCCTCCACATGTGGGAGCATCACTCAGTCCTGAAAAGGGCTGAAGCCCTGACACTTGCTACTACGTGGACAGACGCTGAGAACACGATGCTCAGTGAGAGAAGACATGGAAGGACACACAGGATGTGATTCCATTGATGGGAAATGTCCAGAACAGACAGATCTACAGACAGAGAGTAGGGTCCTGGTTGTCAGGGCTGGGGGCAGGAGGATGGGGGGATACTGATGGAGATGGGATTGCTTTGGGGCTGATGACAATGTTACGAAATTAGAGGTGGTGGGTACACAATCATATACTAAAGACCATTGAATTCTACACTTTAAAACGGTTAATTGTATGTCATGTGAATTTAACATGAGAAAAGAGTTCAGTTTCCTGAGGACCAAACGGGGATCCTACATGGAACCCAGGGGCGGCTGGGGGTGGGGGTGGGAGGGCAACCATTCTTGCTTATTCACTATCTCTCTGGTCACAGAATCCTGGTATTCTGTTCTGGGGATCCTCCTCCAATTTTAGCCCACATCCTCAAATGAGAAGGGCCGGCTCTTCTGTTTCCACAACATGCTAGTAAGGACCAGCTTTGGGGCATTTTCTGAGATTATTGGGAAAGTGGTGCTATCTTCCTACAAGGGCTGCTGGAATGTCAACCCAGAGTTTCTATGTCAACCAGGAATTTCTGAGTGCCTCTGCTCAGAGAGAGTTCACCAGAGAGTACAGGCAACACAGAGGAAAGCAGGAGTTGAGAGATGGAGAGACAGCATGTAATGATATTGCTAGACTCCTGGATACAGCTGAGCCTGAAGCCACCCAACATGCCTTACTTATTTCCTCTTAATCTGATTTTTGTTTATCACTTGAAATAAAAAAGCATTCTGCCCCCTGAGCTGAAGTGCATTAAGCACAAGGAGCAACGTGGCAGAGCTTCAGAAATTGCTGGATCCAGGACCCGCAGCCCCAAGGCCTCTACGCCCATGTCTGCTCACCTTTTCTAATCTCTGTCTCAGATTCTACAATCTTCAGGGTGGCCCCTCAATCCCACTTTTTACGTTTTCCATCAAGGACAGAGCCTATTTCAGGTCCTCTCTGATCTCAACGTAAGAAATCCTAGGGCATCTGGAAAGGCAAAGAAACTATGTTCAACTCAGTAGCAACGAGCATCCGTCGTGCCCAGTCAACCCTTTGGTCAGCGGCCAGGGGCAGGTTGAGGCTATAGTCTCAGGAGGTGCCCAGGACGGATCCCAAGAGGATGGGTTGGGCTGGCCAGACAAACTCCACGGTGTCCAGTCCGCATCTCCAAGCCTACATTCGCTGCTGGAGCCCCAGAATGACGAGGACTCACCTGTCCCGGGTCCACCAGCTAAAAGGTGGTATTCTGAATGCACACAGCGCGAGGAGCCAGGCCTCCCTCTGCTGCTGGAATGAGGAATATCTCCCAAATGAAACGTGCAAACAATTTTGGGCCCGCCTCCGAGCAACACACAACTTAGTGCCAGCAAACCGAGGCTAGAGGGAACATTATCATCTGGCCAAGGTGTCACACGCAGCGAGTCCAGTGACAACGCCCAATTCCTCCAAGAGTTCAACTCTCCACCCATCCCCTCTGTGCGACTTCCTTCCCAGTCCCTTCCCCGTCAGGTCTCAGTTTCTTTAACTAAAAGTAAAGTTCTAGCACCTAACTGGGACACAAAAACAAAACGCCGCGAATTGCGGGTTGAGCACCTTCCGGGGGGAAGGCAATGTCACCCCACCCCAGTACTCTTGCCTGGAAAATCCAATGGACAGAGTAGCCTGGTGGGCTCTAGTCCATGGGGTCGCTAACAGTCGGACAGACTGAGCGACTTCACTTTCACTTTTCTCTTTCATGCATTGGAGAAGGAAATGGCAACCCACTCCAGTATTCTTGCCTGGAGAATCCCAGGGATGGGGGAGCCTGGTGGGCTGCCGTCTATGGGGTCACACAGAGTCGGACACGACTGAAGTGACTTAGCAGCAGCAGCAGCAACAGCAGCAGCACCTTCCGGACGCTCTGATAGCCAGAGGCTGAGCCAGCTTTGCACATCACGTGATCACAAGGCCCGGGCTCCAGGGCCCGCCCATTCCGGTCTGAGTTCTTCAGACCGTTCCCGGAAGTTAGTGTAAATAGCTTGCGAATCTGCGTGCGCAGCAGCAGCGGTCTCAAGGTGTCCCATTGCCAGCCCTCCCTGGAGGGGGCGGGGCGGGGTCTCCCTTCGGGCCTGCGCGCTGCGGCTAGCGCGCCTGCGCAGTGCGCCCGAATCGCCAGGTCCAGGGTCACCCTGAGCAGGGAAGGCGCCGCGATGCTAACCAGGTTCCTGGGCCCGCGCTACCGCCAGCTGGCCAGAAACTGGTGAGGACGTAGCCCTCGCCCCCGAGCCCCTGTTCTTCCGGATCCCAGATGGGGAAACTGAGGCACGGACCGGCTGCGTGGTCTCACCGCGCACACTCGTGTGGCGGCCCCCCGACCCGCTCCACCTAGAGGCCGCGATGGTGCCCACCCGGTCCGCGCCCAGCGCCCCCGCTCAGCTCCTGGAGTCTGGAAACTGACCCTGTGCGCTCCTGGCTTTGCCTCTGCCTGACGTTGCTGTGAAGCCGACACTTGTATCTGTCCCTGCGCCCCGTGGGAGACGGGTGGAATAGGTGTGGCCCCACGTGGCAGCGGGATTGGGGAACCCACAACGTGGGGCGCTGAGAAACAGGGGCCTGTACTCGGCAGTCGTGTCCTCGAGCCCTGGCAGGGAGAGTGAAAAGTGGGGACTATCCCTAGACGGCGGCGTTGCTAGGGACCTTCGGGTGGACAGTGACAGTGGCGCTTTATAATTGGGGCAACTCAGGCCGAAAGGCGGTCTCTGGCGTCGGGTGGGACCACCAGAGATCCCTACCGCCCCTCCCCCGGGGCAGCTCGAGCCCTCGATTACCGTCTATCTGTCCCTGTCTGCCTTATCAGAGCAGCGACGCCCTCATCAGCACCCAATGAGCACCAATGTGTGCTCTCACCTAGCACTGCGTTGGGTGCCAGAGACAGCGATAAACAGAACCTTCCAGGCTGACGCTGTAGTCCCTGGACAAGGAAAAACTAAAACGGTATGATCCATGACAGGAGATTGATGTAAAATACTAAAGGGGAATGCATGCAGCCTTGCACTCTACACTGGCTTCCGGAGGCCAGGAAACAGGATTCACCGCCAGGAGGCACTGTGCGGTTGTGTCTGATTCGGAGCATACATGCTCACCAGCTGGAGACCCTGCACTTAGCCCCTCTCAGGGCCCTGGTGTCTTCCTGTGAGAAAGTGGAAGAGAGATGTTGAGGGTGTAAGGAAGGCCCACGAGGGACTCTCAGCAGCATCACCTTGGGTGCCCTTTGGAGGTCAGGTTCATTGCCACCTCCCTCTGTGAGCATCCACAGGCCCCAAGGCCAGTGGCCAAGACGGTGGGGTCGAGGGCAGGTGGCTCTGATTCTGTTGTTCAGTTGCCAAGTCGTGAACTCTTTGCTACCCCATGGACTGCAGCACACCCAGGCTCCTCTGCTCTCCACTGTCCTCTGGCGTTTGATCAAACTCATGTCCATTGAGGTGGTGATGAAACCATCTCATCCTTGGCTGCCCCTTTCTCCTTTTGCCTTCAAGGTCTCTTCCCAATGAGTCAACTCTTCACATCAGATGGCCAAAGTCAGCATCAAGGTCTCTTCCAATGAGTCAACTCTTCACATCAGATGGCCAAAGTCAGTCCTTCCAATGAATGTTCAGGGTTGATTTCCTTTAGAATTGACTGGTTTGATCTCCTTGCATTCCAAAGGACTCTCAGGAGTCTTTTCTAGCACCACAGTTCAAAAGCATCAGTTCTTCAGCACTCAGCCTTCTTTATGGTCCAAGGTTCACATCCATACATGACTACTGGAAAAACCATAGGTTTGATTATATGGACCTTTGTCGGCAAAGTGAGGGAGGGCTCTGCTTTTTAATATGCTGTTTGGGTTTGTCATAGTTTTCCTTCCAAGGATTAAGTGTCTTAATTTCATGCCTGCAGTCACCATCCGCAGTGATTTACCCCTCTCCATGTCTTATTCATTAGCGGTATGACTGGGTCCAGCTGACACTCAAAGGGAGGGATATACAATCCAGGAGGTGGGACTGCTGGGGATGTCCTTGACCATGCCCATTGCTGGATGTAAACTTGGGGTGTGGTAGTCTTGGGGCCCCTGCTTTGGCTCTGCACCTAGCAGGCTGTGTGTCTTAGGGACATGGCTTGCCCTTTCTGTGCCATGGTCTCATCGGTAGGACGGGTCCCTGACAACTCTCACCTCCATCCATTGGCTGTCTCGGAGATGGAGCTGCTGTAAACTGCACTCGTTAATGTGTCTACCTGCAAGCTTTTTCTTTCCTTACGGTTACAAGCTTGGGCTTGGGCTTTTCTTTTCTTAGCAGAATTTCTCAAATAAAACCTTAAGCAGATCTTGATATGAAAGCAGACGGGAATGGCCTTGCCTCGGGATCATCAGCAAGATGTGTCCCACCACACGTGGGGCAGAGCCAGGTGCCAGGCGGACACCTGATGAACAGCTGCATGGGAGGGGCACTGAGGCCTGACCCCTGCTGTCTTTGCAGGGTCCCCACGGTGAGCCTGTGGGGTGCCGTGGGTGCCGTGGGGCTGGTATGGGCCACTGACTGGCGGCTGATTCTGGACTGGGTGCCCTACATCAATGGCAAGTTCAAGAAGGATGACTAAACTCACAACCTCAGGCCCCTCTGGTGAGTTTCAGCAGCAGTCAGTGGGGGTAGCGTGGGATCCCTGAGCAACAGAGGAGCAGAACTGCCTGCAGGTCCAGGGCTGGGGCGGCAGTTGTGGGGGGCTCACCTGAACAACCCTGAGGGCAGGGCCTTGCTCAAGCCCCCTGCCCGGTAGTACAGAGCTACAGGATGGCAACCTGGGTCTATGGGTGGGTGTGGCCCCTCAGGGCTCTATCCTGGAGCCTCAGCCTGTCTGGGTCTGGTCGGGGTGGAGAGATGCCCATCTCACAGATGGGAAAGCGCCTGGCAGTGGCGTCTGCTCACTCTGCTCTGTCCCCCATCCAGATGTCTGCTGTGCTGCCTCCTGCCATCTGCATCTGGAACTGCCCAGCCTCTCTGGATGGACTCTAGGAACTCCCTGGCACGAGTTAATTTCCTCTTTTGGTGGAAATAGCTTCCGTGTGTGGACACACACGGCATTAAACCTCGCTCTGAAACCTGCCTGCCTGCACGTGCTCATGCTGGGGTGCAGTGACCTGGGGATCCCTTCAGTGCCAGAACCGCACAGGTCTGGGGTTCCCAGGGGCTGGCAGACCTGGTTTGATCATTTCAGATGTGTGGTGGGTGATACTTGCATGGTGTTTTTGTCTCTTGCTGCCTAAACGTTACTTCTGACTTGGTGGCTTAGGACAAACATTACCTCACAGTTAAAGAGTTTGAGAGTGATCTGTCTGAGGGGTGCTGGCTGAGGGTCCCTCACGAAGTTGCAACAGAGGCATCAGCTTCATGGTGGGGATGTGGGTGGGCAGCTGTTGGGGCTTCCACAAGGCCCCCTCACATGGCTGCTCCCCATGTGAGCCTCTCAAGGGTGACTTGAGCCTCCTTACTACATGACGGGCGAGGTTGGGGGAGGTGCCTTTTACAAGCCACTCAGAAGTCTCAGGCCATCCCCTCCACATTGCGTTCAGGGGAGACTCTGTGTCTTGAAGGGAGGCACCTGAGAACCTATCTGTATAGGCACAGAAACAAACATGAGCAGGTGCAGGAGGATGGACTGTGTAACATCTGCCAAGTCCCGGAGGAGGCTAGAAACATCCTCTCTGTGAAAACAGCCATCTCTGCCTGCGCTGCTACCACAGAACAGAGGCCCAGCTGCCGAGGCTGCAGTGAACCTCGCCTGGTTCTGGAGGCTGCAGCCTGAGCTCACCTCTGGAGGCTTGGTCCAGCCGCCTCCTCACCACGTCCTCATGTGGCCTTTCCTTGATCTGAGAGCAGAGGAGCTCTCTGGGGACTCTTCGGACATGCTTCTTCTAGGGGATCAGGTCCCTGTTGACCTCATTTAACCTTGACGGCGTTCTTGGGGGCCCGTCTGCAGATGCAGCCACACTGGGGGCTGGGGTGTCAATACACACACACGTCTCGGAGACATACTGACACGTACTTTGAGTCCACAGCAGCCTCGCGTGTTTTAACACAAGGAGTGGCGTGTGCTGCATGCTTTTGCGCACCAGCCTTTTTCACCTACTGTTTACTTCCTGGCGGCCAGGGCGCTTCAGAAGGAACCCAGCTTCATCATTACAAAGCCTACAGACAATAACTGCTGGAGAGGTGTGGAGAAAAGGCGACCCTCCCACCCTGACGGTGGGAATGTGAACTGGTTCAGCCATGGTGGAGAATGATTACGGAGGCTTCTTAAGAAATCGAAAGTGGAACTACCATGGGATCCTGCAGTCCCACTCCTGGGCATATATCTGGAAAAGATGAAAATACTCATTTGAAAAGATACATGGATCCCAGTGTTCATAGCAGTACTATTCACAATAGCCAAGACATGGAAGCAACTTACATGTCCATCAACAGATGAATGGGTAATGTGGTATATATATACAATGGAATATTATTCAGCCATAAAAAGGATGAAGTATGGCAGCAACGTGGGTGGGCCTAGAGATTTTCATACTAAGTAAAATAAGACAGAAAAATATAAATCTATAATATTGCTTATATGTGGAATCTTTAAAAAATGATACAAAAAAACTTATTAAGAAATAGGCTCACAGACATAGAAAACAAACTTTATGGTTACCAAAAGAGAAAGGGCGGGAGGGAGGAATAAATTAAGAGTTTGGGATTAATATATACACACACTGCTACTGCTGCTACTAAGTCACTTCAGTTGTGTCCGACTGCAACCCCATAGACGGCAGCCCACCAGGCTCCCCCATCCCTGGGATTCTCCAGGCATGAACACTGGAGTGCGTTGCCATTTCCTTCTCCAACGCGTGAAAGTGAAGCCGCTCAGTTGTGTCCAACTCCTAGTGACCCCATGGACTGCAGCCTACCAGGCTCCTCTGTCCATGGGATTTTCCAGGCAGGAGTACTGGAGTAGAGTGCCATTGCCTTCTCCAATACACACACTACTATATATGAAATAAACAAGGACCTATCGTATAGCACAGGGAACTACATTCAACACTTTCAGTTCAGTTCAGTTCAGTCACTCAGTCCTGTCCGACTCTTTGCGACCCCATGAATCGCAGTACGCCAGGCCTCCCTATCCATCACCATCTTCCGGAGTTCACTCAGACTCACGTCCATCAAGTCTGTGATGCCATCCAGCCATCTCGTCCTCGGTCGTCCCCTTCTCCTGCCCCCAATCCCTCCCAGCATCAGAGTCTTTTCCAATGAGTCAACTCTTCGCATGAGGTGGCCAAAGTACTGGAGTTTCAGCTTGAGCATCATTCCTTCCAAAGAAATCCCAGGGTTGATCTCCTTCAGAATGGACTGGTTGGATCTCCTTGCAGTCCAAGGGACTCTCAAAAGTCAACACTTAATAATAAGCCATAATGAAAAAGAATATATACGTGCATGTGTATAACTGAATCACTTTGCTATACACCTGAAACTACCACAACATTATAAATCAACTACAATTAAAACCCACACCTCATCCTCAGTTTTTAAGCAGCTGCCTGGTACCAATGTTAGAGTCTACTGCATGCACCCTCAGTTGCTTTTGTGGTGTCCCACTCTTTGCGATCCCAGGGGCTGTAGCTCACCGAGCTCCTTGTCCATGAGGATTTTCTAGGCAAGAATGCTGGAGTGGGTTGCCATGCACTCCTCCAGATCTTCCCAACCCAGGGATCAAAACTGCATTTCTTATTGTCTCCTGTATTGACAGGTGGGTTCTTTACCAACTGAGCGCCACCTAGGAAGCTCAACCAGTCTATTGAAGTGAAAAGTGAAAGTCACTCAGTGTGTCCCACTCTTTGAGACCCCATGGACTATACAGTCCATGGAATTCTCTATGCCAGAATACTGGAGTGGGTAGCCTTTCCCTTCTCCAGGGNTGAGCGCCACCTAGGAAGCTCAACCAGTCTATTGAAGTGAAAAGTGAAAGTCACTCAGTGTGTCCCACTCTTTGAGACCCCATGGACTATACAGTCCATGGAATTCTCTATGCCAGAATACTGGAGTGGGTAGCCTTTCCCTTCTCCAGGGGATCTCCCCAACCCAGGGACCGAACCCAGGTCTCCCACATTGCAGGCAGATTTTTTTCCCAGCTGAGCCACAAGAGAAGCCCAAGAATACGGGAGTGGGTAGCCTATCCCTTCTCCAGAGGATCTTCTTGACCCAGGAATCAAACCGGGATCTCCTGCATTGCAGGCGGATTCTTTACCAACTGAGCTGTGAGGGAAGAGTGAGACATTCCGTTCCTATCATCTGCCATTATAACTATCTGTGGAATGATGTGATTTCAGACATCACCTAAATCTCTGTATTTAATAGATGTCACTTGAGTACCTATAAGTGATGGATTGTGAGACAAGTTACACATTTTTTTTTTAACAATATCTAACTCGCAGGTGTAGACAGTCCCATAGGGACTATATATGAAATAAACAAGGACCTACTGTATAGCACAGGGAGCACACCAGGCTCCCCCGTCAGGCCCCATCAAAGCCTGAGACAAAAGGAAATGTGAACCCACCATACATGAGTTTTTATGTATTTTCATGATAGTTAATAGTTTTAATGCAAATATCAGAGTTTGCTCCTGTGAAAGCCAAAAAAGTAAAATTCTAATAAATGCAGGCTTGGATTAAGTACAATATTTAGGCTAACTTTTTCAACCACTTTAATATTCTGGGAGAGAAAAATAAACCATCAAAAACTATAAAAACATATAAATGGCATATCTTCCTCATTTTGTCTCACACTTTAAAATGGCACCATTCAATCTATTTAAAATTTTGACATTTTGTATATAAACATTTCCTACAATTCAATAACAAAAGAAACAATCCAATTGAAAAATAGGCAGAAGTCCTAAATAGATATTTTGCCAAAGATGGCCAATAAGCACATGAAAAGATGTTCAACATCACTAATTATTAGAGAAATGAACATCACAACCACAGTGAGGTACCACTTCACACCAGTCAGAATGGCCATCATTAGAAAAATCTACAGCTAATAAATGCTGGAGAGGATGTGGAAACAGGAACCCTCCTACACTGTTGGTGGCACTGTAAATTGGTGCACACTATGGAAAACAGTATGGAGGTTCCTTATAAAACCAAAAATAGGGACTTCCCTGGTGATCCAGTGGTTAGGACTCTGTGTTTTCACTACCAAGGGCCCAGATCTGATCCCTGGTAGGGGATCTAAAATCCCACAAGCCCATGGTGTAGCCAAAAAAAAAAAAAAAAAGAGTTGTCATATGATCCAGTAATCCCACTCCTGGGCATATACCCAAAACTCTAATTCGAAAAGATACATCCATCCTATGTTCGTAGCAGCACTATTTACNTTTTTTTTTTTTTTCAATTGCTGAAGATGTTTTGTTTCTGAGCCGGCTTTGATGGCTCCCTCCCCTTTGCTTCAGGACCCTGGCGAAAGGGAGGCAGGCCAGCAGGACACCTGCCACGTGTTGAATGCCTGCCAGGTGGTGAGGAGTGTGCAGCAGGTCCAGGGTCTTTGCTAGCCGCCTTTTGGGAGGAGTGAGGGAAGTGAGCAGGAAAGGGATGTCAGTTCGCCGGGACTAGCTCAGGTTCTTAGGTCGGAAAAGCGCTGGTAGCCCTCCAGTATACACTGTGATTGGCTGTCGTCTGGAAAGGTCAAGCAGGAGATAGTGGGGTTACAATCAGCATCTCCTAGGGACCTGTATGTATGTTCCCCTTCACTATATCTGACTGCATGGCTGGCTTTTTAGAAAACTTGAGTCCTGGTTCTGTCCTCCCAGGTGCCTGAAGTGGCCTCTGGCTAGGAACCACGTGCCCTCATTTAATTCCAAGCACACTTGTGTACTTACTTCTTCCTTTTAGATCCAAAGACTGAGCCAGGTCTCTGTGCCTTTAATCCATTGTTAATTTAGTAGACGCCTTTGTAGCAACTGCTGACCATTCAACTGGGAACAAGCCCTGGGTCTCCTCTCCTGGGTGACAGCTGGTACCCCAGTCATCAAGTGCCCCATTGCTTTCATAGTTACAGGTAATGACATATGCAGAGAGATAAGGGGTCTGTGAGGGGTGAATGACAGGGTGCCTAGCTGAGCTGGGGGTGGGTCAGTGAGGGCTTGTCTGAATAGGTGGTCCAGAGCTGAGCTGGGCCTTGGAGTCAGGAGGAGTGTCCAGGCGGTGGGAGGAGCCTGTGAGGAGGCTCAGGAGCTGAACCATGGCCAGGGTAGCTGAAAGGCCCTGTACTGCCATCATCTTAGGTCTCATCCCCACCTGCTCCCTACCTGGGAGCCTCTCAGGGCCTCTGACAGTGGCACCCCACTCCAAGGCCCTGGTTCTGAGCACTGGGATCTGGTGGTAGGGAAAGCCTCCAGAGTGGGACTGGACAGATCCCATGAGAGGTGAGGGCCTGAGACAGAATGGGGGTGTGGGGTCCAGTGCCTCTCCCAGGCCTCTGGTCTAGGTGATCTGCCTGGTCCCAGGAAGTGGGAGGTCTGGGGGCTGTGATAGGAAACCCGCAGTGTTCTCTGGGATATGGATCCTTGGCCTTCTCAGCCCCCAGTGTGGAGCCAGGTGCCTGGGCAGGAGCACGTGGATTTCCCTGGTACTCTTGCAGAGGAAAGGCAGCTCTCAGGACTGTTGAGTCGGACATAGCTGCCCTTGGATCCTAGCCCAGCCCCTGGGCACATGGAACCTTGGTGTCTTGGTCCACAGAGTAGTGGGGAGACAGTGTTCTTTGCAGGAGAGGTGGTGTCACCTCACATACATGGGGAGGGATTATACACACACACCCGCCTCCAACTTGGCAACCGGGCCCTGAGGACTGGGAGATGAGGATGAAGCAGCTGACTACAGCTGTGGCTGTCATTTACAGTCCAGGCAGGAAGTTGAGGACTCGGCAGTTAGCGTCACTCTTCAGGGTGAGTGGAACAGAGAGGACTTTTCGGAACTCGTTTTAAAGTTTAGAATACCCTTAGGAAAACAGGTGGTGCTCAGCACATCGGCCCCCTTCCTGAATAGCAGGCTCGGCTTGGCTGGAATCAGCTGTGGATCGCTCTTAAGACCTCACAAGGCATCTTGGGTCACAAGCTCCCTTATAGGCCTGGGGTTGCTGCCCACTCCTCACCCCTCCCACAGCCCTATGTCCACGCTGGGCACTGGCTCCCATCTCCACTACACCCCAGTGCTTCAGGGGGCCCTCCATCTGGCTTCTGGCTGTCGATCTGCTCCCTAGGGTGGGCCTTGTTCTGTAGAAAGGCCACTCTTGTTGTATGTCAGGTTTTACCAAATCTAGATTTTTTGTTTTGTTGGACAAAATACCTTGGATATCTTTATGTCCCAATACAAGTCTGAAAAAACTGTTTTTAAAAAGAATATATAGTTCATGTTTTGCATGATTCAGTTTTTTAAAGTGTCCAGTTCAGCAGTTTTTAGGACATTCACACACATGGTGCAGCCATCACCACTATAGTTCTGGAATGTTCTTGTCACCTAGAAGAGACCCACATCCATTAGCTCTCCAGCTGCTGGCAGCCCCCACCTACTTGGACTCACTTTCACTATTGTGACAGCTTTACTGAAGTAGGAGACGTCTGTACTGTCACCTGTGTGAAGCATACAGACCACACGTAGTGCAGCTGTCATCATGGTCATAGTAGACCCTTCTGTTCTTCCAGAAACAGCCCTAGACCTCAGCTACCTCTGCCCCATACCCCTGCTCCCCAGCCCTAGAGCTGCAGCCCGGGTTTCTGTTTCCCTGGCCTTGTGTGAGCAGGACAGCAGTGGGTGGGGGAGAGGGCTTGTCGAGGTCCTGCCTCTGCCCATGAAGCTGGAGTCAGGATGTGAACTCTGTTCATGTCAAACGGCACAGGGAGTAAGGGAAAAGCAGATCTTCCAGAAGAGTCCTCAGTGGCCTTGGAACCCTGGGGTGGGAGGTGTGGAGGGCAGAGCTGGCATTGCCCAGCTGATACTCAGCATGGGTTCCATGCTGCCCGCTTTTGTTGCTGGTTTGCAGTACTCAGGGACACCTGGAGGGGGCAGGTGTGGGCTGGCATGAGCTCAGACTAAAGGCCTTCAGGGGAGGTCTACAAAATGCAGCCCTCATCAGCCTCAGATGGAGAGTGGCAGGGACAGAGAGCAACAAGAATGTTCTTGATGGGTGCCAGGCCTGCTGGAGGCTTCACGTGTACAACTCACTAGTTCTTGGGATTTTCGTGGCTGAGTGAGGTCCCCTGGTCGGGGGACATCCAGACCATTTCCCTTGGCCAGTGTAAGTCAGCTTCCGTGAGTGATGAGGCATCAGTGTTTTTGTGGACGTGTGTCATGGTTCCTCTTGGATACTTAGAGGTGGACTTGCTCTGTAACCATTGGAGGAACTGCTGGACTGTCTCTCAAAGCAGCCGCACCCGTTCTTGTCCCCAGTGACCAGTCCTTACTGCTGGTGCAGGGTCCCATGCTGATCACCTGCGGTGTGAGCTCTGAGAGGTGAGGCGAGGCCTGGCCTGGTCCACGGGCTGCACAGGTTGCAGAGCCTCACAGCCAGGGCTCAGGCTTCCCAACAACACGATCTGCTTCCGGAATGTTCCAGAAATGTCAGCTAGGTTCCCAGGGCTGGCCCCATCCTGCCATAGGCAGGGGCATCTGTCCCTGCTCTTGGCCTTGGCATCTGCTGTGCTGGGGGAATGGGTGCCTGGCCTCCGCTGACCCTCTGTGTCCGCAGCCCAAGCGGGAAGAAGTTCCGAAGCAAGCCTCAGCTGGCACGCTACCTGGGCGGCTCCATGGACTTGAGCACCTTTGACTTCCGCACGGGCAAGATGCTAATGAGCAAGGTGAACAAGGGCCGGCAGCGGGTGCGCTACGACTCCCCAAGCCAGGTCAAGGTGAGCCCATGGGAGCTGCTGCTGGGGGCGGCAGGGGGAGCTCACCACCCCCCACCACCACCCCCCCATCCTGGAGTTAGCTGCGTGGCTGCTCCTTGAGGGAGACTCAGCGGCTATGGAAAATCAGAAGGAAGATCAGGACCTGCCTGTCACCTACCCGGGAGAGGCCCAGCTGCGGTCTGTGCTTGGGTACCTGGCGCCTGGAGTGTCTACAAGTCTCCAATAAACAAGTGTTCAGGGACTTTGTCCCCTGCCCTGATTGCAGGACAGAGGTGGCTAAGGGCGCCAGCCCATGCTCTGCAGAGAACGGGGCCATGAGGCAGGAGGGAGCAGGTGTGTGTCCACAGCCCCCGGCCAAGCTCACCAAGGGCAGCACATCAGCCCAGGCCTGGGCATAGCATTGCCTCTGGTCCAGGGGTGCTGGGGGTGTGCTGGGGACCCTGAAGCCCTGGACCACAGCTTCCTCAGTGACAGGAAGGCACTCTGAGGACCTGCCCCATCCCATCTCCACAGGGCAAGCCTGACCTGAATACGGCCCTCCCAGTCAGGCAAACAGCATCCATCTTCAAGCAGCCAGTGACCAAGATCACCAACCACCCCAGCAACAAGGTGAAGAGCGACCCCCAGAAGGCTGTGGAACAGCCCCGGCAGGTGAGCCCGCACACACACCTTGATGCTTGCAGCAGCAGGCCTGGCTCTGGGTCAGGTGGACTCTGGAGCTTGGTCCACTCTTCAGAGCCCAGTTGGTGGGCCCAGGGCCCCCAGCACTGTGATCGGGAGCTGTCATCTTGGAGTGCACTCCCACAGGAAGCAGTCTCCACCCCCACCCTGCCCCCCCCCCNACTCTTCAGAGCCCAGTTGGTGGGCCCAGGGCCCCCAGCACTGTGATCGGGAGCTGTCATCTTGGAGTGCACTCCCACAGGAAGCAGTCTCCACCCCCACCCTGCCCCCCCCCCACACACAAGGGACCTCCTGGGCACCACTGTCACGAACAAGTCAGTGATGTTTCACATATGCAGTGTTACTGTTTTCCAAAAACCAAGACTTAGCACATTTTCATATGTGTTACAAACACCCAATAGTTAGCGGGGTGTGGGGGTACTGGCCCGGGTCGGGAGGCCATGGCTGGCACAGGGGCAACACTTGGGAGACCGCAGGGCAAGGGTCCCACTATGGGCAGTGCCCTCAGTGCCATGTGGGCTGTAGCCCTCTGGGTAACAGGTCAGAGGCCTCTGTGTTCTGACTCTCCCATTTAGATCTTCACCCCTTAGACAACCTTCCCGGATCTCAAGGTAAAGCCTGAGGGTGCGAGCTAACTATGCCCAGGGCCTCGAGCCCGGGCTCAGCCCAGGTGGAGACTGGGCCTCCTGACCCCCAACCCTGGGGTGAAGGGACCACAGACCATCCAGCAGCAAGTCAGATGTCTGGGGTGTTCATCCTGCCAGAAACGGGGTTGGGGTTTCTCTGCCCTGGGGTGCAAACAGCGCCAGCAAGTGTGGGGTCAGAGGTCATGCTGAAACCCCAGCCCAGCCTCCATGTTGCCTGCTGTGGGGTCGGGTGGCCTGGGAATCCCCTCGCCTGATATGTGTTTGGTGGCAGCTTTTCTGGGAGAAGAAGCTGAGCGGCCTGAATGCCTTTGACATCGCGGAGGAGCTGGTGAAGACCATGGACCTCCCCAAGGGTCTGCAAGGTGACCTGCCACAGGGGGAGCAGGGGACAGAGGAGGGACAAGGCTCTGGCTCCCCCAGCCTGGGGCCAGCCAGGATGCACTTGACCCTCGGGCCGGGACAGTCACTGGTCCTGAGAAGCCTTGGGGGTCTCGTTTCCCTGCCGTCACCGCGAGGGCAGCTTGTGCTCCTGTGTCACTGCGGGCTGCCCACCGCAGAGAGAAGTTCGGGACAAACCTGTAGAAGGGCTGAGGCGGCAAGGCTGGTAACCGTCCCCATGCCCAGCAGGAGTGGGTCCCGGCTGCACAGACGAGACACTGCTGTCGGCCATTGCCAGTGCCCTGCACACCAGCACTGCGCCCATCACCGGGCAGCTCTCGGCTGCTGTGGAGAAGAACCCTGGGGTGTGGCTCAACACGGCCCAGCCGCTCTGCAAGGCCTTTATGGTGACTGATGAGGACATCAGGTAGTTGCCCCTTGCTCCTCCCTCCCCACAGGCTGTGTGCTCCAGAGAGCCCAGGTCTCTTGGCCATGAAGCAGCTTCTCTGTGCTGGGCTGTGAGCCCCTCCAGGGGCTCTGGGTGGGGGGTGGGCAGGAGACTGCAAGGCAGAGCAGCTGCATCTGGAGTGCTGGGGGTTGGTGAGAGGGGAGCCCCGTGAGAGGTGAGGACCCCTTCTTAGACCACACACACAGGCCTCACGTGGAGGGAGTGGGTAGGAGGTGACAGAAGTGATAGGTCAAGACGCAACTGTGTGAGATTCTGGGCGATGTTTAAAGCACCACTTGGAGAAATAGAGTCAGCAAGGTGGGGACCACAGGGCCCAGGCGGGACTGTGGCCTTGGTCCTGCGTGGAGGGGGCCCTCTTGGCCATCAGTGTGGGGCCACCGAGGATGGGCTGGTGAGGGTAGGAAGTCTCGTCCATAGAGAGGGGGCAGGCATGGAGGTAGGGAGGGCCCAGGGATCGTGGGCCCAGGTTGACAGTGGCCCTCTCCGCAGAGCTGGTTTGGGGAGGGGCAGCGGCAAATGCAGGTGGGACAGCATGGGCTGGGGTCTGTCTGAGACCGGGAAACCCTAGCCACTGGGTCCCCGTGTCCCCAGGAAGCAGGAAGAGCTGGTGCAGCAAGTCCGCAAGCGGCTGGAGGAGGCGCTGATGGCCGACATGCTGGCCCACGTGGAGGAGCTGGCCCGGGACGGTGAGGCACCGTTGGACAGGGCGGGCGCTGATGAGGAGGAGGATGAGGAGGAGGAGGAGGAGGAGCCCGACCAGGACCCGGAAATGGAGCACGTCTAGAGCAGGTGCCACCAGGCCTGGCTTTTTGTGCCTGCGGCGGCAGCTCTGGGCTGGCCAGGCACTCACGCCACCCAATCTGTTTCTGCAGGGGCCCTGCCTGCCAGCCCGCCCGCATGAGGCCATCTCAGACTCGGCCCTCACCCTGCCCTGGTGTGCCCCCTCCCCTGGGCCACAGGAGTTTGGCTGAAGGACAGCCCCTCGCCTGACGGACCCCCCACATCTGCTTCTCTGAAGTGCCCGGCCCGTCTGCAGGAGGCCCCTGCTCAGGTGGTTGCTCCATACTGCACTCAGGCCAGCCTGGTCCCACGGCCACTGCCCTGAGCTCCTCACACAGGACAACTGCCACCAGGCTGTCTGCGAGGCTCCCCAGGACTGGAGAAACCTGTGTGAAACAGTCTCGCCTCTGATTTGTGCCCGTGATGGGTGATGTCCCAAGCTACATGTCAGCGCTCCCAGAGGCAGTACAGGATGGCTCCCCAGGCCTACCGGCCGGGTGCAGCACACCCACAATAAACTCACGGTCCCCCGGGGGCCAAACATCTCCGTTGCTGCGAACCTTTTGGCTGCACACAGACGGGAACTTGGGCCTCGGCGCCCGAAGACCTCGCTGTCTCCGACCCGGCCTAGCCCGATGGTCAGCACCATGGACGGAGAACTAGCTTCTCACAGCCAGACTCCAGGGCCAGGCTCCAGGCTAGCACCACCCTCGGGCCTGGGTCTCATCAGGTGCATCTCTGGCCAGCTTGGGCAGCGGCCTCCGCAGAACAAGGCAAGCAGAGTCGTGTTGCCCCAGTCCCAGCAGCCCAAGGGCCTGGGCGAAGGGAGACCCTGCTACCTGAGTGGATCCCAGCCAGCACCCTCGCTGCAGCCCATCCATCAGCCTGGAGGCTTGAGCCATGGCCAGTGTGGCCTGTGAACACCAGACCTGTCCCATGCCTGCCGTACCTGTGGCCATGACTGTCAGGAGAGGCCTGGGTCACTGCCTCATTTGTCTGGACTCCCTGGGCTGTGGTGGCCTGCTGGCGGGGTGGTAGTGGCCTTGGGAACCTCCGGGGGCCGGGTCACACTGCCGGCTCCCTCTTGAGGACACCAACCCGGGAGGCTGGCTGACCCTGTCCTCCCAAGTTCAGTCAAAGCACAAAGCCTTGAGGACTGGGCACTGCCCCGTGGAGGCTGCAGCACCACTGCCCAGGTAGCCACAGGCCCCAGAAAAGCCCTCCGCTGCAGCCCTGAGGGGAGCCAGGAGGCCGTGGGAGGCTTCTGTGGGTGGTGTCGAATAAAGTGTGTCAGGCGAGTACGGCCTAGGGCTTTGTGTCAGTCCAAATCGGGGGGGTTTGTGTCCACATGCCGGGAGCCTCAAATTCATCGTCTTCTCTGGGCCAGAGAGAGAAGGATGGTGGATGGCTTCCCCGTGGCCCTAAGTGGGGTCTCCTGATGATCAGGCCCCAGCAGTGCAAGAGAGCTGGTCCCACCCACCCCACTCCAGCAGCCCCTCCACCCCTAGGGAATTGGTCATGGCTGGCTTTTCTCCTGACCCAAAGCCAGACCCAGGAGCTGGGAGAATGCTGGCTCCTCCACTGCCCAGCCACCTAGCCTGGACCCTCAGAGCTTCTGTCTGCATCCACAACTGGTCAGGGCTTTGGTGGCCTGGGCCCTCCTCACTCCTACTCTGTGGCTCTTATAGGCGTGGGCAGGGCCAGTCCCACCAGAGACTCCAGGGGAGTACCGGCTCCTGCCTTTTCCAGCTCCTAGAGGTGCTGCATCCCCAGCTTGTGGCCCCTCGCTCCCTCTATCCTCACAGCAGTGCAGCATCTCCTGCCCCTCTTATAAGGACCTTGTGTTGACACTAGGACCCCCAGGGAATCCAGGGTCATCCCCATTTTAGGGGCCTTAGCTTAATCCCTCCTGCAAAGTTTCCTCTGCCCTATGAGGTGACGTGTCCACAGGCCCCCTGTTCAGTGGAGGCAGCTCCTGCCTGGCCATGTGGCCAGGCCCCTGCAACCTCAGCTTCCCTCAGCTCACTGTAGTCTTGGGCCTTGTCGCTGCTGTCCCTTCAGGGGATAAAGAGTTGTTACAGAAGCCCTGGAAACCTACCACCTCAGGATCCCCCAGCTTCATGGACCAGGGGTGACTGACAGTGAGGCCTGGCAACAGTTAGGGACTTTCTGGTCAGAGGAAGCAGCAGGACTCCCACCAGTCAACATGTGGCCATGGATATAGAAATTGGTGACAACTTAGGCACTGCATTCCTCAGCTGCCCTGGCCACATGGGGCTGGGGGCCATGACTGGACAGAGTAAGAGAATATCTCCACACTGTCCAGAATAAGGATGCTGATCCTCGGTGGGGTTGGAGGGATCAGGGGATGATACCCACTGTATAAGATCAGGTGAGGCTTTTCAAAAAGTGACTGCCAGGGCTTTCCTCTGCCAATGCGTGAGACATGGGTTTGATCCCTGATCCAGGAAGATGCCACATGTTCCAGCAACTAAGCTTCTGCGCCAGAACTGATGCTGGTGTTCTGGAGACCATGCTCCACAACAAGAGAAGCCACAACAATGAGAAACCTTGAATTCCAACTAGAGAACAGCCACCACTCTGCAAATAGAGAAAAGCCTTTGCAGCAATGAAAAGCCAGCATGGCCATAAATAATTTTTTTTTTTTAAATGATGGCCAAAGTGTCTATCCACTGAATACAAAAATACAGCTCCTCCAGACACAGGGGCATCACTTGGCCACAAAAAGCAGAGAAGCCCTGACACTTGCTACCATGGGTATGGACGGGCCCTGAGAACACGCTGGTCAGTGAGAAGCCAGACAACCACGCCATGACGTTAATTTTAGGGGTCAACTTACCAGGCTGAGGGGCACACAGATAGCTGGTAAAACATTTCTGGGTGTGTCTACACAGATGTTTCTGGAAAAGATGAGCGTTTGATTCAGTAGACCAAGTAGAGAAATTCATCCTCACCAATTTGGGTGTCAGCCGACCCATCAGGGACCCTTTGCAACAGTTTCATTCTGATCTACTATAAGAGCAGGGTTGAGAGCATTTTAAGTGATCATCCAGGCCCCCCACACCAAATGTGTGGGTGTGTGTGGGGGGGGTGATTAGCGGTTCTCAGCTTGGTGATTCTGCACCCAGGGAGGTCTGGTGCATCGCATTGTCCCCTCAAAAGATACATCCGGATCCCAGCCCCTAAATCTGTGAGCAGGATCTTGTGTGGAAATAGGATCTTTGCAGATGTCACTATTAAGATGAGGTGACCCCAATGCCTGGTGACCTTATAAAAAGTGGACATAGCCACACAGGGAGATGAACACCCTGTGATTCAGAGGTGGAGGCTGGAGAGATGGCACCACAGAAAACTACTCCAGGGAGTAGAGGAGAGGGGACGACTCCAGGCATAAAGTGGGTAGGGCCAGGAAGGCTGCTCCATATCCCACAGCGCCTACCCCCCATTCCCTGTGGATGTTGTTGATTAGTGGCTCAGTCGTGTTCAACTCTTTGCAACTCCATGGACTGTAGTTCCCCCGGGATCCTCTGTCCATGCAATTTCCCAGGCAAAAATACTGGGGTGGGTTGCTATCTCCTCCAGATCTTCCCCACCCACAGATCGAACCCACATCTCCTGCATTGGCAGGTGGGATTCTTTACCTCTGAGCCATCAAGAAAGACCCAGCCACAAATGTCCACAGTGCCAAGGGGAGTACCTGCCCAGGGGTCCAGGACTGCCACTTCATTTGTAGCTTCCCCTAACCCCCATCCACCTTTCTGTCCACCCCTCCCTTCATCTTATTTCTGGGACATTTCAAAGGAGACACCACCTCCTGCCCCTAAATACTTCAGCATGAAAAGCACTTAAGAGATTGGTGGACTTTTATTTTTTATTAAAAGGACTTTTAAAGCACATCACCACAGGGCCATCATGAACAAATCCAGATGTACTACAACAGGTCACTGTTCATGTGTCTCCAACTGCATGTTGAAATCAAGGTCCCAGAGTCCCCGTTCCCCCTTTTCATTCTTATCCATTTCTTGCCTGACAGCCTTCTTTTAAAATAGTAATCTTTGCTTCTGATGATCGGTTCCCCTCAGTGGCCTCGGTCAAACCCCTCAGATGATCATCCAGCCCCACATAACTCACCTTCCTAGCGCAGCACCTGTTACTTCATTTACTTACTCCTTTTGCTGGAGTGCATCCTGCAGTATACTAAGCTAATCTGTGAGGACCTGCGGCCTGAAACATCCTGATTTCTCCTCCCTCTTGATATGGACCATGGGGTCAGCCATCACTTTCTCTAGGAACCTTGGCTTTCTTCCTGATCCTTTGGAATGTGACCTGAAAGCCCTTAGTGGTCCCAGGACACCTGAGTCCCCAAATAAGTTGTAGAGTCCTAGCTGTTTGGAGGCTCTGGCTCCACTATCCCGTTATTTCCTGGACAACTTCTGTCCATTTTCCTCTGTCTTCTCTTCCCCCACCTTTTGTCTCTTTGCTTGACTTTCTGGGAGAGTTTCTGCTGATGCTGAACTCCTGCTACTGTGCTGTTAACTCTCACCAGTCCGAGCTTGTCTGAAGAACACGTTTGCATGCATGATCACCCACAGGGGTGCACCCAGGACAAGCCACTCTGGCCTGTTCCCCATCTGTCACCACTAAGGGCTGGATACCACTCTTTGCCCCAGCTCAAACACTGTCTCCTCCATTCCTGGCCTCTCCTCTCCCCACCCAAGCCCCTTTCTCAGCATCCAGCATGCCATCCTGGGTGGGGTCCCAGGAAGTGGGAAGGATGAGCAGGCACCAAGGCCCCTCCCCACGCCCTGCCCCCAGGGGGACTTGAGGCTGGCAAGGTGGGCCAGGGCAGGTCCCCCTGTTCCCTGAACACCAGCTACAGCCAGCAGAACTTTGGGTGAGGAGACAGGACAAAGCCTGTGGCTGGAACAGAGGGAGGCATGGGAGGGAGTGCCAGGGTCACACACTGAGTGCTTCCTGGGAGCCCAGCAGTTCTGTAGCTCTACTGCCTGTCTCCAGGAGCCCAGTCCTAGCCGGGAGGGGACACACATAAGTCAGGATGAAGTAATCAATACTTAAGAGCATTCAAACACAGAAAAGGAAAAAAGTTCCTCTCAGCCCCGGGAGAGAAACTGGGTGGAATGTAGCCTGGGGTCGGGAAAGGCATGAGAAGGAGGCAAGGAGCTGAGGGCTTCAAGGGGCAGGGGGCACCTGCCAGGAGAGACAAGAGTCCACAAAGACAAGAGACTAGGTGCAGCTATGGCTGAGGAGCTCCATGGAATTCGGGGCAGGAATCCAAGTCCGGTGAGGATGGCAACACACCCAAGGGAGACAGCAGTGTTGGGCAAAGGAGCAGGCTGTCCCCTCTCGCACCCAAAGAGCCCACGCAACTGTCCCGAGGTTCCGCGGCATCCAGCCAGGAACTGGGGCTAAGGTCCCCTTGGCGACTCGGCGGGCCAACCCTCCTTCCAGCCCATCTATTTACCTGTAAAGGGAAACCGGAAGGCTCTTTCGCCCCAAAGGCAAAAAGAAGGCCCCGAAGGGCCGCTGGAGGCCACTAGGACAGAATGGCTTTAGGCGTGGGCACACGGGACCGCTCTCGGGAATTTTACCCAGCGGCGCTCACGTCCGAGGGCTCTGGGCTGTGGAAACCAGCCCAAGCCCGGAAACACCACCACTTAGGGGACGTGGGTGTCCGTGACCTCCCGGGAGTGCCCAGAGGTCAGGTGTGCACGAGGGCCGCGGAGAGGAAGGGGACTGGAGTACCGAGCCCGGCCGGGGCGCCAGGAGTCTCCGAGTGGGGAGCCTGGGACCCCGGCGCAGAGGCAAGGATGGGGCCGGACGCCCTCGCGCACCCTGGGCCCGGGCCGCCGCGGGCACCTACCTACGGCCGCGCCCGCACGTGCCAGCATGCCCGGCCCGCCCGAGCGCCCGCGGCAGCGGTGTCCGCGCCACGTGACCGCCCCGCCCGCCCCGCGCGTGCGCCCTGCCCGGCGCCCCATTGTTGGCGGAGGCCGCGTCACGGGGGCGGGGCCGGGGCGGGGCGGCCGGCGGCCCGAGGGAGGCGGCGGGAGGGCGGAGGG
>SJYX01014112.1:34552-71935 GCA_006410675.1 Oreotragus oreotragus
TCGGGGAGGGATCGGGTGGGGGCTCAGATCCAGCCCCACCCACCTAGACGTCCAGGTCAAAGCGTTAGGGCTCAGGATATCCCGCTTCTAGGCTTTTCCACAAACCAGGTGCTGTTGGCATCTTATTGGGGTTCTACAGAGAGGTGTTCCAGCCAGGTCCTCTTATCCTCAGGACCCCACATCCTAGGGGACAACCATGGGGACAGCTGGGAGCCATGTAGGGGAGTGGTGATATTGGTTGCTTCCTGGGGCACCTGCCTGCTGCTGTGGTACTCCCATGCCCAGCAGGATGACATTGTATAGAGAAGGGGCAGGTCTTCCTCCCAGGACGGGTCCTGAGGTCTCCTGGGCCCAAGGAACATCTGAGTGATAAGCCTCAGGTGTTGTCCCCCAGGCATCTAGCTGGGAGCAGAGGACTCTGGGGTGTGGGGCTGCCAGACATGGTTCTTCAAGACAGACTGGCCCAGAGTCAAAGACTGGGGGACCAAATATTGGACTGTGGGCCGCTGGCAGGGGCCACCAGAGCTCCAGAGGTGGGAGGAAGCTGTGGAGTGAGTTGAGGATGGGATGTGCTGACAGGGAGGGGCCCAGGACTGCTCCAGGGACAAGCCCAGGGGCCAGGTGACCACAGGCTGCTGGCTCGGGGAACAGGCACTGAGGGACCTGGAGAACACAGCCCACTAGGGAAACCAGGAAGACAGCAGAGCATCCTGGAGGGCTTTCAGGAGAAGGCCAAGAGTTTGGGATAACAGGAGCATCTGAAGGGGCAACAGGGACAGAGAGGAAGCAGCCAGAGATGGAGAGGGCACCCCCAAGAGCAAATGGAGGCCACTTTGGACCCTCTGGTTGAGAGTAGTCACCCCAGACTGTGGAACCCAAGTGGGTCTCAGGACAGACCCCGTGCACCCAGGGTTCCAGTCTAGTCCTGCTGGAATGTCCCCATCTGTAAATGGGGAAACACCTAGATCCACACTCCCGCACTGGTGAGGCTCCAGTCTTGGAGTGCATTGGTACATGGCCCCCAAAAGATACAGCCGTGGAACCTATGGGTGGGAGCTTACAGACCAGTCTTTGCAGCTATAGTCAAGAATCTTGAGATCATCCTGCATCAGGGTGGCCCTGTAAGAGAGTGTCCTTGTAAGAGAGCAGGAGTCACAGACATGTGGGCAGAAGCTATGTGACCCTGGAGGCTCCTCTATCCATGGGATTCTCCAGGCAAGAATACTGGAGTGGGTTGCCATTTCCTCCTCCAGGGGATCTTCCCAACCCAGGGATTGAACCCGTGTCTCCTGTGTCTCCTGCATCACAGCTGGATTCTTTACCCTCTGAGCTATCAGAAAAACCTTCATCCTGTGTTAGGGTGGCCCTAAATCTAATGTCTTTGTAAGAGACACAGTAGGATCACGGACATGTAGGGAGAAGTTGTGTGACACTGGAGGTGAGACGGGTTGATGCAGCCACAAGCCCAGGACGCCTGGAGTACCCAGAAGCTGAAAGAGGCAGAAAGGACTGCCCACCACCCACCCTAGAGTCTTCAGAGGAATCACGGTCTTGGCACACCTTGATCCCTGACTTCTAGCCTCCAGAACAGGAAGAACATATACCTATTGTCTTAACCCGCCCTGCTGCTGCTGCTGCTGCTAAGTCGCTTCAGTCGTGTCCGACTCTGTGGGACCCCGGAGACGGCAGCACAGAAGGCCCTGCTGTCGCTGGGATTCTCCAGGCAAGGACACTGGAGTGGGCTGCCATTTCCTTCACCCACTTTAAGGTACTTTTTAAAAGCTGCCCTGGGAAACTGATATGGCAGGTGGACTAGATTGAGGGCTTGACTGGATGGCACAGTCAGGTGCAGACAGCATGGCAAAGACTTGGAGGTGATGAAATCCCAGGACACATCCAGGGAACACAGAGCGGTTGGTCAGAGGCACAGGTGAGAATAATGGGAGATGAATGGAAAAGGTGGCTTGGAGCCAGGCCTTGGAATTCCTCCTTTAATCTCTCCCACCTGTGTCAGGACTTTTATTGGGTCCCCATTTTTGCCATGGTCTTCCTCACCCCTTTACAAAAAGAAAGACACACCAGCCCATACTGAACTTCGGCCAAGAGAACTCAAATGTAAATAGCCCCAGGTGGCTGGAGGTTCTCTGTGGGCCACATCTCTCTGGAATGTTCCAGTTCAGGATTGTCCCATAGGGCATCTTGTTATGATGGGACTGTCGTAGACCTGTACCAACTGGTACAGGAGCCATCAGCCACATGGATGACCCAGCATCTGAAATGTGACTTGTGCAACCAAGAGACTGAATCTTAAATGTTGTTTGGCTTTACTTTAAATTGAGATAGCATCTAGGGAAGCTGTTTACTATGTAGACTCTTTTAAAGCAGAGAAACAGGAAGGCCAGTGTGCCCAGAGATTGTGATGAGAGTAACAGGGAGTGGAGGTCCTGATCCGAGTGGCCCCAAGGTGACAAAGCCACAGGGGAGGGAAAACCTGTGGGCTGATGTTGTCTCCTGTGTCTCCTGCATCACAGCTGGATTCTTTACCCTCTGAGCTATCAGAAAAACCTTCATCCTGTGTTAGGGTGGCCCTAAATCTAATGTCTTTGTAAGAGACACAGTAGGATCACGGACATGTAGGGAGAAGTTGTGTGACACTGGAGGTGAGACGGGTTGATGCAGCCACAAGCCCAGGACGCCTGGAGTACCCAGAAGCTGAAAGAGGCAGAAAGGACTGCCCACCACCCACCCTAGAGTCTTCAGAGGAATCACGGTCTTGGCACACCTTGATCCCTGACTTCTAGCCTCCAGAACAGGAAGAACATATACCTATTGTCTTAACCCGCCCTGCTGCTGCTGCTGCTGCTAAGTCGCTTCAGTCGTGTCCGACTCTGTGGGACCCCGGAGACGGCAGCACAGAAGGCCCTGCTGTCGCTGGGATTCTCCAGGCAAGGACACTGGAGTGGGCTGCCATTTCCTTCACCCACTTTAAGGTACTTTTTAAAAGCTGCCCTGGGAAACTGATATGGCAGGTGGACTAGATTGAGGGCTTGACTGGATGGCACAGTCAGGTGCAGACAGCATGGCAAAGACTTGGAGGTGATGAAATCCCAGGACACATCCAGGGAACACAGAGCGGTTGGTCAGAGGCACAGGTGAGAATAATGGGAGATGAATGGAAAAGGTGGCTTGGAGCCAGGCCTTGGAATTCCTCCTTTAATCTCTCCCACCTGTGTCAGGACTTTTATTGGGTCCCCATTTTTGCCATGGTCTTCCTCACCCCTTTACAAAAAGAAAGACACACCAGCCCATACTGAACTTCGGCCAAGAGAACTCAAATGTAAATAGCCCCAGGTGGCTGGAGGTTCTCTGTGGGCCACATCTCTCTGGAATGTTCCAGTTCAGGATTGTCCCATAGGGCATCTTGTTATGATGGGACTGTCGTAGACCTGTACCAACTGGTACAGGAGCCATCAGCCACATGGATGACCCAGCATCTGAAATGTGACTTGTGCAACCAAGAGACTGAATCTTAAATGTTGTTTGGCTTTACTTTAAATTGAGATAGCATCTAGGGAAGCTGTTTACTATGTAGACTCTTTTAAAGCAGAGAAACAGGAAGGCCAGTGTGCCCAGAGATTGTGATGAGAGTAACAGGGAGTGGAGGTCCTGATCCGAGTGGCCCCAAGGTGACAAAGCCACAGGGGAGGGAAAACCTGTGGGCTGATGTGGTCAGCAGCGTAATAATCCCAAAGACATCACATCCTGATCCCAGGGCCTGTGGACGTGTCACCTCATGCAGCAGAGGGGACTCTGCAGGTGGGGTTAAGGCCCCTGAGATGCGGATAACCCTGGATTCCCCAGGGGGAGCCCAGTGTCATCACAGGATCCTTATAAGGGAAAAGGAGTGTCAGAGGCAGAGAGACAGGAGATTTGCACTGTTGGCTGTGAGGATGGAGGGAGGGGCTGCAAGCCAGGGATGCAGCGCCTCTAGAAGCTGGAAAAGGGGGAGCCAGTGTTCTCCAGGAGCCTCCAGAGGGGACAACCTTGCCCACATGTGAATCTGAGGACTTTTGCCCTCCAGGACTGTTAGGGAGAATAAATTTGTATTGCTTTAAGCCCCGACATGTGTGGTGCTTTGTTTCAATATAGGAAACTCACACAGCTGTATTAAAAGCTGCCCCAGCACCTTGGAGAAATGGCTGATTCTATGCCCTGCACAGGGAAACTATAAAATGAGCCTAGACATCTTGCGGTGCCAGAAAGTAAGGACATCTTCAAAACACCCCATGAGAATGAGAGCATGTCCAAGGGACACCGAAGCCAGAGGCCAGAGCTGAAATAATGCATCCTAGAAGATAGAGGACACCCAGTGAACTTGAATTTCTAATACACAGTGGATCATGCTTTTAGTCAAAATCTGTCTCCAATATTGCCTGGGACACCCCTCTTCCTGATGATCATTCAGTTATTTACCCGAAATTCAGATTTAACAGAACGTACTATGTTTTCATTTGCTTCATGTGGTAACTCTATGAGGTATGGAGGGGAATGAGAAGGGGGATGAGAACCCACTGATTTGCAGGGAGATACATATATGCTGGAGAGGTCCCTCCTATGGTTCCTAAATTCCACCCTGACTTTAAAGGTGCAGAGCAGCCTAACAGGATGTGAACAACATATTAAAAAGCAGAGACCTCGCTTTGTTGAAAGGGACTGTAGAGTCAAAGCTATGGATTGGCCGCTTGATGTGAAGAGCCAGCTCATCGGAAAAGACCCTGAGGCTAGGAAAGATTGAGGACAGGAGGAGTAGGGGGCAGTAGAGGATAAGATGGTTGGATGGCATCACCACTCAACTGGACATGAATTTGAGCAAACTCAGGGAGATAGCCGGGGACAGCAGAGCCTGGTGTGCTGCAGTCCATGAATTCCGAGAGGCTGGGACACGACTTAGGGACTGAACAACACCAGGATGTGGGGTGGGGACTGGCAGGTTCGTGAACCTGGAGCAGAATTAATTCCACACGTATTTATGGATATGGACTGAGCGCCTTGATTCTTGCCATTCCAGGAGCGGGTTTGCTCCTGGGCGGAAGCTGGAGGAAGCCAGAAAGCCCCAAGCACTTTTGCTGCTACTAACCCCTTGCGCCATTCCCAGCCGGGCCCCTCCAGCGGCCGTGAGGGACCAGAACTGCCGGTCCTCTATCGCCACCGTGTGGCCAGAGCTGCACATGACACTCTGCCAGATACAGCTACAGAGCCCGCTCCTTATTATTTATGTAAAGTGGGCGTAACTGCCCTTGGCCCAGGCCTGTGGGCTCCTCAGGACACAAGCCGGTCCCCTTCCACAGCCCACAATCCATCGCTCAGCAGCCCAGCGGTGGCACGCAGTGGGCCCTCCCTAAACGTTTGCTGATTGAAGACCCGACAGGGACCGCTCCCCGCTACCCAAACGAAACTGAGAGTTTTTTCTTTAGCCTAACCAGATTCCCTAACCGCCTGACCTCCTGAGGTCCTGAGATACTGCACACATTTAAATACACACCTGAGTGGGAGAGGAGGTGACACAGACGCTGGAGGCCACCTGGTTTACACTATCTGACCGTTGGGAATTTACCCTGGTGTCCAGTGTGAGTAGGGCTTGGAGTTTATTTTTCCAGATAATGTAAGTTGTTCCCCTAGGCACTGTGGTCATTTGGGGCCTGGATCATCCTCTGAAGGGCGTCCTGGACACTGAGCGGGTTGACCAGCATCCCTGCCCCCCCTCCCATTCGATGTCAGGAGCTCCTCTTTCCCAGTTCTGATTATGAAAATGTTCTAAAGTCTCCCCTGGTGGCAGGAACCTCCCCTCCCCCACTGAGAACCGTTCATCCCGTTTCTCAGGGATTGGACCAAACTGGCCCTGAACAGGCTGTGTCCCGGAATCTCCCCACATACCCACCCACGTGGAGGGTTCCGCTTGCAGAGTTGGAACATCTGATTTTCGTTTATTTCAAACAACCCTTAAGATGGATTCATATCCCAGCTAAAATGACTTATGCTTGACTCGTACAACTTTTTAGTGTTGGAAACATCACATGTAAATCCAAGCAGAGAGGGTCAATCCAAAGGACCCAGCTTCAGCAAATAACCAATTCTCAAATTCCCCAGCAATTCTTGGCTGTTTCTTTCCACCTGCCCCACCCCCACCAGGCTCTGTAGCAAACTGCATTTGTCCGCAAGGCCAGGATGCTTACTGAGTAACACACGTAGTCACAATGTCACCATCAGAACTTAAAATTATTAACAATAACTTAAAAAAAAAAAAAGTTTAGACATGTGGGATCTAGTTACCTGACAAGGGATCAAACCTGGGCCCCTCCATTGGGAGTGCAGAGTCTTAGTTACTGTCCACCAGGGGAGTCCTCATGATAAGGCTGATTTCTTAACAGTAACTCTCCGGGCAACATTTCCCTTTCCTCGAGTGTATTGTTATTGTTTACAAGTCAGTTGGTTTCAATCTGCATCCTGCGCATACTCCCTGGAGATCTGGCTCTCATGTATTGTTCATGTACTCTAACCAGTAGTTCCCAACACAGATCCTCAGTGTGGATGAGGAGGTTTAAAAAATATCAAAGCCTGAGTCCCCCCAGTTATGCTATAATTAGTCTGGGTGCCATGTGGGCAGCAGGATATTTTTTCAATTGTAGTAAACATAACAAAATTTACCACTTTGACGTGTACATTGAGTATATTTACAGTTTGGCCCATCTATCACCCCTGTCTCATTCCAGAATATTCTCATCACTCCAAAAAGAAATCCCACCTCCATTAGCAGTTACTCCCCACCCACCAGTCCCTGACAACCAGGATCTGTGTCTGTGGATCGGCCTGATCTGGACATTTGCCATCAGTGGAATCACACCCTGTGTGTCCTCATGTGTCTGCTTCCCTCATTGAGCATCGTGTTCTCAAGTTTCATCCACAGTGTAGAGAGTGTCAGGGCTTCTCTCCTTTTATGACTGAAGAATATTCTAGTGTATATATGGACCACCTTTTGTTATCCATTCATCCTTGAGGAACGAATTTTTTAATTAAATGTTTTTATGTTAAAAAATTAAAGAAAAAATTTTGGCTGTGCTAGGTCTTCATTGCTGAGTACTGGCTTCAGTATTTGAGGCACACAGGCTTAGTTGCATGCTGCTGCTGCTAAGTCACTTCAGTTGTGTCCGACTCTGTGTGACCCCATAGACGGCAGCCCACCAGGCTCCCCCATCCCTGGGATTCTCCAGGCAAGAACACTGGAGTGGGTTGCCATTTCCTTCTCCAGTGCATGAAAGAGAAAAGTGAAAGTGAAGTCGCTCAGTCTGTCCGACTGTTAGCGACCCCATGGACTGCAGCCCACCAGGCTACTCTGTCCATTGGATTTTCCAGGCAAGAGTACTGGGGTGGGGTGCCATTGCCTTCCCCAGCTTAGTTGCATAAAGACCTAGGAATAAAATTACTGAATTATTTGGTAATTCTATGTTTAGTTTATTGAGGAACCAAGGAACAGAGTTTTTTGGGTTTATTTTTAATTTTCATCAAGCTGCGCTGGCATGTGGGATCTTAGTTCCCGGATCAGGGATCAAACCTGCACCCCTGCAATGGAAGCGAGGAGTCTTAACCACTGCACTGCCAGGGAAGTCTGAAACAGAGTTTTTAATTGAAATTTTTATTGAGATCATTGTAGATTCCCCTGGAGTTTTAAGAAATAATGCTGATCCCTTATACACTCTGTCCAGTCTCCCCCAAAGTTTGCATTTGCAAAACGACAGTCGGTACCTCAACCAGGATACATTTATATCTAAATCAGACTTCCAAGTTCCTCAGTTTTTCTTGTGTTTGTGTATGTGTGTGTATTTAGTTGTCTACAGTTGTATCAGTAGGGTAAGTACTTGTATATACCACCACAGTGGCCTAATTCCCCTAACCTTGGCAACCACTCAAATGTCCTCCATTTCAAAAAGGATATAATTTCAAAAGTGCTATATAAATATAATCTTACAGTGTATGGGACTGTGACGTTGTTTTTGTTTTTTGCTCAGCATGATTTCCCGGAGTCATCAGAATTTTTTAAACTCTTCAGGGAGGCGGCCTGATATTATTCAGGTTGACCTACTTACAGCTGTTCTCCTAGCAACCCATGTGCCTCAGTCCTCTCATCTGTTAAATGGGGAGAGGAAAGCCCCCAGCACTTAGGTGAACTTTGAGAATTAGAGTAGATAGGGAACCAGGTGCCCGCAGTCAGGACCTGGAGCCTGCGAGGCTTTGTGATGGCACACCAGGTTGCCATGGCACCAACCAACGTGCCTGCCCGGGATGCTACAGCCCTGGTCCCGCCTCACTTGCTGGTGATTGGAGGAGGCATCGTGACATGCTCTCACAGACCAATGAAGAGGCAGTCCAGAGGCTGGGTTCTACCGACGCTTTAGATTGGGGGAAAAGGGTAGAATTGAGTGAAGCCAAATTTTCCCTCACTTTTCAGGTTTAAATAGGCTTTCCGTGGTTTCTTAAAAAAAAAAAAAAAGACCTGGTCATCCCTGGAATGAATTCATTTCCATTTCCATTTCATGAAGCTCCAGCCCGTTGTAAATGCCCCAAAAGGTGAGGCTAATAATTCTTCTAATAATTTACTTCTTAAGACACACATTTAACCTCTCTGAAGAAGATTCCAGAAATTTTCAGTGTGAGGGTGGTGTGGGCACTTTGCCATCTCTCGAAGTTCTCATACCTAGAAATAAGAATCGGCCTGGGAGGTTATGAAATTAATATATTCCGTGGTTGGTTTATTTTTAATAAACCACCATTGTAGGCTCGGGGTGTGGGCGATTCTCACAGATTGTTGCTGTTCTTACGCCCACAAACAGATGGAAATAAATACTCTAGGTAGGTCATTTTGCAAGATGCACAGTTAAATGGACCGTGAATGTTTTGCCTCCCCTCCACTCCCAGAAACAAATGTTCTGGACAGAAAAGGGGCTGGGTCCTTTTCATGTTTTGGCATGTGTATTAGTTAGCTATTGCTGGGTAATGCATCACCCCCAAACTGAGTGACTTGAAACATCCATTTATACATTAGAGTATTAACCAGGAAAAAGAGTGACGTTCTGACACACTGCAGTGTGGATGGACCTTGAAAACACCATGCTCAGGACTTCCCTGGAGGTCCAGTGGTTAAGAGTGCAGGTTTGCACTGTAGAGGGAACGGGTTCCATCCCTGGTCTGGGATCTAAGATCCCACATGCTATGCAGCAAGGCCAAATAAATAAATATTTTTTTTAATTAAAAAAAAAAAAGACTATGATACTCTGTGAGAGAAGCCAAACACAAAAGGCCACACAGCATGTGATTCTGTTAATGGAAAATGTCCAGAACAGAAAATGGGAAATGTGGATCTCCAGGCAGATCCACAGGCACAGAGAGTGGGTTCTTGGTTGTCAGGGGCTGGGAAAGTGGAGGGGGTGAGGAGTGACTGCTGATGAGGACAGGTGTTCTTCTGGCATGATGGACTGTTCTGGAGCTAGACAGGGGTGGTGACTGTGCAACAGTGTGAATGCACTCAGTGCCATGAGCTGCGCCCTTTAAAACGGTGAATTTCATCTCATGTTACCTCAGTAGTAACGATAGTAGCAAAGTAAAAAAAAAAAAAAAAAAAAAACCACAGTCCACACACGGTTTGTATACTTCTCTGCTCACACCCCATTCCTCCTGATTCTCCAGGGAATCCAGGAAGCTTCTAAACTCTCTTTTATGCGGAACAGTTTCTTTTCCCAGGTCTGAGCACACTCAGGCCTGCGACCTCTCCTGATGGACCCCCAACCCTTTAGTTCCCTCCCTTTACTCCGTTCTTCCACAAGATCATCAGGTGGGTCTTTCCACCCAGAGGCAGGAATGCACCGAGTCACAGGGTTGAGAGAAAGAGCAACACTGATGGTTTAATGTTTTCCATAGGAACATACTGAAAGTCACTCAGTCGTGTCTGACTCTTCGAGACCCCATGGACTGTACAGTCCATGGAATTCTCCAGACCAGAATACTGGAGTGGGTAGCCATTCCCTTCTCCAGGGAATCTTCCCAACCCAGGGATTGAACGCAGGTTTTCTGCATTGTGGGCAGTCTTTACCAGCTGAGCCACCAGGGAAGCCACAGGAGCATAAGTGCCTGAAAATGGATAGAAAGATCCAGAGAACCTTGCTGGGGCCTCCTCCCCAGGAAGGAAGAGGACCAGAGATGAGAGGCATCAGCCTTGGGGATTTAGCTTCACCTGTCAGGTTGCAATTTGGAAACTGATAGCAGGTGTGTGTGTGAGTTGTTCAGTCGTGTCTGATTTTTTGCAACCCGGTGGATTGTAGCCCGCCAGGCTCCTCTGTGGAGAAGGCAATGGCACCCTACTCCAGTACTCTTGCCTGGAAAATCCCATGGATGGAGGAGCCTGGTAGGCTGCAGTCTATGGGGTCGCTAAGAGTCGGACATGACTGAGCAACTTCACTTTCACTTTTCATTTTCATGCACTGGAGAAGGAAATGGCAACCCACTCTAGTGTTCTTGCCTGGAGAATCCCAGGGACGGGGGAGCATGGTGGGCTGCCGTCTGAGGTCTCACAGAGTCAAACACGACTGAAGCGACTTAGCAGCAGCAGCAGCAGGCTCCTCTGTCTATGGAATTCTCCAGGCAAGAAGACTGGAGTGGGTTGTCATTCCCTTCTCCAAGGAGTCTACCCACCCAGGGACTGAGCCTGGGTCTTCTGCACTGATTCTTTCCAAGCAGGCAGTTCCAAGGGAAAAGCCTGCCAGGCGTGGGCTCAGGGTCCCAACTCTGACCTGCTCGGTGGCCTGGCACAGGTCTCGTCCCTCTTCAGTTGCCCCTGTGCCCTGCCTGCAGACGGGTGTGGGCCCTGGGATCCTTCCCAGGGCTGTGAGGGGCCACCTGAAGGAAGGCTGCAGCTCTGCCTGGGCCACGCCTCCAGCCCCTGAGACATCTGCCCATTGAGCACAGCAGATGGGCTTGAACCTCCCGCCTCCACAGGCAGCCACACCAGTTGGCAAGGATGTCATCAAAGGGCTCAGAACCTTTGTGCAAAACCTTAGGATTGGAACCTCCCTGGTTGGGGAGCTAAGATCCCACATGCCTCATGGCCAAGAAACCCAAAACATAAAACAGAAGCAATATTGTAACACGTGCAACAGAGACCTTAAAAATGGTCCACATCAAAAAAAAAATCTTAAAAACAAAACAAAAGCCTTGGGATTTGCTTCACTCGACCTGATCCTGACCCAGCACAGGGAGCCTGATGGATTGAAGAACACCTCCTCCTACAATCTGGGTTCAGGAAGCAATTGTCTTTTCCAGACCAGCTAGACTCAAGCCTCTGAGTTCTCTCATTTCTGTTGGCTCTCCAGCCAGCTCTTTCCCGAACTCATCTTTCTGACACATAACGACCAGCTGTCCATTAACCAGAGCCTCCAGCTCTAGGAGCACACCACGACTCCAGTCCTCCCCAGGGCAAAGGTGCCAAATATCTTGCCCTGGCATGACAGAGATCACCATTTTCCCAGCCTCCCCATCCGTGTCTTCCCTGCCCATCTGTTAAGCAGTGTTCCATACTTCAGAGTTTTGGTCATGGCAGAACCCCACTTTGGTAAGGATTTCTGTGTTGGTGACAATCTGGCCCATCTATCTGTGTCACAGAGAGCAGTGGGCTCAGATCATGTCAGGTTTGGGTTCCTCAAATGTCCCAAAGAGAGGCAGATGGGGCAGGCTGCAGAGTCAAGTTTCCTTTAATGGAAAAAGAACAAATCCAGACACAAGTCTGGGTTGAACAGTCATGCCAAGAGGCGAGGCGAGGCACCCCCCATCCCCTGCACGCTCCCTATGCTGCCCCCAAGGATGTCTCTTGGCGGGGAAAGGGGGGCAACAGGAGCAGAAATGGACCCTGGGTCCTGGGTATCAACATGCAGAGGTCCACTCTGACCCTCGGGATTGCTAAATGCTCTGTAGCATGAGGATGGCATGCTGAAGGTGCTGGTGGGTGCCTGGGGCACAGCCATGGCCCTGCAGGATGTCCAGCGGGTAGGAGGTGCCAGGCTGGCCCAGTTCCCAGACTGTGTGAGCAGCAGCTCCTCACCATCCCCGCTCAACACAAGTTGTTCCTGATCTCCACTGCTGCTGACCTGCCAATGTGGGGAGAAGCTGGGATGGACAGGAGAAGGGGCCCCGGCCCTCAGGGGGCAAGTGGACAGGAGACTGGGGGCACCCTGACCTGAGTTTCAGTGGCTGCCCCACCTGTGGGGACTCCAGGCCAGGAGCCGGAGCTGTACCGCATAGACAGGGAGACCAAGACTCAGGTGGGAACCCCCGCCCATAACCACCCAGTGAGACCTCCTACTCAAGCCTGCATCCTGGGGAACAGCAGCTCCTCACTGGTGCCAGCTCTCCCCGCTGCTGGGCATGGCCATTTGAAGCTAGTCCTGCCCTCTGAGACCTAGCACAGGTCAGGGCACTCTGGTCTAAACAGAGACGGTGTTTTCACTGTAAAATAAAATCATACTAATTTTTCTAAGATGATATACTAAGGATTATATACTACTGCATTGGAAGTTTGTTTTAAAAGCAGCTACAATTTCTCAGAGATTGCCAGAATCGCTCAGGAAAACCTATAACTGATTCTTCAATGAGATGACATTTTGCCAGCTGCTACCAGTGACCACATAGGACCATGATCCCCAGTGACATTCTGCCATCATTTGAACACATTTTATTTCCAGTTTTATGCTTGGGAGTCATAAGTCTCAGTTCCTAGGGCTTTCTCCCAAAAGCATCCAACACACCAGGCCCACTGAGGGGCCCCTTGATGCCCTGCACCATCCCATCACTGAAGAGCGGCAGCACCACCTACTCGGACACCAGGAAGCACAGCAGGCAGAGGCCGGGCACTACCGGGCAGCTGGGCATGGACAGGTCCCCTCCCATGGACAGAGCCAGCTGGGAGGCCTCAGGGCGGGGGGCCCTCACCACCTGGCCCCCTGGCTCCCCCACCTCCACCCTCACCTCTTGAAGCCACTACTGCATGTACCAGGCAAAGAGCTTCAGGACAGCCAGCAGGGAACCTTGTGCCCTGGGGAACAGCGGGGCACCCAACTCCTCAGGGTAAACATCTGCAGCTTTCCCAAGTAGGGTGCGCAGCTCACCTGGTTGTTGTTGGGGGGCACAAGGCGGTGACCATGGAGTCAGGGTCTCCATCCTGGGCACCTCACACCCGAGGACACCTGCTCCTGTAGACCCTTGGACCATGATTTGAAACCATCTCTGCAGGGTCCAAGCCCTCTCTATCCATCCAGTCCCAACCCCGGCCCTGAACTCCAGACCCATGGCACCTCAGACTTGGCTGTCCGTGCTGAGATCCCAGTGGCTCCCCACATCTGTCCTCTTGCCACCTTCCTCTCTTGCCTAGTGGCTGCTCCATCCCCCCAACAAACCTGCAAACTACACCCAGATTGCAGCCCTTGCTCACCTCTCCACAGCCACCACCCCAGCCCAAGTTACCATCATGTCCACCCAGCTAATCCAGCCACCTCCCTGCTGGTCTCCTGTTAATAAAACTACTAATCAGACTCCTCCTTCTTGCCCCAACCCCAGCAGTCACCTGTGAGGCTCTGTGACTTCATGTCTGCCTCCATGCCACTCCTCAAACCCACCGCACTGGGTCCCATCTTGGGGGCTTTGCACATGCTGTTCCTGACAGGCCCTTTCTCGTCCTTCCTGTCTCACCTGAGCATCACTTCCCCAGAAGTCCCCTCCCTCCACAACCACTCTGTGGATTTGCCTCCATCCCCCCTAATCTGTCACCTCATCTGCTTTATTTTCTTCAGAAAACTGCCACCAAAATCAATTTAGTGATTCATTTGTTTAGCATTGTTCTCCCCCAGCAGGCAGTACGCACCTGCAGGTATGCACAGTAGGTGTTTATTAAATACTTGAGTGAATGAAGAAAGGTGAAGCAGGGAGGGCTTGGCCCCACTGCGGGTAGGAACGCCATGACTTATCCCCTGGGGGGTGCAGGGCTATGTAGGTGCTATCCCAAACCAAGACCCTGTTGCCACCATCTGGCAGTTGGTAGCCAAAGCCATACTTGCTAGAATAGTCCACCCACTTGGGGCCCCAAAAAGGCTGCTGCTGTCCTGGGGGTCCTGCATGGCTGGGCACAAGAAGGAAGTGACATGGGGGGCGGTTCCTGAAGGGGCCTGGTGGAGGCACAGGAGATGGGGAGAAAAGTCCAGGGCATAGAAAACCAACTCTTGGGGCTTCCTGGCGGTCCAGTGGTTAAGATTCCGTTCCCACTGCAGGGGGAGCCAGTTTAATCCCTGACAGGGAGAACTAAGATCCTGCATAACGCGTGGTGTGTCCAAAAACCAAAAACAACCCGAGCAACTCTTGCCTTGAGGGGAGAAGACTGGGGGACCCTGGGGTCACAGCTGCTTTTAGCAATGAATAAATCTGAAATGCGTGTAAGGTCCAAAACACTGCAGGGCCTTGCTTTATTTCATTAAGCATTTTTTTGGGGGGGGGCATTAAAAATAAAATCGCTCTAGACCATGTGGCAGCCCAGATTAAATCCTTGGAAGAGGAAAAAGGCGGGAATGGTGAGTCTAGGGAAATCCAGCACCCCAGGGGGCAGGCCAGGGGAAGCTGGAAGTCTGTCTTCCTGGCTTCTCAGCAAATCTCACGTTATCTTGTACTGCCGCTACCTGGGGGACCCAAATCCAGGCAGAGCTGCAGGTTCCTGATGGCTGCCTCCACCTCCTGCCTTGGACTCCCCTTGGGCCCTGGGGAGACAGATCTTTGTTGGGGGACACAGGATCTGGAGGACAACCCCACCCCCAGCTCCCACATCCAGAAAAGTCCCATGTTCAACCCAGGAATCCAGACACTGTCCCCACATTACAGGTGGGGAAACTGAGGCCAGGAGAAGGGCTGTGATGCTAGCAAGGCACAATCCTCACCCCCCAACTTCACAACCCTCACCCCTGCCCACAGTTCCTGTCTAGGATGGAGCATCCTCACCCGCCGGGGCACTCTGGAGGGTCCCCTGGGCCAGCAGCTGGATGGGGCCCTCGAGGGCACAGAGCCCCACTCTCCAACAGGGAGTCCTGGGGAGGGAGCAGCAGATGTTGGGAACTGGAGGCGGGCTCTGGCCTCCCCATGGAGACCTCGTGACTTCTCCCCGTGCCCAGCCAGCTGTGAGGACGCCCTCTGCATTCCCCACTACCTCCTCGCTCCCGGCCCTCACCTCACTGCCCCACTCCATGGAGTCAGGGTCTGAACCGTCTTCTCCAGGACCTGAGGCCTCCTGAGAAGCCAAGGGGCCTGCAGGGAGCACAAGGATTTGGGGATGGAGGCAGAGCCTGGCCCCACATGGAGAGCATCTGCCATGGAGATGGTTTCAGAGCAGGAAGGGAATAAAACAGGTGTGTGAGATGCAGGGCAGGGAGGAGCAGGTGATGGGGGAAGGAGAGGTACTCACAGGGCGCCCGGCACTGGGGCAGTAGCAGCCGGCCCACCTTTCGGAAAAGTCTGCCCAGAGGCTGGGGGATGGCAAAGATGGGCGGGCTGTGGCAGGAGTGGGGTGGCAGCCGGTCCGGGGTGAAGCCCTTTAGAGTGGGGAGCTGGAGGTCAGCAGGCTGCTCCTGAGTACCTGTGCTACCTGGGGGTCCTGACCCTCACCTGGGGCTGCTGAGACACCCCAGAGAGGGGCCCCCCTGTCCTGCTGACACCCCACACCTGTGTGAAAAAGTCATCCTGCAGCAGGTGATCCAGGCTGGGCCGCTCAGCCGGGTTAGGGGCCAGCAGGCGGGCGATGAGGCGGCGCGCATTGGCAGACAGGTGTGCAGGCTCGGGGTAGCGGCCATCTCGGATGTTCTGGTACATCTCCGACAGGGGAGCCGCCACGAAGGGAGGGACGCCAGTCAGCACCATGTACCTGGCCGGGTCAGGGGCAGGAAGCAGGGCACCTGCTTGGATCTATTCTGGGCATCCAGGGTTGGTTCACATTTACCTGTGTACCCCTACCTTCAATCCCTGACACCATTCCTGCTTCACACTCATTTGCTCACACCTGCCCTGCATCCGCTCTCACCTAGTCATTCTTGTCTGCACAGAAGACACCAGCATCTGTCTGTACACCTGCCTGCACCTGGGTTACACCTGGACACCTGCATAGACCTTTCCAGTTTTAATTTATGCTTGCTCACACCTGTTCCAATCCTGCATATACCTCATGTCAGTACAAATGTCCTGATCTGCCTGTGTACCTAAAACCTGCACACACCTGTCCACACCTCAGGGCAGGTTCAAACCCATCCTCTGCTGCACATACACCCTCCTGTATCCCTATTCATACCTGTAGGCTCAAGTGATGGCAGGTGCCTGCTCCTGCCTCCCCCCAAGCTGCATACACTGAGGTCCTATGTTTGCTCATACCTGCCTGTCCCCACACTCAACCTCCTTCATATATGCTTACACCTGTCCTTACCTGCTGGTGCCTGTCCCCACCTGGGCATTCCTGCCCCCCTTTCCCCAGGCCTGGGGCTCCCAGGGCAACTCACATGATGCAGCCCAGAGCCCAGATGTCCGACTGGCAGGAATGTCCGTTTCTGGACACTACCTCCGGAGCCAGGAAGTTCGGGGTCCCGCAGAGCACTCTGTGGGCATAATGGGGGATGAGGAAGACTGGGGGCCCCCACACCAGACTAGGCCCACCTGCACCCACCCAGAGAGCCTGCTTAGAGCTTGTAGTCAGTCACCTGTGGCAGCGGCCCCCTGGCCCCATCCTGGTGGCCAGCCCCAGGTCTCCGATCTTCACCTCCATGTTCTTGTTCAGGAAGAAGTTACCTTGTGGAGGGGGACACAGCGGGCGGTGAGGAAGGAGCATGGCTTCAGTGGAAGCCCCGCCCTCACCTCGCCCCAAAGCGCCGCCCCGTACTGAGCTTCAGGTCCCGGTGGACGATGCGCCGCTGGTGCAGGTAGCTCAGGCCGCCGACCAGGCCTCGAAGATAGTAGCGCACCTCGGGCTCCGTCAGCGTCTGCCGTGCCTGCAGCACGTGGGCCAGCGACTGCAGGGGCCCGACAGGTGCCACACCACCATCGAGGAGACGCAGGTGAGTTCCAGGGGCCCAAGAAGGCAAAGGGAAATTCAGCCGGGCCCAGGTGGCCGTGGCCGGCTGTGGCATGGGCCTTGGTGAGCTCCGAGCCCAAGCATGAGCACAGGGGTGCAGTGGACAGAGGGGCCACCGTGAGCTTGCAGGCCAGAGCCAAACACGAGGTGGGCGCACACTGGGCACAGGTGAGCTCAGGTGTATTTGGGGTCTGTGGAGGTGCAGCTAAGTTCAGTTGGGTCCAGGAACAGGCATTCCTGCCAATCAGACATCTGGGCTCTGGGCTGCACCATATGAGTGGCCCTGGGAGCCCTGAACCTGGGGAAGGGGACAGGGCTGCCCAGTTGGAGACAGGTGTGGGCAAGTGGGGCCTGGCTGAATACAGGAGAAGCACAGGTGGGCTAAGATGTGCCTAGGTGGGTCAAGAGAGCCTTTGGGTGGGCAGAGGTGCACAGGTGGGCCTGGTGTGGTCTCAGGTTAAAACAGGTAAGGAGAGACAGACAAGGGTGGGGGGACACAGATGAGCTCAGCAGACACGGGTGGGAGGGGACATGCCTCCCTCTCACTCCACCCCCGCACCTGGCGACTGCAGTATTCCAACACCATGTATACATGGTCCTGGTCAGCGAAGTGGCCGTGGAAGGCCACGATATTGCGATGTCGCAGGCGGCTGTGCAGAGCGATCTCGCGTTCCACCTGCAGGCAGGGCACCATGTGTATACACCCTGTAGGCGCCCACACCCGAGGCATTCATGACCCCACAGGCGAACTCCACACCCCAGGGCAGGGACCTCTCTGGGGACCCGCTTCTGTCCTGGGACCCCCAGGCACTGACGCGCAGAGAGTACCTTGCAGCGGGCGTTTAGCCGCGCAGCCCCGCCCCCTCCGCGAGGCACCACTTTGAGCGCGAACACAGCGCTGGTGGACATGTCGGTCAGCTTGTAGCAGCGGCTGAAGGCGCCCTGCAGGGCAGTAGAGTCAAGCTCGGTGCATACAGGTGTGAGGACAGATGGCCAGGCCTTCTCACACACACACACAGCTCACACCTTCCTACCTGCATCCCCAAAGCAACACAACACAGATGAACACAAAGACACACAGATACATCACAGACGCCTCCATACCTGGACACGCAGAGTCCACAGAACCCCAACACAGTACCCGGACATATGCTACAACGCCCGCACACAGAAAGCACAGATCTATGACACACGCAGACACACACGCACAGGGACAACAAAACAGTCTGAGTCCGCACCAAGGCTCCAAAACACACAACGCACCCATACCCTGGACACATAACTCACGACACAGCACTGCACGCCCAACACCGGTTCCCGCCACACAACGCGCGCCGCACAGCGAGTACATCGCAGACCCGGGCGTCCACCCACGCCAGCCCCGCGCCAGCCTCCAAACTCCCGCAGACACGCGGACACGCAGAGACAAAAGCCAGGGCGCACACTGGCTCATCTGCAGGTCGAGATCTCACTTGCGCACCGCCGGGCTGGGACCCCCTCTCCGCCCGGCCCCCTTGCCGCGGACTTGGAGTGCTGGAGTCCCCACCTTGCCAATCAGCTTCCCGCGCCTGTACACGCGCCCCGAGCTTGGGTCGCGCAGGAAGACGGAGACCAGCGGGCAGCAACTGCGCCGCCGCCGCGGCCGCGGCCGGGGATCCATCCCTCCCTGGGGGCCTGGCTGGCGCGCTGGCGCAGCCTCGGGAGCGACCACCACGCACAGCGCTGCTCCAGGGGCCGGGCGCTACTGGGGCGCCTCTTATTGGCCGAGGGGGGAGGGGTGGAGTCCAGACGCTCCGGGCGGCCGGTGCGGGAGGGGGCGGCGCGTGGGGGCTTGTGGGCATGCGGGGACGCCGGGCTGGCGGGAGTTCCAGGGACCAGAACGGTCCTGGCATCCTGCACGCAAACCCCGCGCCAGTCACACGCGCTCTGCTCTCTGGCTTCTCGGATCCTGCTCCTCCCGCCAAGCTGTGAATTGTTCACGCGCCCATTTCTCTGAGGAGGAAACTGAGGTCAGAAGGTTTGTCTCATTCTCTCGAGGCCTCAGAAGGAAGGGTGGGTGGGAATGAGGGCTTGACGGGGCTCCCCTCAAGGTGCGCTTGAGGTTTGAGTCTAGTCGTCCTGAACACACACACATGGGACTGCTGCAGATAGGTAGGTCCCTGGGGCCTGCCTCTATGACAACGTGAAGCTTGATTATCTTGGTCCTGGGGAGCCACAACAGGTGCAGAGGAAGCGAGAGGAAGGGGAAGAAGCCCAGTATCTCTGGGACTGGGGCTGGTGGGGAGGGCAGTGCAGCCCAGAGGGGCACTGCGAGGAAGCTGCTGTGCAAAATGGACACTAGGCATAAGGAGCAGGGTTTGGGGACTGAAGGAGAGGCACTAGGGGTGGCGACTCCTGGCTCTGGCTTGGACACCCATGGAGAGGCAGGCGGACAGAGGACAAGAGGGCAGGCTTGGACCCCGTGAAACTATGGTGGCACCTCTGAGCTGTGCCTCACACTTTCGCTGCCTAAAGTCACCCTTTCACTGATCCTGAGACCTGGGTACTGGCCTTGTCCCCATTTCACAGATGAACACACTGAGGCCCAGGGAGGTAAACTCACTTCCCCAGCCAGGAAGGGGCAATGCTGGGTTTGAATCCAGGCAGCTGCCTCCAGATGCTTCAGAATTAATACCCATACGTTACATAACACAATGAATGGGGAGGGGTTAGGAGGGCTCCGTTTGGCTGGAATTAGGCCTTGGAATTTTCCAGAGACCAGATTTCAGAGTGTGGCCCAGCCAAGCCACCAGGGATAGGAAGCACCTTCTGTGTAGTCAGAGGTCCACCTGCCATGTCAAATGGGAGTGCCCAGGGCATGGGGGACTCTAAGGGGGCCCCAGTGCATTTGATGGGAGCCAGCCTCTGGCACCTTTCCAGGGGGGCTGGCCTCAGTGCCAGGGTCAAGGATTCCAGGCCAGTGCAGGACGGTGGGGGGGGGGGGGGGGGGGGTCTGGGGGGCGGTTGTGCGGGGGGGGGGGGGGGGTGGGGCCCAGCTGACTGGGGCAGGGGAGCCTGAGTCTCCTGCTAATGAGAATCAGGTGCAGTGTGACCAGAGGAAGGCAGCTGGGGGGCCCATGGGTCTGAGCTGTCGTGTCACTGTCGCACTGGAATCTGCATAGGCAGGCAGGAATTCAGGTCCCTCTCAGGGCTGCACCTCCGCCACCTGCTAATTCAGGTATTTGTCCAGCACTTACTAGCGTGTGGAGCTTGTACTGGGCTTTGTGTGCCCAAGACAGACCTGCCAAGCACTCAGGAATCTGTGGACAGGAGATCACCCAGACTTAACCAAAGTCAGGGGTCTGGGCCAGTTCTGGAGGCCAGCGTCAGAAATCCAGACCCCTTCCAGACAGTGACTCATCCCAGAGACTGGGGCTGTTCTTAGCCCCATGTTACAGATGAGGAAACCGAGGCTCAGGAAGGCATATGGGAGCCAGTCACTGGACTGTGGCTGTGCTCAGCCTGGAGTGCAGATTGGGGGATCTGGAGCCCCTGACCCCCCAAGTACTACCTCCCTGGCTCCTTCCCTGGTGGCCCCAGGAGCACAGGAAAAGCTCTCACATTAGGGCAGGCAGCTGAGTCCATTGGACCCCTAGAAGCCTCCTGGGGGAAAGAAATCCCAAGTTCCTGGCCCAGCGCTTCCCAGCAGGGCTGTCAGCTGACACCCTCTGCAGACAGCAACTCTGCCCTAGTCGCCGGCAGCCTGCTGTTTTCCTGGCTAAGTCTCCTCCACCGGAATGGGGAGACTTTCCATCCTCAGCCTGCACCCCCTTGAGCAGGGATGCCCTCCCCCAGCACTCTAGAGTGGAAAACTTTATCATAAAAGGAAAAACTTAGATGTTCATAGAAGCCATATTCACAACAGCCAAAAGGTGGAAATAGCGTGGGTGTTCATCAAAAGGTGATGAATAAACAAAACATGTTCCAAGCCCACAGGGGAATATTATTCAGCCTTAAAAATGAAGCAAATCCTGACACTTGATACAATATGGGTGATCTTTGCAGACATAATGCTCAATGAAAGAAGCCAGATCCAGAAGGACACACAGTCTGATTCCACTCATGGAAGGTCTCTAGAGGAGTCAGATCCACAGAGACAGGAAGTAGATGGTGGGGCCATGGGGTGGGGGAGGAGAGGGGGAATCAGCATTTCATGGGGTCACAGTTTCAATTTGGGAAGATGAGAAGGTTCTGGAGATGATGGTGGGGTTGGTTATACAACAGTGTAAATGTGTTTAATGCCACTGAGCTGTGCTCTCAAAAATGGTGATGATGGCAAATTTTGCGTGATGTATATTTTGCCACAATCAAAAGTGGAAACCATATTAGATACCACACCCCAAGAAGCCCTCAGCCTTAGGGGCTGACTAAGACCTGCATTTTACTGATGAGCAAACTGAAGCCTCATATGTGTGGCAAGCTAAGAATTGTAGTTTTGCAAAGGGGCCAGTGTTGGGGTAGGGGGCTCAGTGGGGTAGCCTGACCCTCCCATGCTGACACCTGCCTGGGGCTCAGGAGGCTGAGGAGTTGTGGGCTGGGGCCCCAGGCTGGCCACACAGCCCCCTGAGCCCCCTTGCTCCAAGCCACAGGCTTGGTTTGTCTCCAGTCTGTTCTTTCTCTGACCTGAGATAACTCCCCAGACTCAGCAGATTTCCTGGGAGAAGCGCCACAGAGCCTTGCTCAAAATATAATACCTGCTGCAGGTGGAGGGGGTGGCTGCTGAGACAGCACTGGGGCTGGGCTAGGGAGGCCTTCATCGGCGGGTGGGCTGGGTCGGCTTTGGGGTCCACAGTGGTGTGACTCCTTCCTTCCAGAACCAGAGAGGGAGCGGGTGGACAGGCATAGGCATAACTCAGCCCAGCTCCTAGGTTCCTCTCTAGCCTCTGGTCTCCTGGACTTTGATGTGCAGTGGACTCCTTTCTTCCTGCTTGTCTGTACTTGGGAGCCCTTAGCCAGACCTTGCTGGTCTTCAGGGACAGGCCCCATGAGCAGAGCGGGCAGGAGGGGACCCCATGACTGCAGTGCCTGCTGCCTGGAGACTGGCCCAGCTGGCAGGGCTGAAGGGGGCTAGGTGCCATGTCCCCTGAGTTTCCAGAGGAACAGACCTCGTCCTTGTCTCTCCCAGATTCCCAGAGCCCACTGTCATTGGCTCCTTCTAGAAGCTCTGTCCTCTCGTGCCCTCCAGACACCTCTCTGTAGGCTTTTCTCCCATCATTCTCACCCATCTTTCTGGTTGTCCTTTGAGGCCCCTATTTGTTCTCCTGGAGCCTGAGGCTCAGTTCAGAGACCCCTGTACCCCTTGTCTACTCCCTCTTTCTGGCATGGCCTAGGCCAGCAGGAGACTCACGTGGGCAGCTTGTCTCTCCTCCCCTGTCTCAGTCTGGCCTCTGCCAAAAGCAGAGCCTGAAGCAAGGGTTTAGTGCAGTGAGTTGATTTGAAAAGCAGGAGCGAGGGCCCCAGGAGGATGAGTGAGGGCAGGACTTGGAAGCCACTATGGGCCCTTGAGGAATGGGGTAGATGGTTCCCCAGAGCTGCCTGTCCACAGGGAGGCTGGGGAGTGTGTGGGCCCCTGGCCTCAGCCCCTCATTAGCTGGGGCCTACACCCTGGATGCTCAATGTTTGTACATGCAACTTGGAGTGTCTCCCACACGTGGTCTGACTGCAGCTTGGAGAGTGATGAAGTGATGCTGGGACAGGAAGGGTGTGGCTGGGCATCTCTGGGGGGCTTGCTGCCTACCCCAGAGCAAAGCAGCGCCTGGATTCAGTCATTTCAACCTCTCCCCTTTGACCTTGACACTAAGACACATGTCCACACCTAGAGTGGGGGAGTGGACAGGGTCAGAGAGGGGATATCCAGAGGAGGAGATGGAGCTGAAGACACCAGTGGGTGCTCCCTATCATGATGCTCAGGACCAGCCAAGGCCCTGGGTCAAGAGCAGTAGGGATAGCCACAGCCAGGTCAGGGGACACAATGTGTCTGGGCCATCTGAGGCTCACAGAATCAGGTGCTGGCTAAGAGCTGGACTCAGAGGACAGTCCAGCCTCTTCCTGACAATAAGAAATCTTCTAGAACTAAATTGGATTGCATCTAAAAGCCTGCTAGTGGGCCTCCATGGCTCTCCCTCACACCCACACACACACCCTGGTCCAGCCACGCTGGCCTTTCTGTCGGTCTGAGATCCCACACCAAGCTCATCCCACCTCAGGGCCTTCGCATATACCATTCTCTCAGCCCAAAGCTCTCCCCGCTCCCTGGTCTTCATCCAGTAACTCCTTCTCGTCTTCTGAGTTCCAGGCAAGGGCCCTGCACACCCCAAGAGCCCCTCTGGGGTTCCCACACAACCTGAAATCATGTTGTTTCCTTGCTGGTTTGCTGGGTTCTCCCCCAAGGACTGGGGGCCTCCACGGTAGAAGCAGGTTGCGTTTCCTTGCTGTGTTCCCTGCAGGTGTTGACGCGCTCCCTGGGGAGGCCTTGGGCAAGTTAAGACCTTCCCCTGAGCTGCCCCGACCCCACCTACTGGGTGGGCACCCTCAGGGTCCCGACTATATGCTGCTCACCTCGGGTGGAGGCTCTTTCCGCCATGTCCTCAGCTGGATGCCGTCTCAACCTCTGTTCAGGGACATTGATCAACTCCGGCTGCAAGCAGAGTGCTGTGTGAGCATCAGAAGCAGCCAGATTTCCACAAGAATAATTCATATTTTATCTGCTTGGGCCTTTTGAGCAATTATGAAAGAAACAGCTCAGTGTCATGTGGGCTCCTGGATGTGATCCTCGGATAGAAAAAAGAAATTAGTTGGGAAAAAAAATAGAAGGAATCCAAACAACATTTGGAGTTTAGTCAGTCGTTACAGTAATTACTAATATTATTAATTAGAAACGGTGATATACCAATGTCACTTCCTTAGACATCACAATAGTCATTGTTTCCTATGGCTGTTGTAATGAGTTACAAACTTGTTGGCTTAAGAAAGCACACATGGGGCTTCCCTGGTGGCTCAGTGGTGAAGAATCAGCCTGCCAATGCAGGAGATGTGGGTTTGGTCTCCAGTCCGGGAAGATCCCGCGTACCACAGAGTGACGGGGCGCTATGCATCACAGCTATTGAGCCTGTGCTCCAGAGCCTGGGAACTGCAACTAGTGAAGCCTGAGCGTCCTACAGCCTGTGCTCTGCAACAAGAGAAGCCCCTGCAATGAGAAGCCCACATGCCACAACTAGAGAGAAGCGCCCATTCGCCGCAGCTAGAGAAAAGCCTGAGCAGCAAGGGAGGCCCAGCACAGCCATGATAAATAAATAAATATAAAAGAAAGCACACATATATTATCTCACGTCCTGGAGCTTAGGCGTGGGCAGGGCTGGTCCCTCTGCAGGCTCCTGGGGAGCACTGGCTTCCCCCTTTTCCAGCTTCTAAAGGCAACACATCCCTGGCTTGTGGCCCCTCCCCCCATTCTCGCAGCCAGCAGCACAGCATCTCCTGTCTCTGCCTCTGACCCTCCCCCTCCTTCTTATAAGGACCCTGTGATGGCACTGGGCCCTCCGGGGAATCCAGGTTCATCCCCATCTCAGGGGCATTAATCCCACCTGCAGGGTCCCCTCTGCCCTGTTACATGATCACAGGCCCTGGGACCAGGATGTGGACCCCTAAGGGCTGTGGTGGGGATTATACTACTAATGGCAGAGGACAGACAGAACTGATAGTAATATTTTTGTAACTCTCTGTAAATCTAATATTATTCAAAATAAAATTTCTCTTTAGAGACTTCCCTGGCAGTCTAGCACTTAGGACTCTGTGCTTTCACTGCAGGGGGTGCAGGTTCAATCCCTGGTCAGGTTAATAAGATCCATAATTGGCAAAGTGTGGCCAAAATATTTTTAAAGTGCTCTTTAAAAAATAATTAAAAGGTGACAAGAAATTAAAAGCTCAAAGGCAGTGAGTAACTCAGAGTCACCTCTAACCTCCACCCCCAGATCATCATGGGTGACCATGAGGGTTTATTCCTATCCCCTTCCTATCTAAGCTAAGGCTAACACAGATAACCTATATAACTGCCATTGGATCCTGCATAACTTTCCTAACTTTCTCACCTAACGTTTCTTGCTGTTTCTGTGTAACTTTCCCATGCTCCTAGCCCCCAGGCGCTGTGAGGCAGGCCCCTGCCCCCCACCTCCCCGGCTTCCTGTTCACCCCATTACACAGGCCTCCTCAGTGGGCCTGGTCCTCACCCGGCTTCTCTGGCCCCTCGGCACGTGCTGTTCTGCCAGCCAGGAGCACCCTCTCTCTCACACCCTCCTTTCTTCAGTTCCCCCTCATTCTCCAGGTCCTGCCTCCAGCATCCCCTGGCTCAAGAGTGTCCCCCAACCCTCCTGCCTCAAAAGGAGCTCAGGAAGAACTCCCCTGGCAGTCCAGTGATTAAGAATTCAGGCTTCTTGTATGACTCAGGGAGCTCAACCCTGTGCTCTGGGACAACCTAGAGGAGTGGGAAGGGGTAGGAATGGGTGGGAGGGAGGTTCAAGAGGAAGGGGGCATATGTATATACGTAATTCATGTTGATGTAAGGCTGAAACAAACACGATATTGTAAAGCAATTACCCTTCAATTAAAAATAATTAAACAAACAATGAATCCAGGCTTCCACTGCAAGGGGACTGGGTTCTGAGAACTAAGATCCGCATGCCTTGCGGTGCAGCCAAAAATTAAAAATTAAATTAGGGACTTCCCCGGTGGCACAGTGGATAAGAATCCACCTGCCAATGAGGGACAAGGGTTTGACCCCTGGTCTGAGAAGATTTCTCATGCTTCAGAGCACCTGAGCCCAGATGTCACAACTACTGAAGCCTGTGCACCCGTGCTCTGCAAAAAGAGAGGCCAGTGTAATGAGAAGCCTATACACTGCAACTGGAAAGTAGCCCCCGCTCTCCCCAACTAGAGAAAGCCCACGTGCAGCAACAAAGACCCACTGCAGCCAAAAATAAATAAAGCAGTGTGTACATGTCAAGAAAACAGTTTGTGTTAAAAAAAAAAAAGAAAAAAGGAGCTCAGGACACCCATTCAGATATGAGTATGAAGTCATCCCACGCCTTCCAAGTCTTGCTGTGTGTGACTGTTCTCCTCTACTCCCCAGAGTCCTGACCCATGAGGTGGGGTGAGGATTTCTCTCATAGGGGCCGTGGGGGATGTCACATCAGATATAGAGGCCTTCAAGGCAGTGGTGACCTGTAGATGTGAACTACTCTATCACAGGGTCAGTGACCTAAGAAACAGGACTTGTCTGGGGGGTGAAGGTGATGGAAAAGACGCTGTTCTCTATTAGTGGGGACACCTTGATGAAAAGTCACAGAAACTCAAAATTGCTCAAGTGAAACATAATGGATGGCTTCAGGTGTGGCTTTATTCAGGGACTCAAACAACTGTCTCAGAAGTCCAGCCCTTTCTGCTTCTGGCCTCTGTTGGCATCTCCCTAGGGCAGAGAAGCAGTACCATCCCAGCTCACATGGGCTGCTCTTGCCACAGTGGGGCCCCAATCCTGCTCCACTCATGGCCAGGAACAGCTGGGCAGCTTCAGAGACCCAAGTTCTGGGCCAGGGTGACAGGACCCCTCCCACCTAGTCTACACAGGAGGCTGGAGGGTCCTGTGGACCATGTGGCCAGGCCTGAGGGATCACGGGAGGCTGCAGAGTGTTGGGGAGGGAGTTTGGGAAGTTCGAGCTTGTGAGGCCATAGAGGGAGCCTGGCTGATCCACATCCGTCAGGACCCATGTTGACTGGGCCTGATCCTGTCCAAGCCCAGCTTCAAGGGTGGGGTTCAGGGTAGAGTTCAGTGTTGGGAGACCCCATAACCCCTGGGCCTAGGTCCAGGTCAGGGCATGAGTTGGGGGTGGTGAGACGCCACCGCACCTGGGGCCGCCAAACTTCACACCCACCCCTCCACGGCTGCAGCAGGTGTTGTGAACTGAGCGCTCGGCCTTCCCCTCCGCGAATCAGCTGAACCCAGCTGAGTTTCATCCTGGCTGGGGATGCGAGGCTGGAAACCTGGGGGCAGCAAAGGCTGGGGGGCATGGGCAGGCACAGGACTCCACACCTTCACCTCAGTCGTATCTCGCTAGCCCTCAAGTGCTTATGTCCCCATGCCAGGCACAGGCTTACTGTATACGCTCTCTGGAGGACCCAGTAAGCACTGTGTGTTGTCCTTGCAGGACACAGGGGCTGCTGTATGCTCTTTCTACAGGACTCAGTGCCTGCTGTATACATTCACTGCAGAGTACAATGCCTGCCATAGACACTGTACTCAGTGCCTGCTGTGTGCACTCCTTGCAGTGTGCAATGACTTTTGTATACATTGTTTTGCAGGCTACATGGACTGTTGCATACACTCCTTGGGATGTTCAGTGTCTACTAAACACATTCCTTGCAGGTTGCAGTATCTACTGTATACACTCCCTGCGGGACAAAGGGCCTCCTGTATGCACTCTGCTCAGCACAATGCTTGGAATATGCAGTCCTCAAGCCTTCTGTATACCTTTCGGCAGGCACACGGTCTCCACCCCCTGGGGCTTGGGGCCTGAGGCACATGGGAGGGGGATGAGCTTGTCCACTTGGTGGCGCTCCTGGTCAAGCCTGATTTCTTTCTGATGCCGCCCAGGCCCCAGGTCCCAGCTTCACACACAGTAGGTGCTCTGCGGAGGGTACCTGCCCTCACCATCACCCCCCTCCTCCTGCCACCCTCTCGAGCCCTGACCTACCAGGCTCAGCCTTGTCAAGGTCACTGCCTCCATCGATGTTGATCCACCAGCTCCGTCCTTACCTCACCCACACAGGTTACTGCCTATTGGATGCCTATTCTCTGGAGACCTCAGGGGACCCCAGTCTTCGTTCTGTCCACACACACACCCCGTGACCTCATTCACCACTCTCACCACCACTGTATGCAGGGGATGCCCACGTGTCCATCTCTGGCCAGATGTGGCCCCTGGACTCCCTTGTGCCTAGATCCATCCCCAGCTGACCTCTGAACTTGCCACCCCCATCCCTCAGGGAAGAGGGCACCTCCCCTCCCTGGCTGCTCAGGCCAGGCTCCTGCCTGCCTCCTCCCATCCAATCCCCCTGGGATCTGTCACACAGGCTGCAGACTCCACTCCCAGACTGCTGGGAACCACCCAGTGCTGTCCCTTCCCCCACCCCAGCCCTTGCCCCCATCATGCCTGCCGCTGCCTCCCCACTGCTTTCTGGAGCCCCCTTCTGCCCCTAGAATGCCGGAGGCAGGTGTTCCCAAACCAGAGCGCCCCCCACCTCCCATGGCTGCCACTCCCCCCACCGCACTCTGACCACATGTCCACCCCAACCCTGGCTATTTGTTCCAACCAAACCAACTTCCCTATAGTACTTTAGTCTATTCCAGACTCAGGACCTTTGCATGTGCTGTTCCAGGTGCCCTTCCGCCACCTCCCTGTGGCAATCACTTTCTGGGGAAGGGCCTTCCTGACCCCCCACCCCATCTGCAGTGGGCTTGGGCTATTTTTTCAGAGCCTGTAGGTCAGAAGGTGGCCTTACACCCTTCTAGGGGATGCCTACCTCACTAGCCTAATTGGTGGGGTTGTTTCCAGGTGCAGCGGCACATGTGTGGGCTCAGTCTTCAGTCATGGCTGACTCTTTCTGACCCCATGTTCTGTAGCCCTCCAGACTCCTTGTCAATGGGATTCTCCAGGCAAGAATACTAGAGTGGGTTTGCCATGCCCTCCTCCAGGGAATCTTCCCAACCCAGGGATCCAACCAGAGTCTCCTGTATTGCAGGCAGATTCTTTACCGCTGAACCACACAGGAAGCCCGCAGTGGCACACAGTAAGTGCTCAATAAGTTCTGGACAAATAAATGGCATTGGACAGCCCTGCTTTGAGCTGCTCCAGCCTGGAGAACAGAGCGGGACCTTCAATGCGCCCTCCCTGTGGTCTGGGCTGGGAGACCCCACAGCGGGCTCCCCGGAGAACGCGGCGCTCAAGCTGAGCCCGGGCCGAGCCCATGAAGAAGGGCCGTCCTCCCTTCGCCCACTTGGTGACCCAGTCTCCTCATGCCGCTAGCCAAGGGGCATCCCGGGGCGACGGGGAGGAGCCAGGGGGAGGGGGCGAGGGCAGGGCGCCTGCGGCGTCCCTGCCAGGGCGGGAGATGAAGGGTACGGAGATGCTAAACCAGGAAAGGGTGGGATGGTGGGGAGCCCTGGGGTAACCCTGTCCTTGCCGGTCGGCACAAAGTATCGCGATGGAGACAGGTCCCCACGGGCCCCATTGCCTGGCTGGGGAACCTGAGGTCGAAGAGGGCGCGGCTGCAGCCACATGAGAAGGGGACCTCCTCGACCAGGGCTAGCATCGAAGCCACGGCTCGCCGCCCGGGGCCGTGCAAAGAGGGCGGGAGGCGGGGTGGGGCGCGTCCTCTGGTGACAGCAGCGCCGCGGAATGCGCCAGGCTGGGAAGGGGCTCTCCGCCCCCGACGCCCGGCCCCTGGGGCCGAGCTTCTCCCCAGTGCTCTGGGGCCCTGCGCTCGGGGTGATCGAGACCTGGGGCGGGCACCCCGCAACTGCAACCCCGAATGACCTTGAGGGAGGGGTAGGGAGAGGGATTTGAGGAGGTGTAGTGGCCGCGAAAAGGAACCTTTGGGGCGACGCGATCTGGGCGTCGGTGGAGAGAGGGCAGCGCCCTCCAGGAGCCACAGCAGGGCGCCCTCGGTGTGCGCACATTCCCGAGCCCTGAGAGCGGCGCCCGGAATAGCAGCCCCGAGGTGGGGGTCAGTTCGCGCGTGGCTCCCCTTCCCTGGGCTTCCCAAGGTCACCGGGACGCGGACGGTCGGACACCAGGCCGCAGTCCCGGGGCTGGGGGCGAGGCGCCGCTCGTGCAGGACAGTCCCCTGCCGCAGATCAGTGCCCGGGCGCGCAACGGCCGCGCGGGGGCGCATGGCGCCGCCGCCCCTCCGGACCCCGGCCGGGGCGCGCCCTGGGAGGCCGGGTGGGAGGGGCCGCGCCGGGCTCCCCCCGCCCCTCCTCGCGGGCCCCGCCGCTTCCGCTCGCCCAGGGGCCGCCTGGGGAGCCAGGACGAGCCGCCTGGGCTCTGCGTAGCCGGTAAGTCCCTCTTTCTATCCCCCCACTATCGCGGCCAGCGTCTTCTCCCCCACCCAAAGCTGGGGTTGAGGGGTCAGGCAACCATCCATAGGGTGGAAGGAAGCCCATCACCACTTCCTCCTGGGGAAACTGAGGCCCGGAGGCGTGGCCGCCCTGAGATTGTACCCACCGTGCGGCTCCTCGGGTAGGGAACCCTGGAGAGTGGGAACGGTGGTCCTTCTGGCCCCTCATGTTGCATCACCTAGACCTCCCCTACCGCAACAAGCCAGTGCTAAGTAGGGAGCAGTTGTCAGAAGGGCCAGCCCCCTTCCCCTCCCTGTGCTCCCCAGCCCGGACTTTTTTCTGCTGCCTAAGCCAGCCAGGGGTGGGGTTTAGAGATGCAGCGAGTCACACGGCTCTGATCAGACGGGGTCCCACCCCGGGGTTGCCCCCCACCCACTCAGTTCCTCAGTGTTTCTGAGCCAGGAGAACCGGATAACCAGGGAAACAGGGACTCAGTGGGGTCTAGTGGGCCGGCCTGACCCCACTCAGCGCCAGGACCTCCAGGCTGCAGGCCTCCAACGTCCTGTGTCCTCTGGGCACTGCTGGCTGCTGGGTGCCATGGGCCTGGCCCGAGAAAGGACTCACTAGGTGGCTGCTTCCCTCCCCCTTCCTCATCCAGTGCTGTGGTCATGTAGAAGGTGGGGATGGCAAGTGACTCCATCCTTCCCTGACAAATGAGAAAACTGAGGCCCAAGGAGGCAAAGTCTCTCTGCCACCTCCTCCCCTACCCCCACGCAGCTGCCTCCATCTTCCCTCCATCATCCTTACTGGTGGCCCCTTTCCCTCTTGCAGGCGGCTTGGGGGCTCCATCCCACACTCTCCGCACATGAGGCCATGAGGCACCCACTGGATCAGGACCAGGTCACCCCTCCCTGCTCCTCACCCCATCCAGGGGCTCCTTGCTGTCCCACATCTGGGAGCTGAGGGAGCCCTGAAGGCTGGGGGCCTGCCTGTGAGGGGGTGCCTCTGCCGGGCACCAGCCCCAGCTCCCACCAGCCACACCTTCTGCCAGGTCTCATAGAATACTGGACAGAACCGAGCTGGTCCCCATCGCACAGATGGGGAAACTGAGGCCAGAGAAAGTAGAGCACCTGGCCCCTTGCCATACCAGAAGGTAGGCGCAAAGATGGTGGGGAGAGTGGGGAAGGGCCTAGGACCCTAGAGAGACCCATGCACATCCCTGGAATGAATGATTCCTTCCATGATGAGACACTAAATAAGCACCTACTGTGTGCACCATGACAACAAACAACCAATAATAATTTTTAAGTTTTCCTTCTCCATACCAGGCTCCGTGCCTCCCATTTTTCTCACTTAATCTGACAGAGCCCTCAAAACTTTCCTATTAGGTGGGCTCTATTATGACTTCTTTATCAGAGTTGAGAAGGGAAGCTCAGAGAGGATGAGTTACTGTCTGAAATCACACAGCCAGTCAGGGCAGAGCTGGGGTTCAACCCCTGGCCTGCTGGCACCCCCACTGCCATGCACCCTCTGCCCCTCCAGACCCCGCTCCCTCTGGAACCTTTTGCTCCTGCTGTGGACCTTCCTGAATTGTGGTTTGGGGGGCAACACTCAGGTAAAAGGGGACATAGGCCCGGGGGCATGGGGACCCGGCTGTGGTGTGGGGTTAGCCAGCGTCCCCTCCAAGCTGACTGTGACTCTCTCTCCTCAAGTAGGGTCCAGGTGAGTGGACACCATGGGGTTCCTGGAGTCGCTGTTCCAGCTCTTGCGGGCGAGGGCTCTCAGTGCGCAGCCGGAGATGTATCCGGTGAGGAGGCTGCCCAGGGGAATGGGAGGGGGTCCCTGTCCCTGCTCTCCTGCCAGCCCAGCCCAGCCCCTGGCCACACCCTTGGCCTGCCCGCACATGCTGTGACTTTTAATCCCATTGATCCAGCTGGAATGTGGGTGGGGTTGGCCAGGGTAGACTGATGGGCAGGCTGGTTTTGGGGAAGGGGTTCCCAGAGGTGCTGACAACAGTCTGGCCCCCTTGCTCCTCATAGGTTTCCAAGGGAAGAGCTGTGCTGGGGGGACACCCATGAGTACCGCCTCTGCCAGCAGCCTGTATGTTTTACCCACCCACCTCTTAAACTCAGTTCTCCCCAAAGTCCTCCTGCTTCCCTGCTCAAGCCCCCAAACATGCTTACCACCATACCAGGTGCTTGCGGGGCTGTCCCAGCCTCTGCTCCACCCATCTCTGTCCCCAGGACTGTCCCCCGGCAGCCATGCCCTTTCGAGACCTCCAGTGTGCCCTCTACAATGGCCACCCCGTCCTAGGCACCCAGAAGACCTATCAATGGGTGCCCTTCTATGGTGGTGAGTAGCCCAGCCTCCTGTTAGTTCAGAGGGAACAACTCAAAACTGGCCAGGAAAAGCTGGCTTCTAAAAAGGAAGAGGAACTTGGAGGGTTGCAAGAAGGGGGCATTAGCACTGGGGCTTTGAAGGATATGTAGGAGTTGGTGAAGTGAAGCAGAGAAAGCATTTGGGAGTTGTGAAGCAGGGGCAGAAGGAGGAAGAGTCTGTTCTGCACAGGGTTGAACACCAAGCTGAGGATTTACTGGGAGCTGTATCCAGAGGCCAAGAGTTCTCGAACTTATACCAGTAGCAGGAAATGTTGAGCTGAAAATAGCGAGTTATATAACTGTGTGCCCAGGGCAGCGTGCCTCCAGATTTAAGGGAAACAGGCAACTTCAGACGCCACGGTGGGGGTAGACACAGATAAGAAAATCCTGGAATGGAGAAAGTTCCAACCATCAACTCATGGTTTGTTTTTTTTTTTCCTTCACCCTAAGAATTGGAGGAAACTTGCCATGATCTCACCCCTACAGAGGTCCGCCAGGGCCAGCTTAGGCTCTATTCCAGGCAGGGTCTGCCAGCCAGCCTCAGGAAGTTGGGAGATGGAGGGAGTTTGAGCAGGGGTTGGGTGAGGGAGCAGGGATCAGGGCTGTGAGCCTGTGGGTGTGATCAGACTATCCATTGTGCCCCCTGCCAGGCAGAGGGGGAAACAGAGTCCCAAGGAGGGACAGCAACATATTCAGAATATGCAGGGCTCAGCACTGAACAAATACTTTTTATTGAGCACCTGCCAGGTGCAGGGTCCAAGTGCTGAGTAAGTTCTGCCCACTGCTCTACCCAGAACCTAGAACATTGTCTGGGAAATGTGCTTGATGACTATTTGTGGAATGAACATATGAAAGAATGAGTGAAGAATAGGTAATGACGTTAATATTGTGTGTGTATGCTCAGTCGTGTCTGACTCTTTGCAACTCCATGGACTGTAGCCCGCCAGGCTCCTCTGTCCATGGAATTTTCCAGACAAGAATACTGGAGTGGGTTGCCATTTCCTTCTCCAGATGACGTTAATAATGGGTCCCTAGTATTAGGATTTAATATNACTCTTTGCAACTCCATGGACTGTAGCCCGCCAGGCTCCTCTGTCCATGGAATTTTCCAGACAAGAATACTGGAGTGGGTTGCCATTTCCTTCTCCAGATGACGTTAATAATGGGTCCCTAGTATTAGGATTTAATATGAATGAATGAATGAACGAATGAATGCATTCTGGCCCAGTATACGAGTCTGGGTCAATCCCAGGGGACGGGAAGCAGAATGCCTAAGGTCCAGTCCATGCTCTGCCTCAGCCTCCATGTGTGGCTTTGGCTGAGTCTCTGAGCCTCATATGCCCAAGGGGAAGGCTGCCTGGGGAAGACTGGCAAGGAAGGAGCTGGAATTCAAATATAAATCCCCTCCGCACGCCCGCCGACTTCTCCAATCTCCAGCACCCAACCAATGCGACCTCAACTGCCTAGCGGTGGGGCACGACTTCTATCACAGCTTCGGTCGCGTGCTGGACGGTACGCCCTGCAGTCCGGGCGCCCAGGGACTCTGCGTGGCTGGCCGCTGCCTCGTGAGGATTCCAGGCCCCGCCTCGCCGCGCCCATTTTCATCAAGGCCCCGCCCCTCCTCTTCCCTCCATACCTCGCCCCCAAACCCCATTTATTTAGTTCCTGGTCCTGCCCTATTCCCTAGGCCCCGCCCCTTATCAAGTCCACGCCCTCCCCTGCCCCATCCATCACTAGACTCCATCCCCAGCCTCCTCCCTTGAGGACCTGCCCCCAAGGTTCCATCCTTTTAGTTCTTGACTCAGCCCTCTTCCAGGGTCCCGCCCCTTCGATGGCCTAGGCGGGCGGGGACCGTCTGACGGCTCGCGTGTCCACCCCACCCCTTTAGAGTGCCGGCTGTGACGGTTTGCTGGGCTCCGACGCCCGCGAAGACCGCTGCGGCCGCTGCGGCGGCGCCAACGACTCGTGCCTCTTCGTGCAGCGCGTGTTCCGCGACGCCGGTGACCGCCTGCCCCGTCCTCGAGTTCTCCCAGAGCCCTTTAAGATGTCCCGCGCTGGTTGGACAGTCTCCGGCCCAGCCCCCCCATCATTCTGATTGGTCTTTGCCAGATTATCCCGCCCTTCCCTGAACAGACGTGGGTTTAACTCTTCTGCTGCCCCACTTAAACGGTGGTAATAATCGTAACTCCAACCCATCGATCAGTACTGGTCTTCTGAGGACCAGAGCCTTGGCTAATCCTTACCGCAGCATCTCACTTAATCCTCAAACCAGCCTTCAAATACACCCTAGCTGCTCCCCAACACCTTCCTTCCCTCTCGCCCAGGTGCCTTCGCTGGGTACTGGAACGTAACCCTGATCCCCGAGGGCGCCAGACACATCCGCGCAGCCCACCGGAGCCGGAACCACCTGGGTATCGCAGGGTCCGAGGGAGGAGGCGCCTCGCTGGCCGCCCGAATCCCGCGGGGAGGGAGATGGCGGGGTCGGGGAGATGGGCAAGGCCGTTTCCAGGGAGCCCGGGCTGACCCTTCCCTTGCAGCGCTGATGGGGGGCGACGGGCGCTACGTGCTCAACGGGAACTGGGTGGTCAGCCCGGCCGGGACCTACGAGGCAGCGGGCACCCGCGTGGTCTACACCCGCGCCACAGGGCAGGAGGAGACGCTGCGCGCCGCCGGGCCCACCTCCGAAGATCTGCTCTTGCAGGTGGGGGCGGGCCTGAGAGGGCAGCTGGGCGTTGGGGGTGGGGTCAAAGAATCTGGAAGGGGAGCAGGGGTCAGAGGGGGAAGGCTGAGAACTACCGGTCAGAGGGAGGAGGCTGGGTAGAGTGTGCGTGGATAGAGTGTGCGTGGGGAGAGTGGCCGGCCATCAGGTCCGAGTGCAGTTCGCTAACACTCGCCCCGCCCCGCCCCCGCCCCAGGTCCTCCTGCAGGAGCCCAACCCAGGCATTGAATTTGAGTTCTGGCTTCCTCGGGAGCGCTATGGCCCCTTCCAGGCGCGGACTCAGGTCTTGGGCTGGTCCCCGCGGCAGCCTCAGCCTCGGGAGGTAGAACCTCAGCCCCTTGAGTCCCCCACTGTCATCCCTCCACGGACCCCGATCCCCACTCCAGGTGAGCTGGGGACAGCCTGGGTGGGGGGCCAGCAGGGGCAAGACCCCTGACTGCACTGCCCCTGCAGAGCCCTGTCCACCCTGCCCTGACACCCGCGGTCGTGCCCACCGGTTGCTCCACTATTGCGGCAGTGACTTCGGTGAGAGGTCCCTGACCCCATCCCTCACCTGGCCCCCAAGTGACCTGAACTTGACCCGTGTCCTGCTGACGTCTAACTCTGGCCCAACTTTACCCTTTACTCCTTGACCTGACTACAACTTGACCCGTTCTGACCCTAATTTTGACTCCCTGATCTGATCCTTTGCCCTAATCTGACTCCTGACCCCTCATTGATCCCTAAGCTGATCTTGACCCCAGGCCACAGCTGACCACAGTCCCCAAGAGCCTCCATTGCCCCACCTGACCCCCAGTTCCATCATCTTGCAATGGGTGCATGGTTGGGACCCAGGCTCTGTCCAGCAGGGCTCAGCATGGTCCCACCCACAGTGTTCCGGGCCCGCGTACTGGGCCGCGTCCGCCAGGCCCAGGAGACCCGCTATGAGGTGCGCGTGCAGCTCATCTACAAGAACCGCTCTCCACTGCGGGCCCTGGAGTACGTGTGGGCACCAAGCCGCTGCCCTTGCCCCCCGCTGGCCCTCCATCGGGACTACCTGCTGGCTGCCCGGCGCCTCATCAGCCCTGATGGCACCCAGGACCGGCTGCTGCTCCCCCATGCTGGCTACGCCCGGCTCTGGAGCCCTGCTGAGGACAGCCGCGTGCGCCTGGCTGCCCGGCACTGCCCTCTCTGAGCCCCCAGACTAGACCTTGGCCACACCGGGGTGACTAGTCTCAAAGTCAGCATATGTCTCCTCTTGCTGTAGCTGCCAGGGGGCTAGGCACTGTTGGTCTTCCACCTGCAGCTCTATGACTCTCCCATCATCATACTCAGACACCCCTACATGCAGAGCCGCTCTCACCAGCAGGCCCACACGGGTGGGGACTCACTGAACAGACTTAATTCTGGTCTCCTCTCTCACCTGGGCTGCCAGGAAACCCATAGCCGTTCTACACTCAGAGACTTTGTGTCTGCTTTTATTCCCCTTGCTTCACACTCATGTGCTCAGAGACATTGTCACACACAAGCCTGGTCCCAGGAAAACATGCCTAAAGAGACGTTGTAATGGTTTTCCCTCTTGTCCTGCCTACCAGGAAGTTCATCACTGTTTAACCCCCGACACTCTCTCCTTTCACACTGCTACTTACACACATATTCTCACATTTTCAGAGACACTGTCACAAATAGGCATGACCCCCAGAAAACATGCCTACCCAGGCACTGTAACATACCAATTTCCCCTTTTGCCCTTGCTACCAGGAAGTTCACAGAGAATCTTAACAGCTTCAGCAATTTGAGGGTGGGGTGGGCTTTCCTCCAGGCAACCCTGCTGTTCATCCCATTTTTATTCCTATTTAATTTTTACAAGAGCTGTTAAAAAAAAAAAAAAAACAAGCCCAGTTACACACACTTGGCTGCAGACACTTTGGAATGCACTGGTAGTGAGATCCACAGTCATGCTCCCTGCCCACCC
>SJYX01014112.1:76799-218519 GCA_006410675.1 Oreotragus oreotragus
CCCCGTTCATAAACTTATGCCGTCACTTTCTTCATGTCTCTACTCAAAAGTCACTTCCAGGGACTTCTCTGATGGTCCAGTGGTGAAGACGCTGCGCTTGCACCTAGGGGGCACAGGTTCAATCCCTGGTTGGGGAACTAAGCTCCCACATGCCGCATTGCTTGGCCACATACACTCACACACACACACAAAATCACTGCCATAGAGAGGCATATTTGCAATGCTTCCAGCCCCTGCCCCCAGCCCCCAGCCCCCTAGCTCCTCGCTGAATATTCTTCCGTGACACTCTTCTCTTTCTGATCTGTTATGCATTTATCCTGTCAACTGTGACCTCCCCAAATTCTCAGGAGCAGGGGCTTTAGTTTCTCTGGGTTGTTACTCTACCCTTGGCTCTTGGAGCAAGGCCGGGCATACAGTAGGTATTCAGTGTTTGCTGAGAGGTGATTGAATGAACTGGACCCACCGCTCACCAGCAGTGCTCACGCAGTGCCTCCTCCCCGTGCCTTGCTGGAATTCTCAAGGATGAGGACTCAGGGCTGCCCAGTTGGGGGTTGTGCAGAACTGCCTCCTTTTCATGAAAACTGTCTGTGGTGGTGAAGCTACCACCAGCTGGAGGCAGACTGGGCTGACAAGGGGGAAGAGGGATGATGTGTCCCGGGATTGCAGGGAACTTCCTTGGTGGTGTATTGGTTAGAGAAAACCAGAACACCCTCCTTCTCCCAGCCATTCAAGTTCAGGTCCTTGGAAGCACAGCCTGACTCAGAAGGTGGGGGATGGGGGAAGCTGAGTGATGCGGTGGTCTCAGGGGAGCCCCTGAAGCCGGTACCCTACCTTGAATCAACCCCATCAGGAGCCCAGGGGCCCATGTTTGTGTCCCCACAGCTGTTGGTCACTGACTCCAGCCCACTCCCAAGAAGGGGGCGGTAACCTCGAGGGCATCTCCAGGGAGATACCTGCTGTCATCCAAAGACAAATCTACTGCCAAGGGGGCAGGTTTCATCCCTGGTCGGGGAACTGAAATCCCACAAGCCTTGCAGCATGGCCAAACAAATATCTCCAGACATGGCCCAATGGCCCTGGGACAGGAACGTCCCCAGTTGGGAACCACTGAGCTGCCCCTGGAGCCACCGCCCTATTGGGGTCCCTGGTTTCTCCTCCTAACCCTCCTCTTGCACCAGAAGTGTGACCGACCAGAATCAGGGGTGTGCAGAGCTCTGGTGAGGGGCGGACTGTGTTGGACACCATGGTCCTTTCAGCTGTGGCTGCAGCTGTCTTGTGGGAAATCAGCAGGGAAGCCCCCTGCTATCCCGGAACACGTCATCCCTCTCCCCTTTTATAGGCCCAGTCTGCCCCAGGCTGTTGGTGACATGTCCATCACAGACAGTTTTCATGAAAAGGGGACAATACCTATTCCAGGGGCTCCCCTGAGACCACTGCCTCGCTCAGCTCCCCTCACTTCCTACCTTCCGACTCAGGCTGTGCTTCCAGGAATGTGAACTTTAACAACTGGGAGAGGGAGGGTGTCCTGGGTTTCTCTTGTTGGATTGGATTTGCTACTTTTTCCTCAGATGTTTTTGCACCTATGTCCACATGACCTTCCTTACCTGTCCTGTCTCTGCCTGTTTTTATGATCAGGGTGGTGCTGGCCTCACAGAGGAAACCAAAGGCAGGTTGTAGGAGGTCCTGTCCCTGCTTACCCAGCTCCCACCCCCCAATTTCCTAGGAGGCCAGGCGGACATCCACGGCCAGTCTCCCTGGCCTCTCTGCTGAAGGTTGCCTGGTGGCATCCGGTCCCATCACTTCATGGCAAATAGAAGAGGAAAAAGTGGAATCACTGACAAATTTTATTTTCTTGGGCTCCAAAATCACTGCGGACGGTGGCTGCAGCCATGATAGTAAAAGATGTTTACTCTGGAAGGAAAGCCATGATAAACCTAGACAGTATATTAAAAAGTAGACATCACTTTGCCGGCAAAGGTCTATATAGTCAAAGCTATGGTTTTCCCAGTAGTCATGTACGGATGTGAGAGTTGGACCATAAAGAAGGTTGAGCACCAAAAAATGGATGCTTTCACAGTTGTGGTGCTGGAGACTATTGAGAGTCTCTTGGACTCCAAGGAGATCCAACCAGTCATTTCTAAAGGAAATCAACCCTGAATATTCATTGGAAGAACTGATGCTGAAGCTCCAATACTTTGGCCACCTGATACAAAGAGCTGACTCATTGGAAAAGACCCTGATGCTGGGGAAGATTGAAGGCAGGAGGAGAAGGGGACGTCAGAAGAAGAGATGATTAGACAGCATCACTGACTCAATGGACATGAGTTTGAGCAAACTCCAGGAGATGGTGAAGGACAGGGAAGCCCGGTATGCTGCAGTCCATGGGGTCACAAAGAGTTGGACACAACTTAGTCACTGAACAGGGCTTCCCGGGTGGCTCAGACGGTAAAGAATCCGCCTGCAGTGTGGGAGACCTGGGTTCAATCCTGGATTGGAAAGTTCCCCTGGAGAAGGGAACAGCTACCCACTTCAGTATACTGGCCTAGAGAATTCCATGGACAGAGGAGCCTGGCAGGTTACAGTCCATGGGGGTCACAAAGAGTTGGACATGACTGAGCCATTTTCACTTCATGCATTGGAGAAGGAAATGGCAACTCACTCCAGTATTCTTGCCTGGAGAATCCCAGGGATGGGGGAGCCTGGTGGGCTGCCGTCTATGGGGTCACACAGAGTCGGACACGACTGAAGTGACTTAGCAGCAGCAGCAGCAGCCACTGAACAACTGCAAGCCTGGCCCTGCCGCAGAGGTGCCTGCAGGGGGCGCTGGCTGGAGTGAATGGCCACTACTTCCCCAGGATCCAGGTGGTGGATCCTGCCCAGCTCTCCTGGCTCCTGGGCAAGAAAAATCTCAGGTGTGCTTTCAACAGGGGACAGAGCACCAGATGCCAGCAGATGTGCTGGGTTTAGCCACCCCTGCCTTCTCAGCCTCTTTCTCCTCCCACTTCGATCTCTTTTTATAGGCTCCTCCTGGGTTCCCTTCCAAATAAAGAGCTTGAACTCGGATTCTTGTGAGGTGGGACTGCTGCTTTTAGCTGGCTCCTCTGGAAGAGTTTTCAAAGAAGGGGGCTTCCTTGGCTTCCACTCCAGGGAGCGCAGGTTCAATTCCTGGTCAGGGAAAAAAGATCCCCCATGCTGCCTGGTGTGGCCAAAAAAAAAGAAGGGGATTGTGGTGAACAGGCCTGAGAGCTCCTGAAGAAGGGGAGAGAGAAAGCTTAAAGGACATGGGGTCAGCGTCCATCTAGGCCACTTGGTGAGACCTCCATCTGAGCCTTGGTCTTCTCATCTGTAAAGTGGGGCTGGCCCAGCACCCGCCCCCAGGAAGCCCCTCCCCAGAGCCAGAGGACAGACAGGGGAGATGAGGCTGGTCCAGAGAGCTTTACTGAGCCCTCCCTAGCAGGCCAGGTGCTTCATCCGCCAGCAGTGCTGCAGGCAGCAGAGCCTGTGTCTGTAGTCAGGCCAGCTGTAGGTGACCTCGGTGGTGGACTCTGAGCTGTACTCTGGGGAGGACTCAGGCTGGCAGGAAGCGGGGAGCTCTGGCACCGAGGTGCTGCTGGTGGCTTTTGTTGTGGGCCATTTCTGGTGCCGTCTGCTGGACTTGGGGGCGGAGGCATCCGGCCCGTTGGGGGTATTGTTGGGGGGCTGCGTGGGGGTGGTGGTGCCACTGGGAGACTGCCCGAGGGCGGGGCCCTGGCTGGAGGTGGTGCTGGGCCGATGTGTGGGGCCTGAGGGCCCCTGGGAAGGGCCTGAGGAAGTGGTGGAGGGCCAGGCGCACTGCTGCCCAGGGGCCTGGGGCTGGCTAGAAGAGATGGTTCGAGATCGGAGCCCACCCCGGGGCTTGCCAGGCAGCTGCGTGCTGGCGGCCGTGGTGGCAGCTACGGCCTGAGGCTGGGCCTGGCCCAGGCTGGTAGAACTCCTGAGGGCGGGCTTGGCGGGGAACGAGGGGCTGGTGGTGGACTCTGCTGGTGAGTTGGTGGTGGAATTCACAGATGACTTGCGCTGTGGCACATCCTCCGTCTCATGGTCTGGTGTGTCTGCGTTTGGGCTGGCTGGGGGCTTTACTCGGCCTTCTGAAGCCGGGTCATGCTTACTTTCCCTGCTGTGGAGAGAGCACGCCAGGGGTAAGTGAAGTGGGTCTGCCTGTGCCAAGAGCCCGAGGGCCCAAGAGCAATGCTCATTCAGTAACACCGGAGCGCAGGCCACTGAGGACCAGCATGGGGCCCACTTGAGGGACCGGCAGCCAGCCCTGGCTGAGACAGAGCCAAGTGCAGGCACTCACACACATGCATGTGCGCTCACACACATCTAGGACCCCCCTTCCAGGGGTGGGTGCTTACGTACAGTCGACTCCGAGGGCAGTGAGGGGCCCGCTGCTGCGGCTGCTGGGGTGATAAGAGCCCGGCTGCGGGCCAAGGCCTGCAGGACTGGTTCCCGAGAGCATGGGAGAGAGAGGCGGACAGTGAGACAGGGAGGAGGAGTGCTCATCAGAGGCAGCAGGGATGCCAGATGGAGGCGAGTCAGTCAGGAGGATGGGAGGCAGGAGTGAAGTTGAGTGGGGCGGGGAAAGCCGGGAGACAGAGACCAGACATACGGACACCACTCGCCCTGCATGCACGCACCGTCCTTTGTCATTCCGGCTGCCACGTCCAGGGCCCGCCCGCTGATGTCGCTCACGATGCTGTCCACGGCCTCGTGATGCTTTAGAAACAGAGGACGTATGATGCGATGATACAGCATATGAGCCCCGTTCCAGGGGCCGGGAGCCATGCAGAACAACAGGAAGGCGCACTATAGGCAGAGGTCAGGAGTCACACTGGGCCTCCCCCATCAGACACCCCTTTGGGTACCCGCTCCCAGGATGGAGTGGTGTTTCCCAGGGTGGTGCCAACCTTGCCCGCGTAGTAGAAAGGGAACCAGGACAGGAGTAGATCGCTGAAGAATTCGGCTAGCCCGAACAGGCCGTACACCACCCAGTATGTGAGCCACACAGTGTCGTCCTCTTTGCTTGGGCTCTCGATAGCTTTGATCCTGGGAGAGGCATAGCAGGGTCTGAGGCTGCCCAGAGAGTGCCTCGGTGCCCCCTGCCCCAGCCCTGCCCCAGCAGGCACTCACGAAGCATATGCGGGGTATGCAAAGCCGATGAGACTGCACAGCAGAGGAGCCCCGTACCCGAACAGAAGATACAGGCTTAGCAGAGTGGTGGCTCCTGCAGACAGAAGGTGGTAGGCGTGGGCTTCGCCTGCTGAGCCCTGACCCCAGCATCCCCTGGGCCTGGCCCATGAACCCTGCACCATCACTCCTCCCAGAAGCCTCGGCAGCCCCTGTAGCACCTGGGTACTCCCATTATGGCTCTAAACCCTGACTCTTGTGTCTATAATGCCCTAATATGTCCATCTCCCCCACAGGACGGCCAGCTTGCCAAGGGTAGGTGGGCACCTCAGGATTGGTCTGTACCAAGTACCTGCTCAGTGTTTATTGAATGAATATGGGATCTCTGCAATTATAACTTCACTCCAGGCCCTATAGGAGTGGCTGAGCCGAATGGGCTAGAATTTGAATAGAAGTCATGGGAAAAGACAGATTCTTTACCCTCTGAGTCACCAAGGAATTCTATGGATAGAGGAGCCTGGTGGGTTACGGTTCATGGGGTTGCAAAGAGTTAGACGGGACTAAGCGACTAACACTTTCTACTCTCAGTGGGAGAAGAGGCTTCCCAGGTGGCGCTGGTGATAAAGAACCCGCCTGACAATGCATATGTAAGAGACATGGGTTTGATCCCTGGGTCAATAGGAACCCATCCTGGTATTCTTGCCTGGGAAATCCCATGGACAGAGCAGCATGGTGGGCTACAGTCCATGGGGTCACAAAGACTGAGCATGACTAAGCAACTAAACAAAAACAACAATGGGAGAAGAACCTGAAAGTGAGGCCATTCTGTTGTTAATACTTGATTCCTGGAGAGTGGAGAAAGGCAACAGTTTGTAACTTTGATCTTAGTCAAGGGTCTCTTCTTTTTACTGCTGACTCTTGGGGGATCTTGGGCACTGTGGGGCAGGGAGAAACATCCTTGCCCTGCCCTGCTTGATGGTAGGAGCACCCCGAGTCGTGACCACCAGATGTCCCCAGATATTGTCCAGTGTCCCTGGGGGGTAACAGGACCCCCCCCCCAACATGAGAGCCTTTGTTTTTGTGGCAGGATGCAAAGCGTCATTCAGAATCCCTCAGATGGAGAACTCTCACCCACTACGAGACCCCTAGTGAGTGTTTCTTTGCTTGGAGCCTCAGTTTCCCCATCTGTCAATGGGGCAGTAGTGGCCCAGTCTCTGAGGGTTGGTTGGGGTAACTAAATAAGATAAAAGAGGGGAACCCTCCCTACACAGTGAGCCCCTGTGGTGGCTCAAACACACTCCCAACAATGAGGGTTCAGAGGACATTGTAGGGCAGGAGGTGGGAGCCTCGAGTGTTAGCCACTCTGAAATCAGAATGGTTGCTGTTGCATTTATTAAGCTCTTGTATGCAGGGACCCCCATTCTATCTCATTCAACAGCCAGGATGAAACAGAAGCTGGCGGGCAAGGGGCAGGGGTGGGGGCAGGGGCGGGGGTGAGGCTCATACTAGGTCACTTGGGGNGGCCCAGTCTCTGAGGGTTGGTTGGGGTAACTAAATAAGATAAAAGAGGGGAACCCTCCCTACACAGTGAGCCCCTGTGGTGGCTCAAACACACTCCCAACAATGAGGGTTCAGAGGACATTGTAGGGCAGGAGGTGGGAGCCTCGAGTGTTAGCCACTCTGAAATCAGAATGGTTGCTGTTGCATTTATTAAGCTCTTGTATGCAGGGACCCCCATTCTATCTCATTCAACAGCCAGGATGAAACAGAAGCTGGCGGGCAAGGGGCAGGGGTGGGGGCAGGGGCGGGGGTGAGGCTCATACTAGGTCACTTGGGGAGCCTCTGATTTCTGGGAGCACTTACAACCCCTCCCCCACCTCCAGGCTGTTATCTGCAGAGAGAAACAGAGGCCACCAGTGGACCAGAGGGCAGAGTTCCCTTCCCCCTCCCCCCAATCTGTGTTAGCCTTTATCCCTGGGGTCTGGCAGCAGGAGAGGAATGGAGGAATCCCTGCCTGGCCTGAGAGAGCTTGCTCACTGCTTCCTCTGGGTTTCCTCCTCTGGTAGCTGGGAGGGGAGGAGGGTTTACACAGTCTCAGGCAAGTGGGGCCTGAGGGTTTCTACATCTGGGAAAGGGGGTGGGGAGTGGCACCCCTTCCCTGGAGATTGCTAGTTGGGGAGCAGTAGCTCTTCCAGGGCCCCCTTCCCTCAATCCGGATTTCTGCAGCCTCAGCAACAGGAGGATGACCTGGGGCATGGGCGGGGGTAGTCCCCGAGATCAGCAGCAGATGGGGTGAGGGGGGTGCACCAGATAGGGCAGATTGCAGGGGCAGCCTCCCATGCAGCCTCTACTGCTCTGGGCCATTTTTCTGCCCTGTGACCCCCAGACTCCTCAGCAGGCCTCTCCCAACAGGCCCCTCCCCAGTGCTCTGTGACCTAAATTCCCCACCCACTGGTGACAGGGATGTGGAAAGCCAGGCAGGGGATAAAGGGCTTGCTCCCAGGGGAGATCCCTGGCTGACCCGATACGAGTTGGGCACCAGCAACCTGGAGGGACAGGTTTGGATCCTTCCTTGGGCTGCCTGGCATTACAATCCCCCAGCTGGTGGGGGAACAGGAGGAAAGCGGACTCTCGGAATCTGTACACAGGTGCTTAAAACACATGGCATGTCCTCACTCAGAGCCACCCCCCCGGTGTCCCCCAAGACTCATTCTAGGCGGGCTTCTTGGAAGAGGTGGCAGAAGGGGGTTGGGTCTGAAGCACCAAAAAAGAGGGGAGGTACTTAAAGGGCACTTACTGGACAGTTTCAGAGAATGGCAGAGGCCACCCAAGGTCACTGAGGAGGAAAGGCAGAAGAGGGACTGGAATGGAAGTGACAATCAGGGGTGACTGGGCTCCCTCTCCATGGGCCCCAGCCAACGTTTTGCAAGCCCACAGCAGCAGTCAAACAATCCAGCTCAGGGTGGGGCAGAGTGAGAGGGCAGGCCAAGGGCTTGAGCTTGGGGTGGGGTTGATTCTAGCAGGAAAACCGCGGGAGGGGAGGTGGGAGTGACCCTTCCTCTCCTGGTCTGGAGCATCCCCTGGGAAAACGGGAAGATCTCTACACTTGCTTCCAGGCTGGAGTCCATCTGGGAAGAGAGTGGCGAGACTGGCAGGGCTTTGCTACCTACCTGCCCTCTCCTTCCCCGGGACCAGAAGAACAACCGGAAGAACCGGACTTCTGCCTGGAGGGCACCCAGGGCCAGGGGGGAGGAGGGGGCAAAGGACGGCTGCAGGGCCGAGAGGGGCTTGGTCATCGACTGAGGTCGCACGGCGAGGGCAAGAAGAGACTGCGGCCAGAAACAAGGTCCTGATCCATGACCCCTCCCCAGGATCTCGGTCTCCTCGCTGGACTGTGGGAGCGCCCCGCCGCCTGAGTTGGAACCCGCAGCAGGGGCGGCCGGAAGGGAGAGGTCCGAGGCCCCGATAGCCCAGGGCTTCACTGTGCCTGTNGACTACTGGAAAAACCATAGCTTTGACTAGATGGACTTTTGTCAGCAAAGTAATGTCTCTGTTTTTTAATATGCTGTCTAGTTGGGTCATAGCTTTTCTTCCAAGGAGGAAGAGTCTTTTAATTTCATGGCTGCAGTCACCATCTGCGGTGATTTTGGAGCCCAAGAACATGGGGCTAAATGTAGGAGGCGGGGTTTATTCAAAAGCGCAATTCTGGTTGGATTAGGAAGGAGGCAAGGCTTATTCTAGGGGTAGGGGTGTATATGAAGTGGGCGGGGCCAATGTGGGGCGGGGTCAATTATAGCAACAATGAACTCGCTCCTCTAGGTCAGAAGAATTGCGGGTCATTGTACAAACGGGAAGACTAAAGCTCCAGAGGGTCTGAGTCTACAGAACACCGGTCTGAGCATGTCTCCCCAACACTTCTATTAGAGCTTTGCGCCCTTCCAGTGGGGGAGCCGCAAGGCTCCCTGGGAGTTGAAGCTTTTCAAGGGTTGCTATGGCGCCGGGGGCTGGGCGGGCGTTTGGGCCGTCTCGGCGGTTTGGCCAGGAGGAGGGGCTTTCTGAGGCCCCGCCCCTGCCCCGCCCCCGCCGTCATGCGGCCCGCCAGTACTGCGCTCTGTCTGCGCCTGACCTTGGCCCTGGGCCTGGCGCTCGTTGGCCCCATGGCTGTGGGGTGGGCCTCGGCCCGGGCCCCCATCTATGTCAGCAGCTGGGCAGTGCGGGTGTCCCAGGGTTACCAGGAGGTCGATCGCCTGGCGCGCAAATTCGGCTTTGTCAATTTGGGGCAGGTGGGCGGGACCCAGATTGACGGGAGGAGGCGGGAAGATGTAAGAAGGGGACCCAGATCTCTGCACATGGGAGGGGGCCCCTAGTTCTCCATATATCAAGGACCCCCAGCTCACCCTTGCCTTGTCTAACTTCAGATTCTGGGACCCCCCAGAGGCCACCTGGTTGGGGGAAGATGTAAGAAAGGGACTGGCCCCAGCCTAAGAAGAGCTCCATCAGGGGAACCAGGTCTCAGCCACGCTCTCCTTCATTCCCAGATTTTCCCTGACGGGCAGTATTTCCATCTGCGGCACCGGGGCGTGGTCCAGCAGTCCCTGACCCCACACTGGGGCCACCGCCTGCGCCTAAAGAAAGACCCTAAGGTGAGCCTGGCCTTCCCTCAAAGGTTTCTGCCACCTCCTATTATTCTTGTAATGAATGGCTGTGTGACCTTGGGCAAGTCACCAGCTCTCTGAGTCTTGGTATCGATTTGTCTCCTGAGTCTACAGTGGGGAGCCAGATGGGAAAGATCTGTGGAGAGCAACAGATAATGTGTGAGTGCAGCATCATCCCAGAGCCTGATGCCCTGTCAGCATTTCTTGTCATCCCCCTTCTCTCCTGTATCTCACCCAGAAAGATCAAGGTCCCCAGGTATAAAGAAGCTGGCCTGGGGGGCTGGTTCACAAGCGTCAGCCTGAAACCCGCCAGGTGCACTGGTACCAAGAGAAGAGGCTGGTTGGAGATGTGGTCTTGATAGAGGCCAGGTCTGGCTGATGGGTTGGGTGTGGGGGTCAGAGAAAAATTCAAGGGCAGCTTCCATGTCTGGAGCTGAGCAAATGGGCAGAAGATGGACCTGATTGCTGAGATAGAAGTAGGAGGGGGAAACGAGCCAGTTTGGGAAGGGGGTGGGAGTAGAACAAGGAAAAGGGGGAAAGGGTAAAGGTCTGAGGAAGAGTGGCCCGAGGCAGGCAGAAGGGCATGTGCAAAGGCTCTGGGTGCAGCAGCCACTGTGGTTGCAGCAGAAGAAGCCTGGTGGGGGCCAGACAGGCAGGGGGCCTCTTGGGCTTCAGGGCAGACCCAGTAAGAGGCCCGCCCAGACCCTGGAAGCAGATTTTGGCCTCTTGGCCAGGAATCTGCAGAAGAGCTAAGAGGCAGGGCCCTCTAAAACATCCTGGTGTGAGGACAGGAAGCTGGGAGTTGGGCAGGCTGCTCGCAGGTCCAGCCCCTCCCACAGTGTGGTCTCCTCTGTCCCCCACCCACCACCAGGTGCAGTGGTTCCAACAGCAGACAGTGCAGAGGCGGGTGAAACGCTCCCTGGTGGTGCCCACGGACCCCTGGTTCTCCAAGCAGTGGTACATGGTGAGCTGGCCGGGCTGGGCAGTGGGGCCTGGCCATCTCAGAGCCCTCCTGACCCCGGCCCCACCTTGCACAGAACAATGAGATGCAGTCAGACCTGAACATCCTGCAAGTCTGGAGCCAGGGGCTGTCGGGCCAGGGCGTCGTGGTCTCCGTCCTGGATGACGGCATCGAGAAAGACCACCCAGACCTCCGGGCCAACTACGTGAGCCTGCAGGGCCAGGGTGGGGGCTGCCTCATGTCTACCGGCTGGTAGCAGCCCCTTCATGTCTCCACCCCCCTCCCCCAGGATCCCCTGGCCAGCTATGACTTCAATGACTACGACCCAGACCCCCAGCCTCGATACACACCCAGCGATGAGAACCGGTAAGCCTGGCGTCCCCAGGGGTGTGGGGGCAGCCCCTGGTTCCCTACAAGGAGCCAGGGGGATGTGATGGGCTCCTGTCTCTGCCCTGGTGCCAGGCACGGGACCCGCTGTGCCGGGGAAGTAGCAGCAATGGCAAACAACAGGTTCTGTGGTGCGGGCGTCGCCTACAACACCCGCATCGGAGGTACTCAGACTAGGCGGTGGGGAGCCTCCCGGCCTCACACCCTTGCTGCTGAGCAATGGTGCCAGGGTGCCAGGCCCAGGGTGGAGGGGAACTGAGCACCCCCCCATCGTCAACACCTTCACACCCAGGCGGGGAGAGCACGGGGCCCAGGCAGGGTGTCCAGCGAGGCTGCAGCTGCCACCCATGCAGGTGTGCGTATGCTGGATGGCACCATCACCGACGTGATTGAGGCCCAGTCACTGAGCCTGCAGCCACAGCACATCCACATCTACAGTGCCAGCTGGGGCCCCGAGGATGATGGCCGCACGGTGGACGGCCCAGGCATCCTCACCCGAGAAGCCTTCAGGCGTGGCGTGACCAAGGTGAGTGGGTACAAGGCATGGCAGGTGCGGGGCCTACATGCGAGGCTCCCACCCCACCCCAACTCCCACCTCTGTGCTGGTCCCTTCCTGCAGGGCCGAGGCGGGCTGGGCACCCTCTTCATCTGGGCATCAGGCAATGGCGGCCTGCACTACGACAACTGTAACTGTGACGGCTACACCAACAGCATCCACACGCTCTCGGTGGGCAGCACCACCCAGCAGGGCCACGTGCCCTGGTACAGCGAGGCCTGTGCCTCCACACTCACCACCACCTACAGCAGCGGTGTAGCCACGGACCCCCAGATCGTGAGTGCTCCCCCGCCCCCTGCACCCTCCCACAGCCAGACTACCAAGGCCTCCTGCCTCTGCCTGCCCCACGCAGCCGGCTGTCTCTCGGCTTCCCTCTCGTCCCTCGCCTGGCCTCCTCCCAGGGCTGCCCCGTTGGCACTTGAAACAGAGTGGGGTCCCAGACCATGGGTTGACACCCCTTCACGCGCCCTCCTGTCTACTCAGTGCCCCAGCCCTGCTGTTGTGCTCTGTGGTGCCTCTTTCTTGAAGCCCTTGGGACTTTTGAAGCAGGGTGGGGTTTCTATGGGCACTGGTCCCAAGCCTTTGTCTGTGCTCCCCAGGTCACCACAGACCTGCACCACCAGTGCACGGACAAGCACACGGGGACCTCAGCCTCCGCCCCACTGGCTGCTGGCATGATCGCTCTGGCTCTGGAGGCCAAGTAGGTGAGGGTGGGGTCCCGCCAGCCGCCCGCGCCCCACAGCGTGGCCCTGGCTCACCCACCCTCGCCCACTTGCAGCCCGCTCTTGACATGGAGGGACATGCAGCATTTGGTGGTCCGGGCGTCCAGGCCCGCGCAGCTGCAGGCGGAGGACTGGAGAACCAACGGCGCTGGGCGCCGAGGTGCGGCAGGGCCGGGCAGGGGGCGGGGCCGCCGCAAGCACAGGGCCGTGACCACCGGCCCCTCCCCCTGCAGTGAGCCACCACTATGGCTACGGGCTGCTGGACGCCGCACTGCTGGTGGGCATGGCTCGCTCCTGGCTGCCTACGCAGCCCCAGAAGAAATGTGTCATTCATATCGTGCACACCCGCACGTGAGCGCGCCCCTCTGCCCGCAGGTCGCCTGCATCCAACTCAGCCTTTGTGCCTACCTCCCCACAGCTGTTCTCTCTCCTGCCATCTTGCCTTTCCCTCCCTCCCTCCACCTGCCACCTCCCCCAGCCCCCCTCCACATGCTTCTGTACCTGCCTTCTCCCTCCACCTCCCATTGCTACCTGGGGAGTGGACACAGGGAGGCGTGCCCTGAGGTCTCAGTTTACCCATCTGAACAAGGAGCGGGTAGGCTTCAGGATCTGAGCCCAAACTCTGCCTGGCCCCCACCAGCAGGCCAGCAGGAGAGGCCCTGGCCCCCAGCCCCATCCTGCCGGTCATGCACGTGAGGAAGAATGTGTCGGCCTGCGCTGGCCACACCAACTCCATCCGTTCGCTGGAGCACGTGCAGGTGCAGCTGTCCTTGTCCTACAGCCGCCGTGGGGACCTGGAGATCTCCCTCACCAGCCCCATGGGCACCCGCTCCACCCTCGTGGCCATCAGGTGCAGGGGTAGAGGCCGGCCCTAGGTGCAAACTCTCCCTCCTTCCTGGGTGCCCCCATGGGGAGGAGCCTGAGCACCCCGGAGTCAGGCAAGCTGGACCCCAGCTCTGTCCACACTGGCCGTGCTGGTCAGGACTCTGGTTATGAACCCCCCTCACCTGTCTGTCCCAGACCCTTTGACGTCAGCAGCCAAGGCTACAACAACTGGATCTTCATGTCCACCCACTTCTGGGACGAGGACCCACGGGGCTTGTGGATCCTGGGCCTGGAGAACAAGGGCTACTATTTCAACACAGGTGAGGTCCGGCCAGGTGCTGGCTGGGGCTCCACCCCTACCCAGCTTGCAGACTGGAGCCCAGGGCCTCTTTAGCTGCCCCCCTCCCCCACCTCACAGGGCTCCTGCTGGTCTCCTGGGAGAGACTGAGCAGGCGGGACTGGCACTCAGTAGGTGCTCACTTACCAGCACACACCAGGTATCTGGTTCCCAGCCTATAGAGGGTACTGGGCAACTCTGCACTGTCTGTGTCCAGGGTTCCAGGATGGGGTATAGGTGGCAGGGCGGGGGGCCCAGAATGGTACAACCAGGCTGCTGACGGCCTCTCCTCCTCCTCCCCGTGCCCACCACACCCCTGCCCAGGGACGCTGTACCGCTACACACTGCTGCTCTACGGGACGGCTGAGGACATGACGGCGCGGCCCTCAGGCCCCCAGGTGACCAGCAACGCGTGCGTGCAGAGGGACACAGAGGGGCTGTGCCAGGGTGAGTGCCCGGCGCGGCATGGCCCATTTTCTGGGAGGTGGCAGCAGGGGCAGTGTGCGTGTGCGGCCTGGGGTGGAGGGGCAGGCAAGCCGGGGTGGCAGGTCCCAGCCTCACAGCCCCATGGCTGTGTCTGTCCCTCATGCAGAGTGCCACAGCCCCGCCTACATCCTGGGCCACCTTTGCCTTGCCTACTGCCCACCAAGGTACTTCAACCACACCCAGCAGGCGGTGACTGCTGGACCTGGGCGCTCAGCTGTGCCTGCCATGCGGGTCTGCTCCAGCTGCCACTCGTCCTGTTACACCTGTCGAGGCAGCTCCCCGCTGGACTGCACTGCCTGCCCTCCGCAGTCCACGCTGGACGAGCAGCAGGGCTCCTGCTCAGGACCCCACCCCGTTGAGGCCCATTCCCAGTCCACAGCGACTGCCTGCCCTTGCCCCCATGGCCCAGCCCAAGCCATGGTACTGTCCCTGCTGGCCCTGGCATTTGGGACCCCCCTCCTCTGCCATGTTCTCCTCGCGGGCTGCCTGCTGCCATGGATGGGCCCCCCTAGGACAGGGGGCCACTCTAGTCGCCACTCCAGAGCCCACAGCAGGCTGGAACCCAGAGCCGGCTGACAAGGACAGCCAGTATGCTCCTCGCTCGAGCTCTGGTGGGCACCCCCATCCTACTGTCCAGACTGGCGCCCCATAGGAACCTGCCCCGGGAGGGCCCTGGCAGCCTCGGAGGCACAGGCCAGGGGTGGCCACGTGGGATCCTGCACCCTGGACTTGGCAAGTCAAGGTCAGAGAGAAAGAGAGAGGAGTCTCATTGCATAGTTTGGGTGGTGTGTGTGGGTGGGGAGGAACCAGGCGGGAGGCCGATATCCTGATATCACTTCCCTGTCCCAGAGTGGAGGGAGGGAGAGGCGGAGCAGATGACAGTCCAGAGTTTCCTCTCAGGCACCTCATCCTCTGACTGCGCAGAATTTGCAAATAAAGGTTGAATAGAAGGTGCAAGTCTGTGGGGTCCTTGGGGCACCACTCTCTTCCCCATGGTGTGATTGCTGGGAGCAGGGACGAGGTGTCCCATGCATACCATGTCTGTCCCTGGAGAAGGGGTCAGGCTCAGTGGAGTCCAGAGCCCATGCCCTGGGGGCTGGGGGCTGGTGGGCTCCTGAATGACAGCTGTGGCAAAGCCTCTGAGTGCCCTGGAAGTGTCCTGGCCTGCTCTTACTGCTCTCCCATCCCTTTTTCTCTTTAAATTTAATTTTAGCTGCACTGGGTCTTCAATGCTGTGCGCAGGCCTTCTCTAGTTGCAGTGCGTGGGCTGCTTGTTGTGGGGGCTTCTCTTGCTGTGGAGCACAGGCTCTGGGTGCTCGGGTTTCAGCCGTTATGGCACATGGTGTTAGTTGCCCCATGGCATGTGGCATCTTCCTGGACCAGGGATTGAACCTGTGTCCCCTGCCCTGCAAAGCAGACTCTTAACCACTGGACCACCAGGGAACTCCCACCTTTCCCACCCTTATGCATGAGTTTCTCTTTAAGGCCGAGAACTAACAGAAGTGTGATCTGCAAGTGACAATTGTGGATCTACCCACACGGCCTGTCTACTGTCTTCCAGTAATTGCACTTTTCTCTGTTTTTTTCTGAGGTCCTTGGGAGGCTGAGGGAATCATGAACTGGAGATACAATGCTCTCACTCCCTCAGGCCTGCACTTCACCATCTGGAAAGTGGGTTCTCCACCTCTCTGGAACTGAAGGAGGATCCCAAAGTGCAGGGAGGGTGGGGTTGGGGTAGGGAGGGTATGGATGAAGCTATTGAGAATCCTTCCTCTGTCCTCACACACATCTATGGGGTGGGGACACGTTCCTCGTTCCTTCTGATTTTCAGAGCTGGGAGGCAATTTCCACAAGGAAATGGAGGCTGGTTGTGCCTTGACCACAGGCTTCACTTGAACTCCATGGAGGCAGTCCTGGTTTGTTGCAGGAGCCCCAGAGACACTCCTCTCCAGGGACCCTGGGCACCTGCTGAGCCACTAGGCTCAGGTTGGGCAGCCTCAAGCTGGAAAGTAATGGGAATGAGGTCAAGGGCTGAAGCTGGACCCACTGGAAGCACGAGCAGTAGCCAGCTGCCCTCCGAGTGCAGTCCCGGCCACGCCCCTAGAGTCCCACCCAGCTCAGCCCCTGCTTCCAGAGTTAGCTCCAGGCTGTGTGTGAGTCCAGAGTCATCTGGCCTCCCTCTCAGAGCCTCAGTGACCACACCTGTGCAACAGCATTAAACCTGGCACCTGCCTCACCAAATACTCTCGAGGATCCAAAGAAGTAGTTTTCTGGCCTAACATATGGTAAGTGCCCAAATCATGCCAGGCTGGGGCAGCCACTTTGGGAAATAGTTCCAGAGACAAACATGGAGTTACCGAAGAATCCAGCGATTCCACTCCTAGGCACATGCCCAAGAAAACTAAAGACACATTCACACAAACAACTATGCCCGGAAGTTCACAGCAGTATGATTCACAGCAGCCAAAATGTGGAAGCAGCCTGAATGTCCACTAACGTGGGGGAACGAATAAACGCAGGGTGGTCCCTCCATACCCGGGAGCGTCACTCAGCCGTGAAAAGGAGAGGAGCACTGACAGTCCCGACAACTGCGGATGAACTTCAAGAACACGATGCTCAGTGAGAGAAGCAGGACATAAACGAACACAGAGTGTGTGATTCCGCTGATGTGAAACATCCACTGTCTATATATTCCCAAAACACTGGTTTGTACACTTTAAACAGGTAGGCTTTATGGTATTGTAGGCTTCCCTGGTGGCTCAGACGGTAAAGAATCTGGTCGCAATGAGGGAGACCGGGTTCAATCCCTGGGTCTGGAAGATCCCCTTGAATAGGAAATGGCAACCCACTCCAGTATCCTTGCCTGGAGAATTCCGTGGACAGAGGAGCCTGGTAGGCTACAGTCCATGGGACCGCAGAGTCTGACACGACTGAGTGACTAATACTACTACTTGTGGTATGTAAATTGGTCTTTTTTTTTTACTTCGCCGGGGCAGTTTATGGGATGTGGGATCTTAGTTCCCCGACCTTGGACTGAATCCAGTCCCTCGGTAGTGAGAACAAGGAATCCTAACCACTGGTAGTTGGTGGTGGCAGTTTAGTCGTTAAGTCGTCTCCAACTCTTTGTGACTCCAAGGACAGTAGCCCACCAAACTCCTCTGTCCGTGGGATTCCCCAGGCAAGAATACTGGAGTGGGTTGCCATTTCTTTCTCCAGGGGATCTTCCTGACCCAAGGATCGAACCCGAGTCTCTTGCATTTCTGGTGGTCTCCTGCATTGCTGGCAGATTCTTTACCACTGAGCCACCAGGGAAGCCCTAACTTACTTTCTATAAAGTTGCTTAAACACAGAAAAACCTCCCTGGTCTGAGCAGGTCTTCCACCCTACTTAAGAGGGGCGAGACCAAGATCAGCCTCCAGCACTATGACCCCACCCTGAGGGGAGGGGGTTTTAGAGACTGGAGAGGCGACCATGAGGTGGATTTGGGAGGAGACCCCAGATGCGAATGCTGTGCCCCTGGTCACCTCAGTGGGACTGGCACAGCTGGCATTTACTGAGTGCTCCCTGTGTGCCTGCCACCTGGTGTGTTCCATGACAGCCACATGGGTTGGACATCGTGTCCCCATTTTGCAGAAAACTTGGCCTCAAATGCCTTGTTCAGTTCAGTTCAGTCACTCAGTCCTGTCTAACTCTTTGTGACCCCATGGACTACAGCACACCAGGCCTCCCTGTCCATCACCGACTTCTGGAGCTTGCTCAAATTCATGTCCATTGAGTCAGTGATGCCATCCAACCATCTCATCCTCTGTCATCCCCTTCTACTTTCAATCTTTTTCAGCATCAGGGTCTTTTCCAGTGAGTCAGTTCTTTGCATCAGGTGGCCAAAGTATTGGAGTTTCAGCTTCAGCATCTGCCCTTCCAATGAATATTCAGGACTGATTTCCTTTAGGATTGACTGGTTTGAACTCCTTGAAGTCCAAGGGACTCTCAGGAGTCTTCTCCAATACCACATTTCAAAAGCATCAATTCTTTGGTGCTCAGCTTTCTTTATAGTCTAACTCTCACATCCACACATGACTACTGGAAAAACCATAGCTTTGACTGGATGGACCTTTGTCAGCAAAGTAATGTGTCTGCTTTTTAATATGCTGTCTAGGTTAGTCATAGCTTTTCTTCCAAGGAGCAAGTGTCTTTTAATTTCATGGCTGTAGTCACCATCTGCATTGATTTTGGAGCCACCCAAAATAAAGTCTCTCACTGTTTCCATTGTTTCCTCCATCTATTTGCCACGAATTGATGGGACCGGATGTCATGATCTTCATTTTCTGAATGTTGAATTTTAAGCCAACTTTTTCACTCTTCTCTTTCACTTTCATCAAGAGGCTCTTTCGTTCTTCTTCGCTTTCTGCCATAAAGGTGGTGTCATCTGTATATCTGAGGTTATTGATATTTCTCCTGGCAATCTTGATCCCAGATTGTGCTTCATTCAGCCTGGCATTTCGCATGATGTACTCTGCATATAGGTTAAATAAGCAGTGTGACAATATACAGCCTTGACGTACTCCTTTCCCAATTTGGAACCAGCCTGTTGTTCCATGACTGATTCTAATTGTTGCTTCTTGACCTGCATACAGATTTCTCAGGAGGTAGGTAAGATGGTCGGGGAAGGCAATGGCACCCCACCCCAGTACTCTTGCCTGGAAAATCCAATGGACGGAGTAGCCTGGTGGGCTGCAGTCCATGGGGTCGCTAACAGTCGGACAGACTGAGCGACTTCACTTTCACTTTTCTCTTTCATGCATTGGAGAAGGAAATGGCAACCCACTCCAGTATTCTTGCCTGGAGAATCCCAGGGATGGGGGAGCCTGGTGGGCTGCTGTCTATGGGGTCACACAGAGTCGGACACGACTGAAGTGACTTAGTAGCAGCAGCAGGTAAGGTGGTCTGGTATTTCCATCTCTGTAAGAATGTTCCACAGTTTGTTGTAATCCATACAAAGGCTTTGGTGTAGTCAATAACGCAGAAGTAGATGTTTTTCTGGAACTCACTTGCTTTTTTGATGATCCAACGGATGTTGGCAATTTGATATCCAGCTTGAACATCTGGAAGTTAACGGTTCACATACTGTTAACCTGTACTGTTGAAGACTGGCTTGGAGGATGCTTTGTTAGTCAGTGAGAGAAGCCAGCGTTGGACTGGACACCCACCCTTTGTGCTTCTAGGCCCTGCGCAAGGAGGCTGATGTTGCTTCCTTCCTCATTATTTAACTTATATGCAGAGTACATCATGAGAAACGCTGGGCTGGAAGAAGCACAAGCTGGCATCAAGATTGCTGGGAGAAATATCAATAACCTCAGATATGCAGATAACATCACCCTTATGGCAGAAAGTGAAGAGGAACTAAAAAGCCTCCTGATGAAAGTGAAAGAGGAGAGTGAAAAAGTTGGCTTAAAGCTCAATATTCAGAAAACTAAGATCATGGCATCCGGTCCGATCACTTCGTGGGAAATAGATGGGGAAACAGTGGAAACAGTGTCAGACTTTTTCTGGGGGGGCTCCAAAATCATTGCAGATGGTGACTGCCGCCATAAAATTAAAAGAGGCTTACTCCTTGGAAGGAAAGTTATGACCAACCTAGATAGCATATTCAAAAGCAGAGATATTACTTTGCCAACAAAGGTCCATCTAGTCAAGGCTATGGTTTTTCCAGTGGTCATGTATGGATGTGAGAGTTGGACTGTGAAGAAAGTTGGACTGAGTGCCAAAGAACTGATGATTTTGAACTGTGGTGTTGGAGAAGACTCTTGAGAGTTCCTTGGACTGCAAGGAGATCCAACCAGTCCACTCGAAAGGAGATCAGTCCTGGGTGTTCTTTGGAAGGAATGATGCTAAAGCTGAAACTCCAATACTTTGGCCACCTCATGCGAAGAGTTGACTCATTGGAAAAGACTCTGATGCTGGGAGAGATTGGTGGCAGGAGGAGAAGGGGACGACAGAGGATGAGATGGCTGGATGGCATCACCGACTTGATGGACATGAGTTTAGGTGAACTCCGGGAGTTGGTGATGGACAGGGAGGCCTGGCGTGCTGCGATTCATGGAGTCGCAAAGAGTTGTACACGACTGAGCGACTGAACTGAACTGAACCCCACTTCAACTCGCTCAATCTTGTCCAACTCTTTGAGACCTAATAGACTATACAGTCCATGGAATTCTTCAGGCCAGAATACTGGAGTGGGTAGCCTATCCCTTCTCCAGGGTATCTTCCCGACCCAGGAATCGAACTGGGGTCTCCTACGTTACTGGTGGATTCTTCACCAACTGAGCTATCAGGGAAGCTCTACCCATTCTGGTCCAGTGTACTGAAACTCTCTCGGGCGTGGCCCCTTTAAAGAGGGCTTGGCTTCGCGGCGGGCGGGAACCCGAGGAGGCCGGAAGTGCGCCTCGCGTGCCTATAGGACGGGCCCGCAGGCCGACCGGAAGCGGAAGTGGTCTTTCGGCATCTGTGGCGGCTGATTACCCGCTGCCAGGTGGAGCTTCTGCTGGAAACTTGTCTTGAGTGGAGCCGGACACTGAAGTCCCAGACCGCGTGCTGTTCCGCCTTGGGAGGAACGAGGCAGGGCCGGCTTCGCCGGGAGCGGGGCTCCGGAGCGTGTGTGGGAGTTTGCTGAGCGGCAGGAACTGCGCAGTCAACGCTCTTTTCTCCAGCCTGCTGGGATGGGCTCCAAGGCCAAGAAGCGAGTGGTGCTGCCCACCCGCCCGGCGCCCCCCACGGTAGAGCAGATCCTGGAGGACGTGCGGGGGGCTCCCGCCGAGGACCCCGTGTTCACCGCACTGACCCGGGAAGGTAGGGGGAGCCCAAGCCGTGCAGGGGAGGGGCGGTCCCGAGACTCCAGCGAGAAGGGAAGCACCTGGCTGCTTTTGAGACGCACTGGCAGAGTTAAATGGTCAGGACAGAGACTGGCCCTACAGTGCCCAAAATACTTAGGTCTGGCCTTTTGCAGAGAAAGGGTTTCCACCCCTTGTTCAGAAGATAAACGGAGAACATTGACTGCAGGGGCCGACATACAGTTGTAGTCTGAATCCTGTGTTCTCTATGAGGTTCGTTTATTCGTTCAGCCTTATTGAGAACCTCTTATGGGCCAGGTTCTATTCTAATCACTGAGGTGGTGAGGTGAGATCTGAACGTTGAAAGTCCCTGGGACTTCCCTGTCCGTCCAATGCTTAGGACTCTGCGATTCCACTTCAGGGGACATGGGTTCAGTCCCTGGTCGGGGAACTAAGATCCTACATAGCACGTGGCACAGCCAAGGGAAAAAAAAAGATGAAAGTTCCTGTCCTCAGGCCATTCTAGTGGGTAGAAAGGATCAGTATAAGGCTTGTGGGATGTCAGAAGGTGAGAAACACGTTGGGACTTTTTTGGGGGGTTCATCTTTGTGTCTTTTTAAAATTATAGTGGGTTTACAGTGTTAATTTCTGTTTTATAGCAGAGTTACACATACTCATTGTTTTCCATTATAGTTTATCACAGGATATTGAAAATCCTGCGCTATACAGCATGATCTTGTTGTTTATCCATTCTGTACATAATAGTTTGCATATGGTTTTCCAAAACTCCCAATTATTCTTTCCACCATCCCCATTCCCCTTTGTGTTTGTTGTTCAGCCGCTCAGTCGTGTCTGACTCTTTGTGACCTCATCGACTGCAGCACGCCAGGCTTCCCTGTCCTTCACCATCTCCCAGAGTTTGCTTAAACTCATGTCCATTGAGTTGCTAATGCCATCCAACCATCTCATCCTCTGTTGCTCCTTTCTCCTCTTGCCCGAAATCTTTCCTAGCATCAGAGACTTTTCCAGTGAGTCAGCTCTTTACATCAGGTGGCCAAAGTGTTGGAGGTTCAGCATCAGTCCTTCCAGTGAATATTCAGGATTGATTTCCTTGTCCCTCCCCCTTGGCAACCACAAGTCTTTCCCTATGTCTGAGTCTGTTTCTGTTTCATAGATAAGTTCATTTGCATTATATTTAGATTCCACATATAAGTGATATCATACAGTATTTGTCTTTTTCTGACTTACTTCATTTAGTATGGTAATCGCTAGTTGCATCCATGCTGCTGCAAGTGACAATATTTTTGTGCTTTTTCACTGCTGAGTAGTAATCCATTGTGTATATATACACCATATCCTTTTTTTTTTTTTCTTACCATACCCTTTTTATTCCTCTTTATCCATTTATCTGTTGATGGACGTTTAGCTTGCCTCTGTGTCTTGGCTTTTGTAACTAGTGCTGCTGTGAACATTGGGGTGCATGTGTTTTTTTGAATTGTGGTTTCATCTGAATATATTTGCACAGGAGTGGGATTGCTGAATCATATGATACCTCTGTTTTTAGTTTTTTGAGGAACTTCTGTGCTGTTTTCACAGTGGCTGCAGTAGCTTATATTCCCACCAATAGTGTAGGAGTGTTTACTGTTCTCTACACCCTCTCCAGCATTTGTTTGTTTGTAGAGTTTTTTTTTTTTAAATATTTATTTATTTGGCTGTGCCAGGTCTCTGTTGTGTCATGTGAACTCTTAGTTGCAGCATGTGGGGTCTAGTTCCCTGACCAGGGTTTGAACCTTGGCCCCGTGCATTAGGAGCATGGCGTTTTAGCCAGTGGACTACCAGGAAAGTCGTTATTTGTACAGTTTTTAATGATGGCCATACTGACCTGTAGGAGGTGGTACCTCATTGTAGTTTTGACTTGCTTTTCTCCGATAATGAGTGATGCTGAGCATTTTTTCATGTGATTCTTGACCATCTGTATGTCTTCTTTGGAGAAATGTCTATGTAGGTCTTCAGCCCATTTTTCAACTGGGTTGTTTTGTTTGTTGATATTGAGTTGTATGAGCTGTTTGTATATTTTGGAAATCAAGCCTTGGTCAGTCACATCATTTGCAATTATTTTCTCCCAGTCTATAGGCTGTTGGTTTCCTTTGCTGGCAAAAGCCTGTGAGTTTGATTAGGTCCTATTTGTTTATTTTTGCTTCTATTTCTGTTGCCTTGGGAGACTGACCTAAGAAAGCATAGGTAAGATCCATGTCACAGAATGTTATACCTGTGGTCTCCTCTAGCAGTTTTATGGTGTCATGTCTTACATTTAAGCCTTTAAGCCATTCTGTTTTTTTGTGTGTAGGGTATGAGAGAGTGTTCTAACTTCATTGACTTACACGTGGCTGTGGGACAATTTGTTTTTAAATTAAGTAACAGTAAAAATTCTGTTCTTTGCTGCACATGGCCACATTTTACAGGCTCAGGAAACCCTTGTTGCTGCTGTGCTGGGGGGCTCAGCTGGGGACGTTTCTGTCGCCTGGAACGTTGTGTTGGATGGGGCCGCCTGAGGAACCACAGCACCTATTTATCCATAGCTCCACAGCTGGGTCTTTGGCGGCTGCTTGAGCCCCAGATTAAGGCTCACAGGCCTAGGTCCCCAGCACTTGGAGGTTGCGGCCATGAGGCATGGCCAGTGCTGGAGCCATTCAGGGAGCAGGGGCTGCCCCTGCCGGCCTGTGTCTGCCTCTGTGTGCACCTGCACTGTCTGGCCTTTCCCACCTTGGTGTCAGGCAGGTGATTAAGTGATCTGCAATCAAATGCAGAGCTTCTGGCCAGTTTGTGGACAGGGGGACCAGGCAGAGCAAGGAGCACCTTGATGTGTGTCCATGTGACCCTGGAGCCTGTGCCTTTTCTGCCCTGACTCCCCCCTTCTCCTGTACCCTTTAGGAAGTGTGGTCACTGGGAAGTGTGCATCCTGGCCTGTTCCCATCTCCCTGAGTGCTCAGAGTGCTGGTGAGAGCCAGTCTGCTCCGTGACCAGGATCAGAGCCCTTTCCAGGAGCCAGGGCCCACCCCTTGGAGGGACTATGGGTCAGTGGAGTCCAGCCCTTCCTGTGACCTGTCCCCTCCAGTCCATTGTTTTCTCTGGAGGGTAAACTGAGTCCTCTGGTGAACGGGCAGTGATGCTGCTGTGTCCTATCCATAGACCCCCTGGGCCCCTCTGGGCGGGCCGAGGATGCCGAAGCCCAGCGAGAGCAGCTCTACTTCCAGAGCCGGATCTATGTGGCCATGAACCAGCGGCTGCAGCAGGCGGGTGCCCAGTTGGAGCAGAAGCGTGCAGACCTGCAGCAGGCGGGCGAGGAGCTGGAGCGGGTCATCAGCCAGGTGGGCCAAGTGGCTCTGCCCGGCACGGCAGCCACCTCCTTGGGATAACCTGGCTCACCGGAACCTCGGGGCCTCCACTCAGCATCTGGCCTGGCATACCTCATCTGACACCTGGCCTCTGGGTCCCAGAAGGTTTCTGGCTCTCTGTTCTGCGGCCTAGGCATGCCCTGGCACCCAGAGATGCCAGGGGACACAGCCTGCCCAGTCGGCGTGGGGCCCCACTGGGCATAGACCCCTCCCTGAGGATGGGATCCAGGTTGTGCACAGGCCCCTTGCCCTGAGGAGCCCAGACTGGACTTCCTTTGAGGCTCGGGGCCCAGGGCTGTCAATCCATCCTCCCCTCCCTTCCTCTGGCGACCCTGCTTCACTGACCAATCAGACTGAGCAGGTGGGACCCACCCCTCTGTTCTGCCTTCTCCGTGTGAATTGGGAAGGGCCCAGAGGTTCCAGAAGAGTGTGGGGGTGTTCAGTGTCCTCCCCAGCCCATGGTGGCTCTGGTTGTGTGAGGAGCAGTAGCCCTCAGGGTGAGTGCCACCTCTTGGGGCCCCTGGCACCCCATCTCGGGCCTGGGTGCTCCCCCAGGGCAGGCTCTCATCTGTCTGTCACCTGTGGGATGCAGTCACATGAGAGTACCGTGAGAGGGCGTGGTAGTCAGTCCCTGCCCCAGCTCTCACCCAGTGCCATCCCTCCTTCCACCTTCACCTGCAGATAGGTGGGCGGTGGGCCAAGTGAGGACCGTGAAAAGGGCTTTCACCCTAAGAAGCCAGTCCCGTGAAGACCAGAGCTGCAGACCAATGGGAGGTGATGAGCCCAGAGTACCTCCGACGACAGTCCCCCCATGGGCCCCTCCTTTCCAGGGTCCCAAAAGCTCAGGGTGGCGCTGGGACCCCTCATAGCAGACAAAGGAGACCTCACATATCCCAGGAGGAAAAGGTGTCTGCTTCACGCCTAGAGACCCTTATACTGGAAACTTGGGGGCCCAGGTGTTGAGAAAGTGTGGATGCGGTGCCAGTAGAAGCAGTGGACCCCGAGCAGCCTCCTCATCCAAGGGAGGGCACTCTTGCACACAACAAACCCTTGTGTCAACCTCAAGTACACTTGGTTGTGGGGAGTGAGGCTATGCAGGCAGCACATGGACCTGGATGGAAGGCCTGCAAAGCCCCCTCCTGACTCCCATCCTGCCTCAACCCTCTGGAGAGTAAGGCGCAGCCAGTTGCAGCGCGATTCAACAGCTGTTTATTAAAGGTGCAGTGAAACGCCTGGCTCTGCGGCCTCCTTCCACCAGGCGATGGCTTTACAGGTGGGGGCTGTACATATTTACAGGTGTCCTGCGGCACCTGGGATGGAGACGGCGGGGAGGGGGACAAGCCAAGACAATCAGGCTCAGGCTGCGGCAGCGTGGTGAGGTAGTGCCCCAAAGTCAGCACCCAGCTTGCAGTGTCCATCTGCTCCGGGCCGATGTCTGGCCTAGGGGCTCTGTGTCTCTTGGTCAGGGCTTCACAGGAGTGTTTGGGGTCCTCGGACTTTGTTCCTCCAGGCTCCGGCCTCAGGCTGATTGTCCAGCGGTGGTCAGCACTGCCTCCTCCAGGAAGCCACTCTAATGAGGGCCTCGGGCTCCCACCAGCCCAAGGCTGTGTGGACCGCTGTTGTGATGGATGGAGTGGCAGGGTGGGCACTGGACAGGATGGGATGGCTCAGACCCTGCCCCTGCCTGTGGAGAGAATGGCAAGGGACAGCCAGCCAGGAGGGTCCTCTGCCACCACTCATGGCAGCCGACCTGCTCAACCCAGAGGTAGCTCTGGGATTCTCCCCACGGCCCACGTTGGGAAGCAGGCACATAGTTGCCAGAGCACAGCCTGGGACTCAGTACGGGGGCTTCCACTCCAGGCCCCCACAGCTTGGCAAGCTGGCAGCATTCCCCCATTTCCAGGGGTGGCCCGCCTGTGATGATGGGGTGCAGCATTCTGCAGCCCCCACATTTGAGAAGGAGCTCAGAAGGCCACTCCCCCCTCCCCTTCTGGCTACTGACAGGATGGAAGCAACTGTTTGCAGAGGTGTCTTACGCCCTGGAGAGGGGCCTCAGGATCAGCAGTGGCTGTTCTAGTGCCTGCTCAGTCCCCACCGCTTTCCCAGGCTCGCTCTCCCCAGGAGGAGTAGTAGTGCAGCCCTTCCTGCGTCCTGGTCCGTTCCTGGCCTTCAAGCCGAGCTCTGGCCTGCGGAACGCGATGTCACAGCGTGTGTTTTAAGGAGCGGCAGCACGGCGTCCGACGGAGGCGGAGGCAGGGCTCCTTCCGCACGTCCTCTACGTGGCTCAGCTCCCCTCCTCCCAGAGAAGGGACAGGAACCGGCACACTGTCCCCGGCCCCCAGAGCAGCTCGGCAGGGCGGTGTGACTGCAGATCCTTAGGGCGGCTGAGAGCCGGGCTCCTCAAGAAAGAGGGATGGGCTGTTCGGGCAGGTGTGCTGGCCTCCGGGAGGAGGCCACGCCCCACGGAGCCCGCAGATCCAGGGAAAAGGAGACTGGATGAAAAGGCAAAGACCTGGGACCGGGCAGGCGCCCGCGGGGACCACTTCCTGCAGAGCGCGGTCCAGGTCCCGTGGTCCAGGCCTGGCTACTGGGCGGTAGCTAGGCCCCGGCCTCCCCTCCGTTTGTTGCTCTCCTCAGCCACAGCCTGCCTCTCCTGGTTTCTTATGAGGGCTGCAGGGACGCCCTGTGTCCCTAGCGCCCCCGACCAGTTTCGGGATGTTCCAGGCTCCCTGCGCGTCTGTCTGGGGTTGGGGCGGCCTTTCGGTCGGGCGCAGGCACACCTCTCCCGCACGCCCCCAGCTGAGGCCGAGACGGCAAACAAACCAGCTAAGCCGTAGTTAACCAATTACCCGGCCCTACCCGTAATTACAGGTTTTCTCCTGCGCGTGCGCAGCCACTACCACCCTACCAGGCTGGCTGGCTCCTGCTGCCGCCACCCTCCCAGCCACTTCGGCGGGCACTGTCATTCCCGCCCCCACCACCATGCGTTCCCCAGAGGGGAGGGGAGCAAGTGTGGTGCTAATGTCGGGCCCGGCAGGGCCAAGAACCCAGAAGGGCACCGCTGAGGACGGCCCCAGCCAGGAGGATGGTCTCCGCGCGGGTGCCGGGGCTTCGTGGGCGCCCCCTTGCGGTGACGCGCGCTCCAGCCCGCAGCTCACTCCTCCCGAAGCCTCCTCGGCTCAAAAGCAAGCGTCTACGCGTGAGTGCGAGGCCTGTGTGGGCAGGGGTGAGGCTTGGAGGGCGGGGCCCTGGGTGGGGGCGTGGCAGGCGGGTCCTGGGACCACCCTCGGGGCAGCCAGACGGCCCTGGCCCAGGACAAGATGCTCTGAAAGTCCAGTCCTGGCCACTATTCCAGGAGGCTGGTGGGGACGGGGGTGGAGGCCTTCTCCACGGCGGAGTCAGCGGTGGCCGCCACCATGGGGCTGGGCACGTAGTTGAAAGGGGGGACGCGGGCGGAGCGGCTGGGGGAGCCGTGCCGGCTGGCGGGGACGAAGGGGGTGGGGGCGGGCGCCTTAGCGGGCGGCCCATCCACGTCGCTGCCAAGAAGGGAGGTGGGGCCGCTGGCCGTGGCCTGGGGGGGCGCCCTGCTCTCCATGCTCGGGGACGTGCTGGAGTTGGTCTTCGCAGCCGCGAAGTCCTCAGTCTGGACCACGGCGTCGCTGGTCTTGCGCTGTGGCGGGCCGGCTGGGCCGTCCTCCAGAGGGGAGCTCAGCAGCGGTAGGGCGCGGGCAGGCAGCGTGCTCCTCAGAATGTGCGGGACGTCCTCGTCCCGGATGCGGCGCCATGTGGTGCCCGGCGCGGCCACCCTAGGCAGCGGCCCAGCCTCCCCTGCGCTGCTGCGGCGGGTGGCATCCGCTGCAGGTTCGGGGCTGGTGGCATCCGGTCTGCGGGCCACACTGATGTGGGGCAGGGAGGCGTAGCGCTTGACCGTCTCGGGCCCGGCGGCCGGCGTGCGGACGGGCAGGCGGGAAGGGCTCTCGGAGCTGGTGCGCCGAGGCTGCCGCTCGCTGGGGCGGGGCCTGGCCGCGTGGGCCCGCTGGGGGGCCGGGGCCTGCCGGGAGCCTGCCCGCAGCTCATCACAGCGCGAGGAGCAGAGGAAGACAGCGGGTAGTGCGGGCCGGCCGCGGCAGGGCGAGGCAGCCTGGGTGGTAGGATTGGTGGCTTCCGGTGCTGACAGTTCAGAGCGTCGGCGGCGCAGCAGGCCCGGTGACTCCTTAATAAAGGTCAGCTGCCGCCGGAAACCCGAGCGGTCGGAGGATTCGCTGCCGCTGGAGCGGGCGGAGGCCACGCGCACCAGGCCCAGGCGGCCCCCTCGGGTTGCAGGGCCGCCTTCTGTGCCCACCCGGCCCCTGGGGCCTGGCTCCGGGGCTGCCCTAGCCAAGGGCGGCGGTCCCCGCCTGGCGGGCCTCTGCATGAAGGGGATCCTCACGGGTGACTTCTGCGTCTTGTGCTGCTTGGCCAGCAGGGCCCTTGCTGGAGTCTTGGGCACTGAGGAGGCCCTGGGGCCAGGCAGGGGCCCTGCAGGCTGGGCAGCAGGGGGTGACCTCCTGGGCAGAGGCTGGGAGGCCGGTGAGGTCTGAGAGGAACTTGACGATGGGGTCTTGGCAAGGCGGGCTGGTGGTGTGGCACTTCTCTGCGGGGGGCTGAGCGTTGACAGCTCTGAGATCTTGCCAGGCCGGTGCAGGCTCCTAGACCGCTGCTGCCCTAGGCTGGGGGCTTTGGTGGGGGCTGCTGGCTGCACGGGGCTGGGCGCTCCCATCTTTCTTGCCACTGTGCGGGAACCAGGGGCACCTCTGGGCTGTGCCCGGGTGGCCGGGCTGGGCATGTAGATCACTGTATGTCCCCGGAGCACTGCTGGCACCCCATTTTGGGCCTTCTGAGTGCCACGCAGCTTCTCTGGCCCACTGCTGCGCTGGGTGTGGGCCCCTTCTGGTTTTTCTGGCTGCAGGGCACCACCCACCTGGCGCTCTGCCCTTGGCCGACACCCCTTCCTATGCAGGGTGGGCTGCAGGGTGGAACCCACAGACTGCCCTGTTGCAAAGGACAGAACGGAATCAGACTCTGAGGAGGCCTCGCGGGCGGCTGCTGCTGCAGCCTGGTGCAACCATGTGGCAACAGAGTTAGCGCCCTCCTGGATGGCACGCCACTCGATGCTGTCCAGGTCTGAGGCATGGTCTGAGCTAGCTGCCTCCTCACCGTGCTCCCGGGGCGCCTCTGCTGCACGCTCCTTTGGCTGGGCCTCTCGGGGTGGGCGGCGCCTTGGGCCGGACACCTGGGGATGGCGCCTGGGCAAGGCCGAGCCGATGCAGCGCCGGAGCAGCTCTGCCTCGGCCCGCGGGCTGAGGGAGCCATCCTTCCTGCCCCCGGGGACCAGGTCCTTGGTGAGCCCTGGCTTGTGGACCCGGGGCCGGCTGGCCATGCACTCGGAGTGCTCAGGTTCGCTGAGGGAGCTGGCGGAGGAGCTCAGGGAGTAGCACGGTGGTGTCTCATCTGCAATGAGGCTGGGCTGGGCCCGGGCAGGTGGTGCTGCCTTGGGTGCAGCCTTGGGCACAGCCTGCACCTCCTTCCTGGCACCAGCCAGGCGCTCCCTCTTTACCGCCCGAGGGATCGCGGATGCCCGCCTTGGGGGTGCTGCTGCCACCGCCGTGGCCGGCTCCTCATCCGAGTCATTGCCATAGAAACAGTACACGGCCTCCTCGGTGGGCGTTGTGAGGCACAGAGACTGCAGAGCTCCGTCCCCATGCTCCCGGCTGGGGCCGGAGCTGTCAGTGTCCCTGCAGGCACTCGGGGGCCGGCGGAGGGGCAGCTCCAGCCCTGCCCGGCTCCTGCCAGCCCCCTGGGGCTGCTCTGTGCTCCGGCCCATGCCCCCCACCCTGTGTCGCTGCCCAGCAGACTGCCTAGTGGAGGCAGCATGACCTGCGGGCTTCTGCCCATCCAAACGCCTACCATCCTTGGGGGGTCCCTGCAGGGTCTCGTCACTGAGGGAAGCGGTGCTGGAGAAGTTGACTGGAGTGCCCTCGGCCGAGTCAGTGCAGGAGTCATCCTCACGGGCCGGGGCAGGCACCAGCATGTAGACCGGCACGGGCAGCGCACGGCGGCCAGGCACCAGTGCCGAGGCCACCTTGCGGAGCCGGGCAGGCACGGCCCCACCCAGGCACTCGCGCAGCAGCTCCAGCTCCTGATCGGTGGATGCTGGCCCTTCCAGACAGCCACTGGCCTCGTCCCGTCGCCGGTGGCCCAGGCCTCCGCCTCCCCCACTGCCACGCTCTGGGCAGGCAGGGGGCAGTAACCGTAGCTCCACGTCCTTCTGCACGTAGAGCTCGTGCAGGGCCAGCGCGCTGAGGCTGGAGGCACACGAGAAGTTCTCGTCAGGCTTCTCCACAGTGAAACGCACGCTGCCTGCATCTAGCTCGGAGGGCAGCCGGCAGCGCTCCCGGCAGTCGGCGATGTCCAGGAAGCGCTTCACATAACTCTCCCACTGAAGGCTGAACTGGGTGGCCTCCCGCTCGCCTGGTGGTGCTGGAGCCAGTGGCGGTGTCTTGCTGCGGCTCGGCGGCATGGTTTGTCCAGGGCTATCAGGCAGCTCACTGGGGCTGACTGTGCCACTGCCCAGCCCGCTGCACGGGTCACTGGGGATGGAGCTGGCAATGGATGGGCTCTCGAAGCTGCCCAGTGAACTGACTGAGCTGCAGCGGCTCAGCACCAGCGGTGTCTCCTGCACACAGTTCTCAGAGGAGCTGGACGGCGTGGCATCCTCCACCCCCAGGCCCCGACCCCTCTGGGGTGCTGGGATGGCCATGGGTAGGGAGGCGGCCCGTGGGCCCCGCCAGGCCCCATCCAGCTCTGCCTCACCAGGGCCAGTCTCCTCCAGCCCCTCCAGAGACAAGTCGCTCTCGTCTAGGTCCCCAGCCTCACTGGGCCCCGGGCGGCCAGCTGAGGACAGTGAGGACAGCGAGCTGCAGCGGGACAGGCAGAGGGATGCCTTCTCGACCATTAGCTTCTCAGGCACACTGCTCAGGCCCTCTGTGGACAGCCAGGCCTGTTTCCGGGCCCCAGGGGCCAGGGACCCCGTACCCATCCTGGTGGTGCCCTCCAGCAGCGGCACGTGCTGGTAGGTGGGCGACAACTTGATGGTACGCACATGGGCATCTGTGGCCTTGGCATCCCGGGCCTCAGGCTCAGCCTGGCTGCTGGGCAGGCTGAGGTCAAGCCGGCTGGGCCGCGCCTGACCACGTGGGGGCCCCTCTCGGTGCTCAGCCAGAGCAGCCAGAGAGCAGGGCCGCGAGTGTTCACGAGGACAATGCCCATCACTGGTGCTACCGCTGTTGAGACTGTCATTGGAAAGGCTGGCGTGGGCTGCCTTGAGCCGCAGCAGTGGGTGAGCCCGGCTGCTGCCCGCTTCCCGCCGTCCGCCCTCAGGCCCCCTGCAAGGTGAGCAGGATTGGGCACGGCCTTCTCGCGGGGCCTCCTGGCCAGGGTCCCCGGAGCTGAGGCTGAAGCTGTCATCAGATGAGGTGTGCAGGGCCGAGATGTCCTCTACCAGCCTGTCGATGCGAGCCACTGCTAGCGCCAGCTTGGCCTTGGCCCTAGCTGCCACAGCTGCCTCCCCACCGGCCTCTTTCTCCACCTCCAGGCCTCCTCGGCGGGTGGGCGGGGCTCGGGCCAGCGCCTGGCCCTGCAGGAAGGGGCTGCCTAGGAAGAGGGAGAGCACTGCGGGGCTGGCGGGCTCTGCAGCAGTGGCAGCAGCAGCCAGGGAGGGCGCATCGTCGTCGTCAAAACAGCCCGAGTCAGAGGCGTAGTCCTGGGCCAGGCCGTCCAGGTGGCGCAGGGGCGGGAGGGGCTTCTTGGAGGCAGCCTCGGCCTCCGGCAGGCCCTGCTTCTCCAGGTGGTCAAGCGCCTGCGCCAGGTGCCGTGTGTCCAGCTCGGCCTCCAGCGCGCGCTGCTTGCGCACATACAGGCTGGGCGCGCAGGAGCCCGGGGAGACCGCGGTGGCCGCCGGCTGGTACTTCGCAGGCCGGTGAGCCAGCAGGTTGCGCAGTGCGGCGGCGCTGCCCATGGCGATCATCTTATGCTTGGAGTGTACCAGGTTCCGCAGCATGCCCACGGCGCCCAGGTCCCACAGCAACTCCTGGTCGCGGGGGCTGCGGGCCGACAGGTTCCAGAGCGTGCCGCACGCATTGCTCACTATGGTCAGGCTGTGCGACGTCAGATGCTGCAGCAGCGTCTGCAGGCAATTGTGGTCTCGAAGCACCTGCCTGCGGGAGGCGGGGCGCAGCGCGTCAGGCCCCGCCCAACCTGGACACCGCCCACCACCCTCCGCGGCTGGATGGGGCAAATCCAAACAGAAGATGCCCAGGTAACTTTGAATTTCAAAAACAAGGCTAAATTCTTAGTGTAAGTGTATCCCAAACACTGGGTGGGATATACTTGTGCCAAAGCTTTTATTAATATCAAACTATTAAACAGTACTATTAATTCATTAATATTACTTTAAATGAAATTTAGTTAACTCATTTTATGTATTAAAATTTTTTTTCTATAATGGAGTATAGTTGACTTACAATTTTGTTATTTTTAGACTTACAGCAAAGTGGTTCTGTTATACATTTATACATTCTTTCTCAGATTCTTTTCGCATCTACTAGGTTGAGTAGAAATCGCTGTGCTATACAGTAGGTCCTTGTTATTTTACATATAGCAGTGTGTAGTATATCTCACGGAGAAGGCAATGGCACCGCACTCCAGTACTCTTGCCTGGAAAATCCCATGGATGGAGCAGCCTGGTAGGCTGCAGTCCATGGGACTGCGAAGAGTCCGACACGACTGAGCGACTTCACTTTCACTTTTCACTTTCATGCATTGGAGAAGGAATTGGCAACCCACTCCAGTGTTCTTGCCTGGAGAATCCCAGGGACAGGGGAACCTGGTGGGCTGCTGTCTATGGGGTCGCACAGAGTCGGACACAACTGAAGCGACTTAGCAGCAGTATATCTCATTATATACCTATACTAGAGATTTCTGTTTGTTTCTATTTATTATTAGCATTAGTAGTAGATAAAATGTTTTATTTTGCTTTATAAGACTTTTTTTTTTCCTGTCCACTCCATGACTTGTGAGATCTTATTTTCCCCACCAGGGATGAATGAACCTGGGCCCTCGGTAATGAAAGCACCAGGTCCTAACCACTGCACGCCAGGGAATTCTCTACGGGGGTAAAATCGTTACCACGAGTATATCCCCTCTAATTGGAGACATGAATGGCAACCCATTCCAATATTCTTGCTTGGAAAACTCCATGGACAGAGGAGCCTGGAGGTCTATACTCCATGGGATTGCAAAGAGTCGGACACAGCTGAGTGACTAACACATTTACTTATCCCATGTAATATTTGGGATATACTGAAAATAGTATTGGGGGCGTCCCAGGTGGCGCTAGTGGTAAAGAATCCACCTGCCAATATGGGAGAGGTGGATTCAACCTCTGGATTGGGACCCTGGACAAAGAAATGGCAATTCACTCCAGTATTCTTGCCTGGGAAATCCCATGGACAGAGGAGCCCATGGACTGTAGCCCACCAGGCTCCTCTGTCCATGGGGTCCCAGGGTCAGACACAACTAAGTGACTAAGCACACACACACAAAGATAGTATTAAAGGTAAACAGAAATCTAAGTATTGTTTCTTAATGTTTTAACTGATAAAATCTTCAGCACAGGTATATCCTATGCAATATTTGGGATATACTAAGATGTATACTTTTAAAAAGTTATGTACTTTCATACATCTCATCAGAAGCATTACTTTTTAGTAATATTAATAAGTGATATTAATAAAGAACAAGTTTTATTACTGTTATTTAGAAAATAATGCATTTTTATTTTAATAAATTCATTTAAAATTCAGTATAAGTATGCAATATGTTACATAGTAGGAAATAAATGTTAATGGAGAATAGGTATTGTTTTACTTAATATTAATGAATATTTTAATAAAGAACAAGTATTAATGTTATTTAGAAAATTATGTATATTTTTACTGAGTTAATTTAAAATTTAGTACAAGTATATCACATGCAGTGTTTGGGATATACTTTTAATTCATTTAAAATTCAGTATAAGTATGCAATATGTTACATAGTAGGAAATAAATGTTAATGGAGAATAGGTATTGTTTTACTTAATATTAATGAATATTTTAATAAAGAACAAGTATTAATGTTATTTAGAAAATTATGTATATTTTTACTGAGTTAATTTAAAATTTAGTACAAGTATATCACATGCAGTGTTTGGGATATACTTTTAAAAGTTACTTCAATATGTGAAGTATTGTTTATTGTTAATGTTACCTAGTAAGTTACTTATTACATAGTGAATAACATTTTAATAAATAACAAGTATTATTAATATTACTTAAATATTATGTTTATTTCTACAAAGCTAGTTTAAAATGTAGTACAAGTATATCCCATGCAGTATTGGGGATGTATTTATACTAAAAATAGCACCTAGGGGGTCATCTAGATGACTCATTGGCAGGAGAAGGCAAAGCTCCCCCAGAAGTTTACTGCAGGGGGGGAGCTGCCAGCCCCACCCCAGTGCCTCCACTCCCTCCCCTAACCTCTTTACCCCCAGCCCTGCTCCAGTGCCCCTTACACCTCCTTCTTCCACCCCCCCAGCACCCCNCCTTCCCCCGCCCCCAGCTGACCTGTAGTCCTCTCGGGTGGCGATGAGGCTGGACACATTGCGCAGGATGCCGCCACCACTCTCAATGATAGCTAGCGAGTTGCTCTGGCACTTGTAAGTCAGTGTGCTCACCAGGAAGCCCAGGGCACCATCCACCTGGCAGATGGCCGCCTTGTTCTCTGTACTGTGCGCCGAGAGGTTCCACAGGGCGCTAAGTACGCTCTTCAGGGTGGACTCCTGGGTGCGGGTCAGGAGCGGCAGGGGGTCAACAGTGTTGGGGGACGACACATCCCACTTGCCAGGCCGTCTCCCCGGAGGCACTCACATAAGGTACTCAGATGCATTGTCAAATTTAACAAGTAATGTAATCAGCTATGACAGGTTCTCTGAGCGGCAATGTTGGAAGCCCCAGGTATGGGCCCATTGCCAAGCAGTGGGTTGTCTGACTTGGTTTCCCCCAGATGGAGAACTCACCACCTGCAGCCAGGGCCTCCTGACCGCCCTGGCTGCCCCGCCCCTCAGCCAGCCCACCCAGTGCCCACCTTGGTGGCTCGAAGGACGCACTGCATCAGGGCAGTCATGCTGCCCACCTCCCTCAGCACCTTCTTGCTGTTGATGTCAGCCCTCCAGGACAGGTTGCGCAGGATGCTAGACACGACCTGGGGGCGGGGTGGGGCAGGCAGGGTGGGCCTGGGCCAGGCTTCCACCCTTAAGGCCTGCAGCAGCTGGCACACGGCAATGCCCAGGGGATGCCCTCCACCTCCCCCCGCCCCCCAGTGTTCCCACAGCCTCCTGATACCTGGTGCAGCTCCTCACTCTCAGATGCTAGCTGGGCCACAATGGCCTCCATGCAGCCCCGGCGGGTGCACAGTGCAGCCTGTGGGGGGGACGGGGAAGTCATGCCATGTGGGGGGACAGGTGGGGCAAGTGTTAAGCAAGCACTTGCAATGTGCTGGAGCTTGAACCCCACCCCCATCTTCACCACGATGGAGGGAGGGGAGCAGTCACTTCATTGCTCAGATGAGCCTGAGGCTCAGGCAGGTACAAACACTGGCCTCCCCCGAGCCCTCCATCCACAGCCCAGAGGCCCCCCAGCCCACAGGGCAAAGTGCCCAAGAGGACGCTGGTTGAGGGAGAAGCTGGGCCTCAGTCTCCCCGCCTGTCCCACAGCTCAGCGATGCTCCCGGCCAGGTGAGGCCGACCCACCCACCCAGGCACCTTGTTGGCGACGTCCCCGAAGGTAAGGTTGGTGAGGGTCATTCCGGCGTATCGGCGCAGGGCCAGGTTGAGAGGGTCCCGGGTCATCTTGTGCATCTCATGGTCAACCTGCAGTAACTCCGCCACTGCCTGCAGCCCACCTGTAGGGGGACCCGGGAGCGCAAGGGTGGTCGGGTGCCCCCAGCCATCCCGCCTCACAGGTCACTCTACTGTACACCCTCCCTTCTGTCCCACCCCCAATCTGCTCTCCTCAAGCCTACTTTTGAAGCCCGACTCTGAGGACACCTCCAGATAGCTGGCTGGCAGGCTGGCCCTTCCCCCCGGTGCCCTGTGCCTCCACGCCTGCCTCCTTTCCACCCTGTTTCCAGTCACACTTGGTCCAACTGCAGAGCCTTTGCATGCGCTATTCCCTCTGCCCAGGTCCTCTTACCTACTGTCCACCCAGTTTCCTGGGTCCCCTTCTGTTCAAGAGTCACTTCCTCAGGGAAGCCCCCCAAATTCCCAAACAAGAAGCCTCAAAACCACTAGACGGCGAACTACTGAGAGCAGGGCAGGAGGCTATGCCCCACCATGTCCCCAGGACGGACCAGATGGCGTATGCTCAGGAGCCATCGCTGATGGCCCCCACACACAATCCTTTGTTCACTAGGACACGGGGTTCTCACGAATGTGGAGGGTGATGGTCAAAAGGTGCAGGAACCCAGACACACACGGCCCTTCCCCTCGCTCAGCAACGGGATCCTTCTCAGGGCTGTGAAGCACTTTTGCTCATGAGCACACCAATGGGGGCCACCCTGGGGAGGGGCTCGGCAACACAAACCCACAAGCTTCCAAAGCGACCCTTTGTATGTGTGTGCACAGCAGAATGAGTCACGACGCACAGAAGATGGACAAAACCCCAAGTGCCCATCACCAGATGATGGATGAACACAATATGGTCCCTCCACACTCGGGAGCATCACTCAGCCCTGAAAAGGAGAGAATCCCTGACACTTGCTACCACGTGGATGGACCCTGAGAACATGATGCTCAGTGAGAGAAGCAGACACAGGAGGACACACAGGGTGTGACTCCACTGATGGGAAACGTCCAGAAGAGGCCGATCCACACACACAGAGTGAGCTCTTGGTTGCCAGGGGCTAGCGCTGGGGGAGAGGGAGTGAGTGGTTAATGGAGACAGAGTTTCAGTTTGAGAAAATATGATTTAAAATGGTTAGAACGGTGGGAGGTGGGAGGGAGGTTCAAGAGGGAGGGGACGTACACACGCACACCTATGACTGATTCATACATGGCAGTATATGGCAGAAACCAACAATATGGTAAAACAATTATCCTTCAATTAAAAATAAATTTTTAAAAAAATGGTTAAAACAGTAAATTTTATGTTATATATGCTGGTGCTAAGTCGCTTCAGTCGTGTCCGATTCTGTGCGACCCCAGAGACAGCAGCCCACCAGGCTCCTCCAACCCTGGGATTCTCCAGGCAAGAACACTGGAGTGGGTTGCCATTTCCTTCTCCAATGCATGAAAGTGAAAAGTGAATGTGAAGTCGCTCAGTCGTGTCTGACTCCTAGCGACCCCATGGACTGCAACCTACCAGGCTCCTCCGTCCATGGGATTTGCCAGGCAAGAGTACCAGAGTGGGTTGCCATTGCATAATTCAAAGTTGAGGGGGTTATCCAAAGCCTTTTTGCTTCTTAAAAATCCACTCCCAGGAACTCATATATACATATAGTGGAATATTAGCCACAAAAAAGAACAAAATATTGCCATTTGCAGCAACATGGATGCAACTAGAGATTTTCTGTGAAAGACAACGACAAAAGCCATATGATGTTACTTAATGTGGAATCTAAAACATGCCACAAATGAACCTATCTACCAAACAGACTCACAGACACAGAGAACAGACTTGTGGCTGCTGACGGGGAAGGAGGGAGCGGGAGGCTGAGGTTAGCAGACGTACGCTATTATGTGCAGGACGGATGCACAACAAGGTCCTACTCTGTGGCACAGAGAACTATATTCACTATCCTGTGATAAGCCATAATGGAAAAGAATAAAAAAAGAATACATACAACTGAATCAATTTACACCTGAAACCAACACATTATAAATCAACTCTACTCCAATAACAAATATTTACCATACTATAAATTAAAATGGAGAAATCTTATAACCCCAGAATGCACAGCCCAGGGGTCCTCAGAGTAACAGTGCCTGTTAAATTGCACTGAACACACCATACCCATGAGAGGGGCAAAGGCAAATCATATCTTAACTTCATCAACACAAGTGGCCTTTCAGACCTCCTGGAGGGGACTTGGTAACCCCCAGGGATCTGTGGAACAGCCAAGAGAAGAAAGCCTCAAGAGCTGTGCCCTCTTGTAAAGTGGCCACTGCTCCAGATGCCCCCTGCCCTGCCCCAGAAAGGCTGCGCCCGGCTGCTCCCCCGCCCCTCACCCCGCGATGTCAGACCATGTGAGACCTTAGGGAACTTCTGAGTGCTCCAACCACCTGCCAGGTGAGAAGTATGTGCCTTATTTTGTATTAATTAGAGTAAAACAAAGCAGATGAGTGTAATTTGCACCCTTGGTATTTCTGTTTCCAACATTTCAACTGACCTTCGTTAGGAAAAAGATGTAATATTCCCAAACCTAAAATTTCACAGGGTCGCCCTGCCCTGACCACTGGTAGGTTCAATTCACCTCAGCTCCTGACTTTCCCTACCCTGCCCCCATTGTCTGAGTCCCAGGACCACTAGGGCCCAGAGCCTGCTTTGCACTGGAGGGGGCCTGTTGAACCAGATCAGGGGCGGGGGTGGATGAGGGACACTCACCCAGCTCATTCATAGCGCGGCGGTATTCCTCGTCAAAGGACAGCTTCATCACGGCGCAGGTGGCCTGACAGATCTGCGGCTCGATGGGCACCGGTGCTGTGGGCACAAGGACCATGGTCAGAGCCCTCCCACTCCTGGAGATGTGACCTGGTGGGTCCCCACCCCTCCCTGTGGTCTGCACTCTGCAGGCCTGCCAAAACTCCAAAGTTTTTCAAAGTGCTGTGCGCTGGGCTTGTGGGAGTCACTCCCGGAGCAGAGGGGCCTCCTTTACAGAACCTCTAAAGTGAACAAGGAGCAACCTGCCTCACTCAGGTGAGGTGCTCAGCATCGGATATTAACTCTGCAATCAGCCACAAAAGCTAGGAATCTCAAACTCTGCACTCACGTTTGGAGGGTTGCCTGCAATCCATGGTTTCTTGAACATCTACCCCGTGGCCTGGGTTGTTCCTGGTTGTCCCTTTGGCAGTCTATCTTCACAGGTTCCCATGAGACCTCAGCCAGCGCCAGGCACAAAGCAGGTGCCCAGGAGAAGCCAGAGGCCCCTGACACCCCAGGGTGCTGCCCTGCCCCTCGGGGAGCCCAGGATGCACACTCACCAGCACCAGTGCCGCCGCCCTCAGGCCCGCCATCCCGGGCCTGCAGCCAGTCCCAGCAGGTCTCGCAGTAGGCGCGGATCTGCTCCAGCACATGTAACACGCGCATCTCCTTGCGTGCCAGCCCCTGGTCGGGCTGAGAGAAGACGATATTGTGCAGCGCTGCGTTGGCGCGCATGCGCGCGTCCTTGGCTCCTGGAGCCCCGGGGGTCCCGTTGCGACCCCCAACCCCGGCCTCAGTGCCGTGCAGTATCTGCAGCAGCAGCGGCAGACAGCCTGAGCGGCGCATGGCCACGCAGCTTTCGGGTGAGCTGGACATGGCGAGCAGCGTCCGCGCTGTGTCCTCCTGGTCCCGCGTTGCCAGCATGGACAGGAGCCAGAAGACCACCTCCACCTGCGAGGGGCAGGAGATGTCAGGGTGGGGAGCCTGCACTCCGCAGCCAGGGACAGCCCCCCAGCCTCTGGTGACTCCCCCTAGACAAGGGAGTCCCATCACGTTAGCCCTCACTCACCTTAAGACCCTCACCCTGCATCCTCCCAGAGAACAGCACACACACACACCCTACTGCAGAGACGTCCCCAGTCCGTGAGGGCCAAAGGCCCACCCCACCGGTATCACGGGTACTCCTAAGTCTAGCATGCCCTCCAAATTTACAGGACAGGCAGCCACACCCACGCCAGGCTCCAGACCACAACCCATCCTCACCAAGCACTCCAACTCACGGCGACCCTCCCACGCCTGGATAAGCTTTATAGCAGCCTGGGGAGGAAGGGCCTTCAAATGCAGTAGGGGTGCAGGACCCACTTCACTATGTATCCCAACCAAGCCGCCGCCATCCCTCCACCCTGCCTGTGAGCATCCCCCGACCTGGACTCCCCTCACCTTACTGTTGCCTGGCTGAGGGGCACCATCCTCAGGGTGCGTGGGGACCTCATTCTCGGCGTCCTCGTCCATGGGCATCGACTTCACTGCCAGCAAGGCCTGTGGGAGAGCGCCAGGCCTGTAGTTTCCGCCCAGGGGCACCATACAAAGCTCTCAGGCTGCCATGACAACGTAGTGGGGGCAGGGCCCTGGGGGTTCCCTTACTGCCTTGGCTGTCATCACCCACTAGGGCCCTAGCTCCGCCCCCTGGTACCTGGGGCTCGGTCTGCTGCACCCGGTCCTGGGCAGACAGCAGTTCCTTGTCGATCTGCTCCAGGCGGGAAGCACGGATCTGAGTGGGAGAAAATGCACGCTGTGGAAATCCTGACCCGTCCCGACTCCGCCCACGTCCCAATATGGCCCCGCCCTCAGCTTAAATCGGCCCCATCCACTGTCAAAGCCCCACCCTGGGCTCTGACCCTGGCCTTCTTCCTTGACGTGGCCCTCCCACTCTAAACCCCACCCAGTTACTTGACTCCACTCACTTCCTGGTCCCACCCAAGGTCCAACCCTTAACCCCGGACTGCGGACCAGCCCAAAACTTAGACCCCTGGCTGCCCTCCAGACACACTCAACTTTCTGACTTGGTCCCGCCATTTGACTGGCAACGCCCAAGTCTTGTTCAGACTCGGTTCCTCGCACTGTCGATCCCATCCCCATCGCCCGGGTACTCTGCCGTCTGTGCTGGGTCCGGCCTAAGCCCCCTCTGGCTCTTTTCACAACCCGCTCTAGCTGTGGCTCTGCCACCTGCGACAGGCCCCACCCACAGGAGCCTCTGCTCTCTGATTCGCCCGCAGGCATATAACCCCGCCCACTAACCCAGACTCCTCCCACAAGATCTGCGCTCTGATTCGCCCACTGGTGCACTGCCCCATCCGCGCCGTACCTGCGCCCGCTGCACCATCTCATCCGAGGTGCCGAAGCGCTCCTCCATCAGCGAGCGGATGTGCTGGGCCTCGAATTCCAGCTGCTGCCGGATCAGATCCATCTGCATTGAGAACTGCTGGGAGGAGCGGACGGGCCGCGGTGAGGGGGCTCCCGGGAGGGGGAGGGGCCTCCACCTCTGCTCTACGCCTCCCGCCATAGGCGGGGCCCTGTCGACCACTGGGCAGCCCAGGGAGCTCACCGTCTCCACGTGCGGGAGTTCATCCAAGCGCTTAGATAGCCCCTGCAACTGCGAGTAATACCAGAGCTTCTCCTTTTCCTCCTTCTCAATCTCATTCAACAGGAAACACCTAGGGGAGGGTAGGTCGGTGGGCGCGGGCTCTCAGGGCGGGAACCGAGGCGTATGTGCTGTCTACCCTGATTTTAATGATCACTTCTTGGGTGTCATGTTTAAAAAGTCAGTGTGCCAAAAATCTCAGCGCCCATAGCACTCCCGGGACTGGGGTGGGGATGGTGTGCAGAAATTAATTGAAAGTAAAAAGGGCAACTCATTTGTAAACTGTGATCCTCCGAGAAAGGCTCTGAGGAGGTTAACACCTCTCCAATACTGGATAATCGCCTTCTAGCCTACACAGGGTAAACTTGAGGTTCAGACTTCTTCATGCTTTGTGCGGAGACACTGTTATTCCCATTCTACAGGGCAGAAGTCTGAGGCTAGCAGGGGCTAGGGTTCCTGCTTGAGGTCAGACAGCAAAGCATAGAGTTAACTCTAGCCTGCTCCAGAGCTGTTCTACCTGACCCTACACGACCCAGCTGAGCCAGGCACCCAGACCCTGCCTCCTTCTGGCCTCAGGCCCAGGTTTCTTGGGCAGCAGCCCTTTCTCCATAAAGATTGCCTTGAGTCCCCCTGGCTCCAGGCCTGACTCTGAGCCCTGGCACTGGACACAGCCCTGTCCCTGGCAATGCCTGTGTGTCTAGGACCCCTGGGGACATCTCCCAGGAGTCTTCCCCTTAGCAGCAACACCCCCCTCCTCTTTGTCCTCTGGTTGAGGTCAGCTGGACCAGGGAAGGGGGCTGAGGCACCAGCCCCCTGGGGGCAGTGGGTGAGGTGGGGTGGGGGCAGGATGGCTCACAAAGTGGGTGGAGATCCCCCCCATCTCACCGTTCCCTGTCCAGTTCCTCCAAGAGCCGAATGGTAGCCCGGCTCAGCTCCCCAAAGTTCTCCTTGGAGGGCCCAGAGCTGTGCACCGGGCTTCCCTCAGGGGTCCGGGTAGTGGATTCGGGGGCCAGAGCTGGGGGCTGGAACTTGAGGTTATACAGGCTGGTGATGTCCATCTGCAGGGCTGGGTGGGCATGGAGAAAGAGGTGAAGATAAGCACCTCTCCCTGCCTCCTCTCCCCGCAGTATGCAGAGGAAGTCCCAGGTCAGTGCCTTACCTTTCAGCTGTTCCAGCACCTCAGTCTGCCCAGAGGACACCAACACACGGGCCTCCTGCTCCAGCTTGCCCTGTAAGTGCTGCAGGACCGCCTGAAAATGGAGGCAGGAAAGACAGTGGTCACTGAGACCTGGGACCTCCGGGCCTGGCCATCTGTTAGATGCCCTCGTCCTGCCCACCCATCCCGTGTTTGTCCCTGTGCCACAGGCTGTGGCCTCGCCTCGCCTCGCCTCGCACCTTCATTCCCGACGTCTCTGTCTCCAGCTTGGACAGGTGGCTTGAATTATCCCGAAGCTCCTGCCGCAGGTGGCTGTTCTCGGCCTTCAAGGCCTCCACCTGCCGCACCAGCTGCTCATAGGCCGCCACGGAGCTCGTCATCTTCAGCGCCTGCAGTGCCTGGGGCCACAGGAGAGAGGGATCATCCAAGGGTCTGGGGAGGGGGCAGCCTCTGACCCTAGGTTCTGGCCCTCCCACCCAGCCCTGTGTGGGTCTCAGGCAGGGTGGCTGGATGTTGCAGGCAAGATGGTGCTGGCCCAGGCAGTATGGGGGACAGACCACCTGGCAGGTGGAGTGACAGACACAGGCAGGCAGGGACAACAGGAGACAGAGGGACAGAGCCATTGGACAGGTTTTCAGACAGACAGCCAAAGTGACCAATACACAAGACACACAGACAGACGCTGGCCCTCACTGTGGGGGCCTCTGGACACACAAACGGACAGCCAGCTAGACAGACAGATGCCCTGACAATTTAATTTCATTATTATTATGAATTTTTGGCCATATCATGACACGTGGGACCTTAGTTTCCCAACCGGGCATTGAACCCACACCCCCTGCATTCAAGGCTATGTCTCAACCCCTGGACCACCAAGGTAGTTCCCAATCTGACAATTTAAACTTGCAGGTGGGCTTTCCAGCCCAATGCCACCAGGCTCAGACACACAGCCAGAGACAGACAGACAGACAGATGATAAACCAAGACCCTCTCCTGAATGAGCACAACTACACAGAGGCTGGGTGGATAGACTGCCAGCTGGTCCAGATGATGGACAATAAGAATGCCATGAAGGTTCTAAGAAAGTGGTGGACAAGCTGATGGTGGAGCCCTGGCAACTGTACAGTTGGACAGACAGACCCAGAAACACAGGGGTCACGTAGGGGTCTGGAACCTGGACACCTGCAGCCCCCACACCCATTCAAGCAGCGATTGGATCCAGAGTACCTCCCTGCTCGGCCCTGCGCCCCTCCGGTCAGCCCTCTGCTAGCCCCTCTGGCCCCCGGGGCCTCCTGCCCAACCCCCAGCACATGGCCACCGCCGCTTGCTTCTTTGTGTGTCTGGCTGTCCTTCCTCACTCGGCCCAATCTCCTCCGTCTGTCCAGCTGGCCAGTGCCTCCTCCCTCGCCTTGGCCCTCCTGATGGTGCGATCCCACCACCAGCCCCCCTTCCCTCTTTGTTCCCTTCCCATCAGCCCATGCCCCCTCCCTCTGCCTTTGTCTGAGGCACACCAATGGCAGCCCATCTCCTCTGCCACCTCCTCCCTAGGAGCTCCCTCCCCAAGTCAATCAGTCAGACACCCCTGCCCACGGCGGGGGGCAGGGGGGGCGCATCTGCCCCCTCCCTTCCCCCTCCACCACCTGGTCGCACCCATTCATTCGTTTTTTCACTCATTCTCCTCTCTCTCCCTCACCAAGGAGACCCCCACACCCTAGGGATCCCAAGGGCACAGCTGAGCCTGGAGTAGGGGTGTGGGGGCTCAGCCCAGGCATGACATGAAGTCAGTCCTTTCTAATCACTCAGAGGATCTACTGCATGCCTGGCTCTGTCATCTGACACCTTGTCACAGTCCTGAGCCTAGAGTCTCAGCGACCACCCTTAGACTGTTCCCAGAGAGAGAAGCTGAGCCGAGGGGGATGCACCAGGCATGCATGGAATGCAGACACTGCCCTGCAACTGCCCAGCACTGCCACCCAGGCAGTGCTGCAGGTATACCAGCCCCGCCCTCTCTGCAGGCCTCAGTTTGCACATCTGACAAATGGGGAGAACTCGATCTGCCAGGCCTGTCTTGTGGGATACTAGAGGGCCAGGTGGGATGGCTGTCATGGAGCAAACCACAAGTGACAGGCAGACAGGACAGTCCTACAAGAGACAGCGTGTCAGGTGGGGGAGACTGGTGCCCGAAGACCACAGCCTCCCCTTCCACCGCAGTACTGATCCTGCCTATGACTCAGCCAGGGGTCCCAGCTGGGCATCAGGATGGACTGGAGTTGCAGTGAGACCCCTGGGGTCCAGCGGGGGCCCTGTGTCCTGGCGGAGGCCACCACACATGCCCACCCAGTGGGGAGCAGTAGTCCCAGGCATAATCCTCCCATTCCCCAAACCCAGGCCCCGCCTGCAGCCTCCTCCCCAGGCTGCCCTCATGAGCTCTTCTGGAATGGCCCAGTGGAACTTTAGACCTTTCACCCCCCTCACACCCAGTAGTTACTGCTGTGTCCCCATCAGACTGAACTTGGCAGCTGGGCCACCCCCCGGGCTCCCCGCTCTTCATTCCAACCTGGGTCTCTAACCCCACACTCCCATCACCCACCTCAAGCTCTGCCCTGGGGAACCCTCTCAGGGCAGCCTCACCAGCCCCTTCCTGGCCTCCCACGATCCACTTTTCACACACAGTCAGAGGGAACTTGGCAAATCACAAGCTGGACTCCATTTCTCCCCTGCGCCAATGCCTCCAGGGCTCCCCGGGGCCTTCAGCATAAGCTGTGACTCCTTCACAGAGGCCCCGCGTCAGTGCCACTGGCAGCTCTTTCTCCCCCCACCCCAGGCCTTGACACATGCAGTTATCCTGCCCAGAACACCTCTTCTGACTCCTGCCATCCCTCACAGTGCAGCCTCCTCCTGGAAGCCCTCCTGCCTCCCCTTCATCCCAGGCTGCCTCGAGGAACTGCATCAGACATCTCCATCACCAATGAGAAAGGACCTACAGCTGGGGGTTTGTCTGAATGAGCAGCGAGGGGCCACATTTCCTCTGATTCAGCTGACACCCAGAGAGACGCAGGGGCATCCCCCTAGGCACACTGGCCAGCCCGCAGACTCTGGGAGACCTGGGTGTTGAAACCTGTGGGTGGGTGTTTGCATGGGACCAGCTGCAGCGACGCAGACGCCCAGCTCTCTGGGACACAGTTTCTCCTATGGCTCCACCCTGAAGAAATGGAGTCTCCACATGGTGTATTTACAGGCAAGGCAGAGAGAAAAGGATGGAGACTCCTGGCGAGGCGGAGGCTGCCCTCCCTGCCCTCCACCCAAGGAAGGCGCCCGCTTACTTTATTTCACTGGGGCTGGGCTGGCTGCGGTGCGGTGCAGTGGGCTTGGGTCTTTCTCCCTCCGCGCAGCTACGCCAGCCCCGCCCAAGCTCCCAGTCTTCCAGGGCTGGGGCGGCCGCGGGGTCCAGGCTCCAGGGCTCCGGGATTTCAGCGGGTCTGACAGGGGGCTCTAGGGCAGACAAAGCCCGGTCTGGGCCTCGCCAGGCGGCGCCGCCGCTCAGGGCGCTGGGCGAGACCACCGCGAGCGGGGGAGGACGCGATGGATGCAGGTGCGGCGGCCAATGACGGCGCGGGAAGATGGCTGGTGCCATGGCAACAGCCAATGGCGGCCCAGGGCGGGGACCGCCTCTGGCTGCGGGGCGTCGGGCCTTCGCTAGGGTTCAGGAGGTGTGTGTATGTGTGTGGGTGAACACCCCCTAAGGAAAGGGAGCGCCCCAATGACCATGACCTTTTGTCCTCCACTCCATTTCGGGGTGAAATGGCCTCTTAGAACCTGCTCTTATAAGTGGCTGAATCTGAAGAATCTGAGAGTAAAGCATCCAGTCCTGGGTGTTACATCAGAATCTCAGGGAGGAGGGAGGGCAGCCCCACGGGTGGTGGGGCAGGAAGCCCTTTCCCACGGATCCAACCTGGCTTTGTTCCGATGGGTCAGGGCAGGCCAGGGCTGGGGACACAGCTGGAGGGCCTCGAGGGTCCTGACTAGCATAGGGAGGTGAGCTGGGGGATGGGCAGGCATGCTGGGGAGCACCTGGGACCCTGCATTTCTCCCTGCTTCCTTGGCAGAGTGTGTCAGCGCCTCCGTGACTCCATGTCCCTCCCCACATTCCTCTGTCCCTGGCTTTCTCTGAATCTCTCTGATTCTGTCCCAGGTGGAATCCACAATTCAGCCTTGAATAAGGGAAGCCAGAGGAGGGGTAGGTCTGGGGTCCCCAAAGTACCCATCCCCAGCTGTATCAGAGCCTCAATGAGTCCCTGAGGGCCACTTGAGGGTTTAACACCCAGAAGCCGAATCTGTAGCTGTGCTCAGGCTGCCTGGTGGGCAAAGCTATGAAGGAGGCACTAGGGCCACAAGACATAGCTTCGGGACCTGCCTCTGTCTTCTCCTGGCTGGGGGACCAGAGCAAATCATCACTCACCTGCAGACCCTCCCGTTTCTCTCTGTAAAATGGGAAGGTGGCTGCAGCCCTTGCAAGGGCTGGTGCAAGGAGGGCCGGGACAGGAGGGGCAGCCAAAGACACAAGGGCCACGTTGTTTCCTGTTGGGTGAGTTGCAGGAGGCCCCGTGTGCCCCATCCTGGGACGACAATGCTAAGGGCCCTGAAAGGACACAGACCTTGACTGTCCCAGAGCCTCTAGAGCTCGACATTGCTGTCCCCAGCTTGCAGGGCTCAGAAGTGGGTGCAGCGGGCAGAATTAGTCCTTCCAGAGGCTGGGAAGGCTGCACTAGAAGAGGACATGGGTGCTGGGCCCCTTCAGGATAAATCAGAATTGGGCATGGGATCAAGGAAGGGAAAAGGCTTCCAGGCTGAGTAAACAGCAGGTCTGATGTCTGGAACCAGGAAAGGTCAGAGCCCACTCGAGGCATACAGGCTTCTGGTGGGGCCACAGAGGACAGAGGGTGGTGGGACTGGACCAGGAAAATGATGAGGCCTTTAGAGCAAGGGCAGTCCCCATGGAGGAGTCCTGGGGCTGAGTGGGGGTGGGGAGAGGACAGAGCCCAGGGCCTCGGCTTCAGCTCCATCTTGACTCCCCTGTACAACCTTGGGCACATCTCTCTCTGGCCTCAGTTTCCCACTTTGTTCACTGGGAAGTGGGTTGGAGAATCACTGCCCCTACCCCCATGGGATGAAGTCTTAGCTCCCCCACCCAGTTTCAGATGGCACTGTCCTCAGTCAGAACATTAGAGCTGGCAGGGACTTGGAGGGTCCAATGACCAGTCCTGTCCTCATACACAGGGGCAGACTGAGGCTCAGGGCAGGGAGCAGGTTGCCTAAATTCATGCAGGAGTCCTAGTAGATCCTCCCTAGGCATTTCTCACCACTCTGGGTATGTCTTTGACCTGGAAGGCTAGAGCACATGAGGGCTGGATTGTTGTTGTTCAGTTACTAAGTCATGTCTTCGTCTTTGCGACCCCAGGGACTGCAGCACGCCAGACTTCCCTGTCCTTCACTGTCTCCTGGAGTTTGTTCAAACTCATATCCATTGAGTCAGTGATGCCCTCCAGCCATCTCATCCTCCGTCTCCTCCTTTTCATTTTGCCATCAAACTTCCAAGGCATCAGGGCCTTTTCCAGTGAGTCAGCTCTTTGCATCAGGTGGCCAAAGTATTGAGGGCTGAGACCCCAAGGCAAAATGCCCTTGTCCCCAAGCCTCTGGAACATCATGTCCCTGACATCACCCAAGACTTGACCCTGTAAATCTCTGAGGCACAGCCAGAATGTGGCATCACTGGAAATTCTATAACCACAAGAGCCTTCGTAACCCTCAGAGGTTCCCAGAACCCCAGGCCCAGTCTTGGGAGGTGCTGAGAAGCAGTCCCCAGGTCTAACGGGGGGTCCCCTCCCAGCCTCTGTCCCTGCTATCATCTGCACCTCCTAGTGCACAGGGCTGTCTTCTCCCCACCCCCACCCCAGCACACAGCCAGCTTCACTCTTGGGCCTTCTGAGCCTGACCTCGAGCATCTCTGCCCCCTTGATTCTCTGCCCTCCCCCACTGGAGGCTGGAGACGGAACCAGAAGTGGTCCCCAACTCGGAGCTGGATGATGGGGGCATGGCATGGGAACAGGAAGGCACCAGATGGTCATGAGACCACAGAAATGGGCTCAGGCTGGGTGACTGAACAGGGCCCTGAAAGGTGAGGAGAAAATGCCACTGGAGGTGGGAGAGGGGTGGAGCCGGCCGGGCCAGGCATCTTCCCCGAATCCCGGTCGCCTGACCACGGTTCTGGGCCTCAGTTTCCCGGGAGTGGAGGAGCCGGGCGCGCGGCCTGTCAGCACCGTGGATAGCTCCCGCCAGCCTCCTGGCTGTGTCACGTGCGGGCGTATCCGCTCCGCGCTCAGGCTCCAGCCCAGCTCTAGGCATGACCTTGGGGACTCCCCGCTGCATTTCCCAGCCTGTTTCCTCCTAAGGAGGGGATGTTAGAGCCCCAGGATTCGGATGTCAGAGGTAGCAAAGCGCTCGGGCCCGGTGGGATAGACATTAGTATTAACATCAGCGTGGGTGATGTTAGTCATACCCTCGGCGTCCAGAGGGGGAAACTGAGGCCTGGAAAGGCGCAGGGCGTGGCACGTCCCTCTACCCGCCTGTGCTTGGCGAGCTTCGGCACAGCTCGCCCCCGCCGCAGCCTCCCTCTCCCTCCAGTCTCCTGGTCCGCTCAATGAGGAGGGGTCTGGAGGGAGTCTTAGAGGCTTTAGGCTGAGCACGAGTGACCGCGCTTGCGCAAACCCGGGAGTCGGGGGGAGGTTGACTGCGGCGCGGGGGAGGGGCTCCCAGCCCTGCGAACGACCTGAGGCGGTTTCCCTGGCAACGGTCTCCACAGCGATCGCGCAGGACCCCAGACCCGCAGAGATTCATTGCGCGTGCCGCGGCGCCTCCTGATGCCACGACCACAGTCCTCGCGGTTCTCACTGCATCCCGGGCTGCGGCTCTACGCGCCCCAGCCGCACCCACGGCCAGACCCCACCCACTAGACCTGGACCCCCGCTGCCTACCTGGTCCCCAAAGAAGGCCGAGTGCAGCAGGCTCAGCAGCCCCAGGAGCCCCATGGAGCTGTGGCCACCTCCACCAGCCCGCGCCCCGCCCCTCGACCGCTGGGGGTGGGGTGGGAGGAGCGAATCAGGGCGTTTGCGCCTGCGCGGAGCAAGGGGCGGGGCGGGTTTACACATCCTGGCAGGTGGGGGTCTCTAATGCCGAGAGGGCTAAAGAGGGGAGGCCTGGAGGACTCTTGCCGGGGGCGGGGGTCTTGCGGGCTAAGGACTTGGGAGGGATGGTGTGAGATCCGGAGGGAGGGAGGTGGGGGCGGGGACCAGCGTGAGCGGAGGAGGGGGGAGCGGCGGGGGGCCGGCGGGGACCCTAGAGATGGGGAGGGGCTCTCGCGGGAGCGCGGAGGAAGTCCGGTGTTGGGAAGTGGGCCGGGGGTAGGAGTGGTCTCATGGAGGATAGGGATCTCGTAAGCACGGGGCGGGTGGTGCCGCCCTTCGCTTGGAAGGTGTCCCCGCAGAGGCCGGGCCGCGCGTTCTGTTCATTAGTCATTCAGCAAACACTGGCTGCGAGCTCGGAGTTGGGCGCTGGTGTGAGAGCAAAACAAACTCCATGACAGGCCCTACGGAACCAAAAAGCTCTCAGTTTCGATTTCCCCAAAGGTAAGTTTCAGCTCCCCTGAAATCAGCTTAGCACACAAGAGCTAATCAACAGTCAGCCCAGGAAATTCGAATCAAGCCCGAAAGAGAACCAATCAGAACTCAACACCTAACCTTTCACCAGAAGGTGACCAATCAGACCCAGAGACTCCGTTTTTCGAATTTTTCGTGCGAGAATACCCTATATAAGCAATGTAACCCAGAGTTCAGGGTTCCTTCCTGTAGCCGCTGCGTTGGTGTTGGTGGGAGCCCCAGCTCGAGCTTGGTAATAAAAACTCTCTTGCTTTTGCATCGGATATCGGCTCCCTGGTGGTCATTGGGAGATTTCGCGACGCGGGCATAACATTTGGGGGCTCGTCCGGGATCTCCCATCGGCCCGCAGGGAAACCGACCTGGAGAGTCATCCACAGCTGGTAAGCTCTTCTCTGTTTCCTTGTTCTGAAAAGGCCTACTTTTTCTGAAACCGGTATATGACCCAGGCGGACGCGCCGGTGGGTCACCGGTGCGGGTCGTTGAGAGATGTCCCCGACCCTCTCGGAGGGGAACGGAGTGCCCCTGTTCTCTGTAGACGATAGCGGGTCGGTCCCGATGAACGGCCGGAGGCCGTCGTCTTATTTTCAGTTTTGCCTCTGGACTTCCGGAGATCTGTTTCTTCTGTCTCTCTGTCTGTCTGTGTGGCTATCTGTATTGTCTGTGTTAATTTACCAACATCTGACTGATCCAGGAACCATGGGGCAAAGCCAATCTAGCCCTACTCCTCTATCTCTGGTCACTGACCATTTTAAGGAGGTCAAGATGCGCACCCATGACCTCAGTGTAGAAATTAATAAAAGTAAATTAATCACTTTTTGCAGTGGGGAATGGCCAACCTTCCACGTAGGATGGCCCCCAGAAGGCACCTTTGACTTTGGGACCGTACACCGAGTCCGAGATANGGAGGTGGGGGCGGGGACCAGCGTGAGCGGAGGAGGGGGGAGCGGCGGGGGTCCGACGGGGACCCTAGAGATGGGGAGGGGCTCTCGCGGGAGCGCGGAGGAAGTCCGGTGTTGGGAAGTGGGCCGGGGGTAGGAGTGGTCTCATGGAGGATAGGGATCTCGTAAGCACGGGGCGGGTGGTGCCGCCCTTCGCTTGGAAGGTGTCCCCGCAGAGGCCGGGCCGCGCGTTCTGTTCATTAGTCATTCAGCAAACACTGGCTGCGAGCTCGGAGTTGGGCGCTGGTGTGAGAGCAAAACAAACTCCATGACAGGCCCTACGGAACCAAAAAGCTCTCAGTTTCGATTTCCCCAAAGGTAAGTTTCAGCTCCCCTGAAATCAGCTTAGCACACAAGAGCTAATCAACAGTCAGCCCAGGAAATTCGAATCAAGCCCGAAAGAGAACCAATCAGAACTCAACACCTAACCTTTCACCAGAAGGTGACCAATCAGACCCAGAGACTCCGTTTTTCGAATTTTTCGTGCGAGAATACCCTATATAAGCAATGTAACCCAGAGTTCAGGGTTCCTTCCTGTAGCCGCTGCGTTGGTGTTGGTGGGAGCCCCAGCTCGAGCTTGGTAATAAAAACTCTCTTGCTTTTGCATCGGATATCGGCTCCCTGGTGGTCATTGGGAGATTTCGCGACGCGGGCATAACATTTGGGGGCTCGTCCGGGATCTCCCATCGGCCCGCAGGGAAACCGACCTGGAGAGTCATCCACAGCTGGTAAGCTCTTCTCTGTTTCCTTGTTCTGAAAAGGCCTACTTTTTCTGAAACCGGTATATGACCCAGGCGGACGCGCCGGTGGGTCACCGGTGCGGGTCGTTGAGAGATGTCCCCGACCCTCTCGGAGGGGAACGGAGTGCCCCTGTTCTCTGTAGACGATAGCGGGTCGGTCCCGATGAACGGCCGGAGGCCGTCGTCTTATTTTCAGTTTTGCCTCTGGACTTCCGGAGATCTGTTTCTTCTGTCTCTCTGTCTGTCTGTGTGGCTATCTGTATTGTCTGTGTTAATTTACCAACATCTGACTGATCCAGGAACCATGGGGCAAAGCCAATCTAGCCCTACTCCTCTATCTCTGGTCACTGACCATTTTAAGGAGGTCAAGATGCGCACCCATGACCTCAGTGTAGAAATTAATAAAAGTAAATTAATCACTTTTTGCAGTGGGGAATGGCCAACCTTCCACGTAGGATGGCCCCCAGAAGGCACCTTTGACTTTGGGACCGTACACCGAGTCCGAGATATCATCTTCCGGCCGCGGAGCGGTCACCCCGACCAAGTTCCCTATATCATAATGTGGGAAGACTTCATTTCGCGCCCACCTCCTTGGGTAAAACCCTTTTTGCCTCAACAGGGATTTCCCACCGCACAGGTGCTGGTGACACGTGTAGAAAAGAACCTGAAAGATCCCAAGGAACCTGAACCAACGGCACCGCTGTACCCCATCTTACAAGGGGGAACAGAGGAAGAACTTCTCTTCCCACCCCCTTACCAATCCCCCAAGCCACTGCGGGGCCACGGTATTCCTCCACCCAGGGCGGACACACGAGAAGCAGGGCCCGCACAAAATAATCGCCATAGGCGAGCCATGTCCCCGGAGGGGCCAGCAGACTCAACTGTTGCCCTCCCGTTACGAGTGGCCGGTCCCCCCGACGAAGAAGGGAACCAACCTCATCAGTACTGGCCCTTCTCTACTAGTGACCTATATAACTGGAGATCCCAGAATGCTAAGTTCTCAGATAACCCTAGAGATCTAACTAACTTTCTAGAGACTGTGCTTTTTACTCATCAGCCCACTTGGGACGACTGTCAACTGCTGCTCCAGATTCTCTTCACCACAGAAGAGAGAGAGAATACCGAATGAGGCCCTGGGGCCAATGGAGAGCCCACTAATAATATAGATGAAATTAATACCTCCTTCCCTTTGTCGCGACCTGACTGGGATTACAATATGGCACAAGGTAAGGAGAGGCTCCGAGTTTACCACCAGACTGTTGGGGGTGGCTTAAGGCAGCTGCAGGGAAACCCAGTAACCTAGCTAGAGTAGGAGATGTTCAACAGGGCTCCACCAAGAGCCCAGCTGCCTATCTGGAAAGGCTGATGGAGGCCTTTAGACAATACACCCCCATGGACCCAGAAGCAGAAGGCACTCAGGCTGCTTTGATAATGCATTTCGTCAACCAGACGGCTCCAGATATTAGAAAAAAGTTACAAAAACTAGAGCACCTGGGTGAAAAGAGTATCCGGGATTTAATAACAGTGGCAGAAAGGGCCTACAACACCCGAGAGACCCCTGAGGAGAAACAAGCCAAGGCAGCAGACCGCCAGACCCGCAACAGGGCACGTATCCTGCTGGCGGCGACGGTTCCTGACTCGGGAGAGAGGGAACGCCAGCTGCGCCGCCTGGCGGCTGAAGGTAAGAACCGTCCCTGTATGCGACCAGCATTAGGAAAGAACCAATGTGCCTATTGTGAAGAGGGACACTGGGCCAAGGAATGCCCTAAGAAAAAGAAGGGACCGTGAAAGACCCCCATTCTGGCCGTCGAAGAACTGAGTGATTAGGGGAGACGGGGTTCAGCGCCCCTCCCCGAACCCAGGGTAACCCTAAGAGTGGAGGGGACCCCAACTGACTTCCCTGTCGATACTGGGGCTCAATATTCAGTTTTGCTGGAGCCCCAGGGGAAGCTGGCTGGAAAAACCTCTTGGGTGCAGGGGGCTACTGGGATGAAACAATACCGATGGACTACCTGAAGATCAGTAGATTTGGGTGCGGGCCAGGTATCCCACTCCTTCATGGTCATTCCGGAATGCCCTTTCCCACTGTTGGGAAGAGACTTGTTGACCAAGATGGGAGCTCAAATTCACTTCCTCCCAGGATAAACTAAAATACTTGACCAGGCGGGCAGGCCGATTCAAGTACTGACCATTCAATTAGAAGATGAATATTGGCTACACCAAAAACCAACCCTTTCCCAAACGGACATCCAGGAGTGGCTAGATGAATTCCCTGAAGCGTGGGCTGAGTCAGGGGAAACCGGCCTGGCTAGACACTGCCCTCCTATATATATATATATATAGGAGGGTCTGACAATATCCCATGACCTGGGAAGCCCAACAGGGGATCACTCCCCATATTCATAGGCTCCTAGCCCAGAAAATCTTGAGACCCTGTCAATTGGCTTGGAACACCCCCCTGCTCCCTGTCAAAAAACCAAATTCTCGTGGCTATCGGCCAGTACAAGATTTGTGGGAAGTCAGTCGCCGAGTTTTAGAAATTCATCCTACGGTGCCGAACCCGTACAACCTCTTGAGCTCGCTCCCACCAGATCACCATTGTTACACGGTCCTAGATTTAAAAGACGCTTTTTTTTAGCCTTTCCCTGGCGCCCAGGAGCCAGGAGCTTTTTGCCTTCAAGTGGCCAGATCCTGAGGAGGGGATCAACGGACAATTAACCTGGATGCGATTACCACAGGGATTTAAGAACTCTCTTACCATCTTCGATGAGGCCCTCCATGAAGACCTGGGTGAGTTTAGACAACAGCACCCCCAACTAACCCTGTTGCAATACGTAGATGACCTCCTAATTGCAGCAAAGGACCAACAGACTTGCCTCATGGGTACCCGAGAACTATTGTGGGCCCTTGGAAAATTAGGGTACCAAGCCTCTGCCAAGAAGGCTCAAATATGCTGGCCGGAGGTCACCTACTTAGGGTACGTATTAAGGGAAGGGCAGAGGTGGCTGTCAGAGGCACGGAAAGAGACAGTACTCAAAATACCGACCCCAGACTCACCTCGAAAAGTGAGGGAATACCTGGGATCTGCTGGCTTCTGTCGTCTTTGGATTCCAGGCTATGCAGAGCTGGCTAAACTTCTATACGAAGCCACTAAGAATACTTCCAACTGCAGTTCGACTGAGCAGATGGGGACAGCCTTCAGGGCCATCAAAAAGGCACTGCTGTCAGCCCCTGCTCTGGGACTGCCCGACGTTACAAAGCCCTTTCTCTTGTACGTAGATGAAAAACAAAGGTGTGGCAAAAGGGGTACTGGTGCAGCATTTGGGACCCTGGAAACGGCCGGTGGCCTACTTGTCTAAACGCCTAGACCCCGTGGCTTCGGGCTGGCCCCCATGCCTCCGCATGATTGCAGCCATGGCCCTAATGGTCAAGGATGCAGACGAGTTGACCCTGGGGCAGGAACTGCGCGCCACCGCCCCCCATGCCTTCGAAGACATACTAAACCAGCCTCCAGACAGGTGGATCAGCAATGCTCGGTTGACCCATTACCTGGGGCTACTGCCAAATCCTTCCAGAATCATCTTCCTGCCGACTACTACTCTCAACCCGGCAACATTGCTTCCTAACCCAGACTTGGAAGCCCCCATCCATGACTGTAGTGACATACTAGCCCAAGTACATGGGACTAAGGAAGACCTGCAAGATCGCCCCCTGGCGGATGCTGAGGTCACCTGGTATATGGTCGGAAGCAGTTTCGTTCAAAATGGACTCAGGTATGCCGGGGTGGCCGTGACCATGGAAACCCAAATTGTGTGGGCGAAGCCCTACCCCCGGGTACTTCTTCGGCTCAAAGGGCTGAACTAATCACCCTTACAACAGCCCTACAGTTGGGGAAAGTCAAAAAGCTTAACATATGCCTTTGCCACTGCCCATATACATGCCCATATACACGGGGCCGTCTACAGAGAAAGGGGACTCCTCACAGCCAAGGGCAAGATGATTAAAAATAAGGAAGAAATAAAAGCTCTCCTCTCGGCACTATGGCTACCTAAAAAATTAGCCATAATCCACTGCCCGGGGCACCAGAAGTCAAACACCCCAACCTCAAGGGGAAACAGCAGACCGAACATCCAGGGATGTGGCCCAAAATACTGGGATAGAAGCCGCTCTTCAGCTGCCCGACCCCGGGAGCCCTGTTCTACCAGACTTACCCAATTACTCACAAAAAGATTTAGACTGGATAAAAAGTCAGCCTATGGCCCAACAGCTGGCCGGGTGGTGGAGAGCGGCAGACTGCTCCATAGTTCTCCCAGAAGAGCTAGGAAAACAAATACTTCTGAAAATGCATCGTGCCATTTACCTGGGAACTCGAAAAATGCAAGACCTGATTAGACATGCCAAAATTACCATGAAAGATGCCAGAAAAACAATAGAAGGCATCGTATCAAACTGCAAGGCTTGCCAGCTCACCAACGCAGTCTCTCATCCGGCCAACCAAGGCGCCAGAGAACGGGGGACAAGACCAGGAGCCTACTGGGAAGTGGACTTTACTGAGGTAAAACCGGGTAAATATGGATACAAATACCTGTTGGTGTTCATAGATACCTTCTCAGGGTGGGTGGAAGCTTTCCCCACCAAGAGAGAAACAGCACAGGTGGCGGCCAAAAAGCTGATTGAAGACATCTTGCCACGGTCCGGGTTTCCAGTACAGGTGGCGTCAGATAATGGGCCAGCCTTCGTGTCTCAGGTAAGCCAGGGGGTAGCCAAGGCTTTGGGGGCTAGATGGAAGCTACAATGTGCCTATAGGCCCCAGAGCTCAGGACAAGTAGAAAGGATGAATAGGACGCTTAAAGAGACATTAACAAAACTGGTTGCTGAGACTGCGGGAACTGGGTGGCTCTCCTCCCCTTGCCTTGTACTGGGTGCGGAACTCCCCCACCAACTGGGACTCACCCCTTTTGAGATCATGTATGGGATACCTCCCTCAATAATCCCGAACCTAAAGGCAGAAGTGTTAAATTGATGACCAAAAATTGCTTTTCTGTCTCTGGTCCTTACAGTACTCCCACAGGCACGTGTAGGAAAGGCTCAAAGCAGTATATGAATCAGGCCCTCCATCTGAACCCCACCGCTACCGACTGGGAGACTGGGTGTACGTACGCCACCATAGACAAGAAACCCTAGAACCCAGGTGGAAAGGACCATTCCTTGTCATCCTGACAACACCAACTGCACTCAAGGTAAATGGTATCTCTGCTTGGGTCCGCTACACCCACGTATGACCTGCAGACCTGTTTGCCCTACGAGAAGAGTACCTCCCCCAGTGGAAGGCCAAATTAGACAAAACTAACTGGCTCTAGACAAAACTAACTGGCTCAAGCCAAAACTGCAGAGACAACAAAAATAGATGTGATGGCGGTCTGGCTTCTCTGGGTGCTCTCCCTCCTGGGCTGGAAGGTTTTAGGTCCAGCCCAGGGTCATAATCCTCATCAATGTTACCAAATAACCTGGAAACTACGCAATGGAGAAACCTATGCGGAGCTAAACCGGACGACTGGCACACACCCCATGAACACATGGTGGCCCGACTTGCAATTTCACCTTAAAGATCTGATGGAGACCCCATGGGCACGCGCTTACCTGCGGAAAGTGGGTTTCTATGCGTGCCCAGGGCATAAACGGGACCAGATAAAGACTTGTGGCGGCATACAGAGTCGCCACTGCAAGGCATGGGAATGTGTGACATCAAATGATGGCTACTGGAAATGGGATGTGACTGGGGCATCAGACCTGGTCAAGATGACTTTTGTAAATCCTATCATCGAAGACATGTGGAACAAGCGATTTACTGGCCGCTGCCCTGACTGCGACCTCGTCAATGTCTCCTTCACTCCTGAGGGACAGAAAGACCAAAGATGGACATCTGGACTCACCTGGGGTATACAGGTATATGATGGGTGGGGGGCCCCTAATGCAATGTTACTAATCAGTCAGACGGTGGAACCCACCCCTTCGCAGGGTATAGGACCCAACTCTTTCTTGGTGACCCAACCACCTACCCAGAAACCCCCTGTGACCATCCCCAGAACAGAGTCCAGGCCTGCCAGCCCAGGAAATAACACCACGGTGTTGGCCTTAGCCCCTGGATCTAGAAAACAAGATTCAGACCCCCTATAGGCCCTGATAAAATCAGCTTATATCACAATACCACTAACCCTAATGCTACCCATGCTTGCTGGCTCTGCTATGACATTGAAAGTGAAGTCACTCAGTCGTGTCCGACTCTTTGTAACCCCCGTGGACTGTAGCCCACCAGGCTCCTCTGTCCATGGGATTCTCCAGGCAAGAATACTGGAGTGGGTTACCATTTCCTTCTCCAGGGGATCTTCCCAACCCAGGGATTGAACCTGGATCTCCCACATTGCAGGCAGACGCTTTAACCTCTGAGCTACCAGGGAAGCCCCCCTGCTATGACATTAAGCCCCCCTTTTTTTGAGGCAGTGGGAGTAAACTTGTCACATATCTGTCTGGAGAAGAGTCCCCTCACCAGTGTGCTTGGGGAGATCGAAAAGTTCACTCACCATGCAAGAGGTATGGAGCAGTGCTCCAAACCCAAGAAAGGTTGTGTTCCCACGAGATCCTCGGTGTAGACAATACCACCAACTCCACTTGGGCAATACCCAGGAACGGGAGTTGGTGGATCTGTTCTCAAACTGGCCTTACCCCCTGTATAAAAAAAGTTCTTAATCGGAGCAAAGAATATTGTATTATGGTGGCAGTCTTCCCCAAAATCTTCTCCCATCCATACGATTCCATGTACTCCCATTGGGATCCAGCTCCTCCCCGGGTGCACAGAGAACCCCTTACAACTATAGTTACCTCGTTTGGGTTAGGTCTAGCCAGGGCTGGGACAGGTGTAGCCTCTTTAGCGGTCCAACACCAAGGATTAACGGCCCTCCAAGCCGCGGCAGACAAAGACATCGAAAGAATAGAGGCCTCTATAACCCATCTAGAAAAATCCTTAACCTCCCTCTCTGAAGTGGTCCTACAAAACAAAAGGGGCCTCGACTTGTTGTTTCTACAGCAGGGGGGTCTCTGCGCAGCTTTAGGTGAAGAATGTTGCTTTTATGCAGATCACACGGGAGTGGTAAGAGAATCCATGGCACGTGTTCGAGAAGGGCTGGCTAAACGAAAACGCGAACGCGAATCACAAGAGGGATGGTTCAAGGCTTGGTTTAATCGCTCTCCCTGGCTCACCACCCTAGTTTCAACCCTCTTGGGACCACTGGTAATCCTGCTGCTCCTAACATTTGGGCCATTCATCCTAAATAAGTTAGTAAACTTCATAAAAGACAGGATAAACACTGTTCAACTTATGGCTCTGAGACAAAAAAAATTACCAGGCCCTGCCAATCCTCAATGTTGAGAAAGATTCCTCAACATGACCACAAGACAAAGGAGGGAACGTGAGAGCAACACAAACTCCATGACAGGCCCTACGGAACCAAAAAGGCCTCAGTTTCGATTCCCCAAAAATAAGTTTCAGTTTCCCCGAAATCAGCTCAGCACACAAGAGCCAATCAACAGCCAGCCCAGGAAATTCGAATCAAGCCCGAATAAGAACCAATCAGAACTCACCTAACCCTTCACCAGAAGGTGACCAATCAGACCCAGAGACTCCCGTTTTTCGAATTTTTCGCGTGCCAATACCCTCTATAAGCAATGTAACCCAGCGCTGGTTCTGGGCTCCTTCCTGTAGCCGCTGCGTTGGTGGTGGGAGCCCCAGCTCGAGCTTGGTAATAAAAACTCTCTTGCTTTTGCATCGGATATCTGCTCCCTGGTGGTCATTGGGAGATTTTGCGATGCGGGCATAACACTAGGCACCGGCCGGGCGGGGTGGGGAACTGGTGAAGGTTTCAGTAATTTACCAAATACTTCTTAAGCACCTACTGTGTGCTAGGCCCTGTGCATGAAACAAAACCGTGAAAACTGTTTTGGGAAGCTGACATTGGGTGGAGAGGGGCCGACAGTCAACAAGAGAACATGTTGGTAGAGGAGGGTGCTGAGGAGGAAACAGCCCGGGAGCTGAGGGGCTGCTGGAAAGTGCACTTGAGTGGAGACCCGAAGGGTAAGCATCCGGGCAGGTGGAACGGCCAGAACAAAGGGACCTGGAGGTGAGGGGGAGGAGAGTGGGGGCGGGTGAGGCCGCGCAAGCCCTCAGGGCAGTGGTCAGAGCAGGGACTCGGCCCCGCCCGCTGCTCATAGGCGCCCTCTGGTGTCTTCACGGAAAACGGCCGTGAGTGGCGCTGAGATGGAGGGGACGGCGGGGGGTCCCAGCTAAGTGGAAGTTGGGGAATGATGGTGGAGAAGGGAGGATGGTGAGGGTGGTGGAGGGGACGTTATCGCGAGCTCTGCTAAGTCTTGGAAAGTAGAAAACAATCTGTCCTAGTGTACTCCTGGAAGCAGAGAAGGGGCGCTGCTGTGGCTGGGATGCTGAGGGCTGGCTTCATTAAGCAGGTGCTGGGAACCTGCAGGAAGGGCGTCGGGCGGAGAGCGGAGCCCGCGGGAAGGTGGGAGAGGGGAGCTAGTCGGAAGAGGATGAGGAGCAGCGGGGAGGAGGGACTTCATGGACCACGCGGGCCCTAGGCATTCTTCTGGAACCTAGGGAGGTTCCAGGAGGATGATATGCATTTAGGTTGACAACCAGGGGCGCTGGGGAAGCGGTTCTCTGAGATGGTGCAGATGGCCCGCAGGGTTGGGGTACAGAACCAATAGGATATATTCAGGAGACGGGACAAAGCAGGAGCGTGGCGTGGCCTGAGCCAGCGGACCGGAGAGAGGCCATCCAAGTCTACAAGGACTCCTGCCCCGCCCCGTGGACCTCCAAAAGTTCTCCCGGAATAGGGCGCCACCTGGTTGCTGCTGCACGCACCACTAGCTGCATAGAAAAGGTGTTCCCCTTGAGGTACTAATTGTCCCCTAATCATACGTGTAATTGTTATTTACAAACCCAGATGCAATGTTTGCCCACCCCGACACCACACCCATCACCACTTCTACCAGGGCGCCTACACTCAGAGGGCGGAGGGGCTCACAGTCCTGGTACCCGCATTTTGCACCTGCAGGGTCCTGGAGGCTCCAAAACTGCACTTGTACAGCTTTTCAAGTTCAGGGTCAAAAAACTCCTCTCCAGAAAGGGGCAAATTTGCTCTAAGGTACCCTTCTACATGAGGCTTCCCTTGTAGCTCAGTCGGTAAAAAATCTGCTTGCAGTGCAGGAGACCCGGGTTCAATCCCTGGGTTGGGAAGAGCCCCTGGAGAAGGAAATGGCAAGGCACTCCAGTATCCTTGCTTGGAAAATCTCATGGCCAGAGGAGCCTGGGAGGCTGCAGTCCATGAGGTCCCAAAGAGCTGGGCACAACTAAGTGACTAACTTACTTACCCCTCTATATACACTTTGAATTCAATGTGAAAAACATGCTTACTTCAGCACGTTTTTCTGAATTACGGAAACCTCCAAAATAGACAATCAAGGGTACAGCAAACGCTCACCCACTCCTGCCCTCTCTCTTGAGTTGTGGGGCCAGGCAGGCAGTTCCTGGTCTGAAGTGAACTTGGCCCATATAGCCCAGATCTTCCAGGCTGTATGTCTGACAAAGGTCCATGAAGCAGACAGCTAACGATCTCACCTGACACCCAAGCCTCACATGATGGGCCCAAGTTTCTAGTTGGTCCCTTTGAACCCTGACTGGGTGCAGGGGGCCACCCAGTGTTCTACCCCATGAACCAGCGGGCAGCCCCTCACTGCTCCTCACTACCAGCAGCCAGGTATCCGTTCCCTTCACCCTTTCCTCTGGCCAGGTGTAGGTCAGGCCCACTGGTCCCCTCTCAGCCAATGGGAGCTTGGGTGGGATGGAGGCACGGACTGGAGGTCCAGCAGCATCCTGACATAGCTTCCTTTTATCAGCCTTGCTCCTTCCAGGTTGCCCCTTTCCCTAGGGGTTTATAGGAGCGCCCTGTGATTCAGGGGCACTACTAGGCAAACTGTGGACAGGCTAGTCTCAGTGCTGTCACACTGTCTCCGGCCTTCTCCAGGATAGGTATAAAACAGTGACCTGTGCTTTCTGTTCAACGAAACTCTCGATCAAGATATTAACAGTATGGGGACTTCCGTGGCAGTCCTGTAGTTGAGTCCACATTCCCACTGCAGGGAGAGCAAGTTAGATCTCTAGTTGGGGAACTAGGATTGCACAATGCTGTGCCAACTCCACCCCTAGACTTTAACAGTAAGCTCATCGATCTCCTGTTAAAACGGAGATTTGAGCTCAGAGCAGCGGCCATTGTGGGGAGGGAGGTACCTGTGTGCTCTGTCTCCACATCGACTCCAGCCATTGCTCACGTACCAACCCAAGCAGATCTGGATGTCTCAAGGCCACCTCAGTATCTGCAGGACACATCCCTGCTGTGTCCACCTTCCACCAGCTCTGGCTCCAACCTGGCAATACTGTCCATGTTCTCCCCCATCCTGCCAGTTACAGACCCCGTAGGGCCTCACTGCTGCCTGGACAGTTACCCACCCTGTCTATTCACTGATGCACCTGCCATCTTTGCCATCGTGAAGGAAGTAACACCTGACAGGAACACTTTAGGGAACATGGTAGATGGGGGTGATCCCACCCACACGACACCCCAGGAAGCCTCAATGCAAGGGTTGGGCCCTGGAGTTACTTTAGATCTTTAGAAACTGATCAGGAGCGCAAGGGAAGCCAAGAGGGACAGACAAGGGCAGCATGGTTGATTGCCCAGGGCACTGAGGAACCATGGGCAACGTGTGAGAAGCTGGAGCATGGGGGAGGGAGGTCAGGTCACTGTTCGCAGGTGGACCCACTGGGGGAACTCGGGAAGAGGGGCTCCAGAAGGGGAAATGCTGCCTTCAGTCCAGGAGTGGCAGGGGCACAGGGAAGGCAGCACAGGCCCCTGGACATCCCAGGACTTGTCACAGAACCCAATACACCTGATCCCTAGCCTCAACCTACCTGAGACCGAATGTGTCTACAGCAGGAAAGCCCAGGTCACATGCTGCCTGGCTCTGGCCCGTTTTTCACCTTAGCCTCCAGAATTTTTGATCATGCCCAGCCCCATTCTTGGGAGCCTTGATGGGTCACAGCACCCACAGGAAGTAAAAACAGGTCGCACTCAGGACTAGAGAAATCTCTGCTTTTATTGGCCAGCAGGTTACTTGAGGGGGATGAAGCGGGAGGAATGGGTGGCCCCGATACCANGTGCTCTCTTTGCCAGAAGACTCATGGAGTCCCTCTGCAGTGAGCTTCTGGCATGCACGGATTGCTTCCTGGGCCCTTGTGTTTCTAAACACACAGAAGCAAATTGAACGAAAATGCATTTTAAATGTTTTGTTTTGTTTTTAGAGAAATCTCTGCTTTTATTGACCAGCAGGTTACTTGAGGGGGATGAAGCGGCAGGAATGGTGGCCCCGATACCGGCCGGCCGTGCTTCACGGGCTTGTAGGTGATGGAGAACTCGCCTAGGTATTGCCAATCTTCTCAACCTTGATTTCCACCTGGTTGAAGGTCTTGCCGTTGTAGACGCCAACCATGCTGCCCACCATCTCGGGCAGAATGATCATGTCGCGCAGGTGCGTCTTCACCACCTCGGGCTTCTCCATGGGCGGCGCATCTTTCTTGGCCTTGCGCAGCCGCTTCAGCAGCGAGTGCTGCTTGCTCCGCAGGCCGCGGTTCAGCCGCCGTCGCTGGCGTGCGCTGTATAGCTGCATCAGTTGCTCATAGGACATGTCCGGCAGCTGGTCGAGGTCTACGCTGCGGTAGGTGAATTTACGGAAGGTCCGCTGCTTCTTCTGTTCCACTTCCGCCATCTTGCCAGTTCTTGAGAAAGGATCTTTCGTTCTGCATTTTAAAACCAGCGATTCTTTCTTGTTTTGTGTCCTGGGAAAATAGGCTTTGCTAGTATTTGCAGTACTGATTCTAGAGTGCTGGAAGGGTGGAGATGGGAGAAGCAGTGAGGGAGGCCAGCAGGGTTCTCCACCCGATGCTATGGAGAGAAAAGGTGGACTCTGAGTCGCACTATTCTCTGGCTGTTGGGCCTTGGGAAAGCCCTTTCCTTCTCAGAGCTTCAGTTTCCTCCCCTGGTACTGGGACCCATCATCATTAGCTCCTCTGTCTGTGGCCAGGATGCTGGGAGATGACCCCTACCTGCTGGAGGCACCATACTCTGCTGGAGTAGGCACTCGCTAGGAGTTGTGGAAGCTGAAATGAATTGTGTTCAGCCATCATGCACAGACTTGCTCTAGGCCAAGAGAGAAAGTGTGTGTGTGTGCAAGAGAGATTTGCAAAAAACAAGGCCTATCTCTCTGCACGTCTCTCCTCTGGAAAGGAAGGGGCCCGCACGGTGACAATAGACCAGGGGCGCTGACTCAGACAGCCAGTTCCTGCTCATTTCCCCTCGCCGCAGGACGGCCACCGAGCGGGAGGTCAGCCCTCCGTGGGGCTCTGATTCAGGCCTTTGGCTGAGAACCTTTGCTAGAGAAAGACGAGACTAACTCACAAACAGGTCTGTCTGTGAGAGGACGGACTGGACCAGTGTGGCTGTGGGCAGGCAAGTGGGGGCAGTGGGGAGTGGAAAAAGAGAGAGAGGAAACTCACTCTTTGAATCCTGCATTGCTTTCCCTGGGCCGGGCAGCCTAGAAACAACTTTTCGGGCAACAGAGCATGTGACTGAAGGGGCCAAACTGACCCGGCCAGGGTGCCAGGAAACGGGGTTCAGGAGGAGTCGCTGGGTGCCCACGGAGGAGCCCAGGAAAGAGATTCAGAACAGCGTGGAGCTCCTTGGCTCCCTGCCCCCAGTGTGGAGCTGCCGGATGTGGAGTCTTAGTCGTCCACACCGCTAGGATGGAGAGAGCCGAGGCTATCACCCTCTTCTGGAGCCGGGGAGGTGAGTCGCATGGAGGAGGAGCAGGTTCACGGGCTCAGCAGCGGTGGCATGGGGAGGGATCAGCGCTCGCTGAGGGAGAGGGTTGAGCACTCGGAGTTGTCCTGAGGCACCTGGACTGTTTGGGGGAACATAGGTCCCTTTTTAGTCCTAGAGGCATATGAGGAGGGACAGGCTAACCACTTGGCAGAGGGGCTATAAAAGGAATTAAAAATTGGGTGGCTCTGGAGGAGGGGAGGGTGGATGTGATCACATCCCAACCCTGATAATCTGGCATTCTAGAGGGATAAGAAAAGTGACTGAAGAATTGTTAAGTGTGCGTGTAAGAAACACTCTCTCATCTTCTATAAATCGACTTAACATGCTCTCTGAAGCCTTGTCCCTTGCATGGTGGAAAATGCTGTTTCCGTCACCCTCGGGGCTTTACCCAGCTCCTGGACTGCTGCTGAAATGCTAATTTTTTTTCCACACTACCGACAGGGAGGACAGGGAGGGGCAGGAAAGTGGTGTCTGTCGCTAGTCATCCGTCAACACAGGTGACTACTAAGGGACCAAGTGCTTGCTAAGTGCAGGTCAAGCCAGATGTAGTGGCAGTAGGCTGGAATCAATTTCAGGGTCCTAAGCCACACCAGGGGGCTCCTCTCTGTTTTGTGTGACAAAGATGTTGCCTGCCCTTGACAGTGTTCCTGAAGATCCAGTTACAGCTGCAGAGGTATCTAACAGGAGTAGGAGTTGGCCCTCTTTGGCATACTTAAAGGAATTTATGAGCTGAAGGAGTTTGCAAAGCAGAGTGATGGCACTGTGTGAGGACTACATACTGTCTGACATGGAGAAGAAACAGAGGAAAGTGGTCTTTGGTGTTCAGGTCTTTGAGGGTCAGTCACAGGGTGAAGGGAATTGAGAGGGGCTCAAGAGACAGAGCTGTACGACCTGTGGACAAGGAGAACTTTCTAACAGACTCTTGCCTTGCAAAGAAGTAACGAGTGCCTTTGGGAAATCACGGGGTGAGCCCTTGAGAAGACAAGGGCAAGTGAGAGCTGGCCTTTTTCCAAGGAGGAGCGAGGGGGGCACCAGGATTACCTGGGCTCCCTGCTTTCACTCTTGCCCCTCTCCAGCTCATTCTCCACTCAGCGGCCAGAGTGCGACCTTATAAAACAGCCCCAGCTGCTCAAAAATCCTCCAGTGGCCACCCACCACCCACTGGTGCAAGTCCAGATTTATTTCTCTTCTCTATTGCCTCCTTTCTACTCTCTAAAAACAGTGCAGAGATAAGATCGTTTCTCAGTCTAACGCAGATCTGACATTTCATAAATCTATGTCCTAGACAGCTGGAAAGGGCTATATTTAACCTTCCGCCTTGTAGCTTATAATGGAGGGACTCGCTTCAGGCACTGCCTTCTAATGCTGCTGCAGGAGACCAGTGCCTTTTCTTTGTTCTCTGTAAGACCAAGACCACAGCCAGCCTCTCCCTCTAGTGGGGGCAGGCCATTTGCCCCAGAGCACCCACCCTCCCCTCTGTCTCTAGGTGAGGGACATGCCTGTCCCACCCCCTGGAGTGTGCCCCCTCAGCTTTCTTATCTGCAAATACCTCAAAGACTCTTTAGGAAACCTATAACCCAATATGTGGGACAGCAGATGAGCTCAAGAATAGGACAGAGGACAGGGCCAGGAGGCATGGGCTGGGCTAGGCAGGGGAACCAGTAGAGAAGAAAACCTCATCAGAGGTCTTGCTGTGGACACAGAAAGGGGGAATGGAGTAATGTGCTGTGGTCCCTGTATACGATATTTTGTACACATTGCCTGGTGCGATCCTCCTAGCAATCCTAGGGGGTAGGTCCTGATAGTACCCACCGTCGTCTCCAGTGAGGAGATGGGCTCAGAGCAGTTTGGTGACTTTACCCAAAGTCAGACATAGCTGGAAAGTGACAGAACCGGCATTGAACCTAGGCCTGTCAGACTCCAAATCCTCCCCGACTGAGTAGGAACTGCCCTTTGGAGCAGCTCTCCCTCATTTCCTTGCGTGTCTGCAAATGCTAGAGCCTCTTGAGGGCTCTGTCCACGCTGCCCATCACGCAGGCCCCAGGCCCACCTCAACCTCCACCCCTGGCTGTGGAACCCAGCCCAGGAGATCCAGTCTTTTGATGGTACCCCCATGCTCTCAGGCCTGATGGGCTGACTTCCCCCATCTCTGCTTCTACATTCTGTTCTCTTCTGCCTGGCAGGTAGCAGCTACTAGGACCAGGAGTCTCAAACAATGAGCTTGTTTGAGAAAGAAATAAGATTCTTTCTTCCATGTCTGCCCCCTAGACTGCTAACACTAACACCCTCTGTGGCCTTAGACAGATTGTGTTCCTGCTGTGGTCTCAGTTTCCTCAGATGTACAGTGGGAAGACAGGATGTTCTGTAAAGGTCCTCCCAGTTCTAAGAGCTTGTGTTGCCCAAGATCCTGCCCCTCTCCCAGCCCCACCCTGCTGCTTTCTCTCTCACAGTGTGAGGAACGATGGTCACCACAGGCACTGGTTTGGAAATCTTCACTAAGCCAAATGAAAGGGCAGCTACATCAAAGTAACTGCCCCAGTGCCAATGGACAAAACAATCAAGTGGTACTAACAACCACATTTGTAGGGCACTTTATTGTTTATCCCAACTGCTCTCACAGCCAGCAGAGTGCTGGGGAGGGGGACTCCAAGGTGATTGTGATGGTACATGGTACAGCTTTAAAAAACACTAAATTACATGGTGAGAAAATGATTCTTACTTCCTTCCCTTTTCCAGCTTTCTGATTACATCAAGGAAAAAAGCTCAGTGTGATGCTATTCTGTAATGCTTGCTAATCTTCTTTCGGAACAGAACAAGAGCAGGCCTCAGGCTCAAAGACAGTGACAAGCAATGATATCTACATAGAATTTAATTACTCTGTTCTATTTCTTTGTACTTATTTTTACAGTTACTATTTCTGGCAAGTGTTATTCTTTTTGGTTCTTGGGTGCCATATAAAAAATCAATATACATTTCTTTAAGCAAAAAAAAAAATTCACATTGAGAAAAAGATAAATAGTAAATACAGCCAGCAGTACCTAGTTATGGCAACACTTGTGGAGTGGTTCCTAAATGGTGGAAGCTTGGGCAACACTGAAAGGCGGCATTCATTCACCACCAAGGTCCTCAGTGTGGCCCATAGGGCCCTGCGCAGTTTGCACCTGCTAGTATCCCAGACTTTGTTGTCGTTACTCCCTTTCCTCCCACACCTTTCACCCTTTCATGCCGGCCAGCCTTTGCACATGTTGTACCCTGTGCCTAGAGTGCCTCTCCCACATCCCCTGTCCACCCATCAAACTCTAACTCAGCCTTCAAGACTCAGATTAAATGGCACCTCCTCTAGGGAGCTTTCCTCCAGCTAAGCACTAAGTTCATTTATTTCTCTATTATAGTGTCTCTCTCAGGGCTATGTTTATTTTCTTCTAGGCTAATATCTTCTACCCTATTGGTTCCAAATGCATTTTATAAGAAAGAGAGAGAGAGAAAGAAAAATGTAACTGTGAGAGAGGCGTGTGCACAGCTCCTGGGATCACTTGGAATTGAGATTTCCCAAATGCTGATCCAGAGCCTACAGAGGCCACAAAGCCGACCTGGGGGCTGCCTCTGAGGGACAGTTGCAGGCCACATGTAGAACGTTCATTGGGGTGCCTTTGAGATCAACACCTGAGATCTAAGAGAAGACAGCAGGATTGGTTCAAGGAAGAAGTTGGGCTGGCATAGCTCATGACAGCCTCAGCTGACCATGAGGAGCTCTGGAACTGGGTTGGCCCTTCAGAATTGTTCTGAGTTAGGGTGAGGGGCTCAGACATTGACATCAGCCCATAGGGACCACTTATTCGATGCAGGCTGTCCCCAGGGAGGGAGCACAGTCTTGGGCAAGGCAACATGGGTCTGAGGAGGCGGCTGGGCAATCCTCGAAGAGGACTGTCAGCCAAGAACACTCAGTCCTAGGCAACTATGTGAAGGAGGGGTATCACTGTGTTCACGACACGACCTTGTCTTCCCCAGGGGACTTCAGTGCTGGGAGGGCAGGGAGAATACTATAGTGGTTTAAAGGGCAGAATGTAGCTGTCAAGAGTTGGAAACTGGAAGAGTCTAATAAATGCTCATTTAAAAATGAATGTCCGAGTATGAGGTTCAAGGCAATGTGCTTAGAGGCAAACAAGTCACAGATAACTCCCGGTAGCATTAGGGTGACAGATACGGAAAAAAACAAAAACAAAAACAAAAACCTATTCCAGACAACATGTGTAGAACAATGTGTACCAAAGACCATGTTGCCACAGCATCTTGTTCTTGCTTCTGTCGGAGGCTTTAGATTACCACCCTTCTGAAAACCCTCTAAGGCATGAATTCTTGTCCTCACTCCACACATGTGAAAACTGAGAGCCCCAGATTTGCTCTAAAACTCACTGCCACTCAGATCCCCCAAGCAAGCAGCCCTAAACCACCCAGCCCCTCTCCAAGCCACGTGCAGTCCTTTACAAAGTGCTTATTACATATATTCTATCTTGTCACAGCATTGTGAGGGAGCAAAATAAGGGTGCCAGAAAAAAGTTGTTTTTTACCTTTATTTTCTTAACCTGCCTGGTATGCTTTCAGATATATTCTGATCATATTTATAACAGTGGCATTCTTTTTTATTCTGTTTTTTTTTCCTACATATTCTTAACCACCTGTGAAATTCTTCCACTACACTCATCTGTTCTTCCATATTTTATCTCAAAAATGAGAAAATTATGATCAAAATCCAGTTCATTCCTTTTGTGCTGTGAGGGGGGATTATGTGGGGGTTTTTTTGTTTTTGTTTTTGTTTTTTTACTTTCAGCCTTACTCAGAAAGGCAAAACTTTCTTGGTTTGAAACATTAAAAATGTATGAAACCAAGAATATCTCTGATTCTACATGTGATGAATACTCTAGGAGAAATGTTCTGCAGGGGAGAGTGTATAGTTTGAATAAAAGACCACTTAGGAGCAACTAAAAATCCCCCTTGAGGAGTTGGGTCTTGGGCAGGGTTGCTGCTCCTTGCCCCCTCTACCACCACCCCAGGCTGTGCCCTCTCCCCACTTTTGTGCCCACCATCCTCCTCAAGCTCCAGGCTGAGGTTTTTCTTCTCTTCATTCACAGCCTTAAAGATTTTCTGTCAAATGATGATGAAGGCAAATTTTGAAGCTGCTCCCCGCCCCCCCCAGTTCTAGCATTTCTCCCAGTAGATTCTGTTGTAGTCTCTCTGGTCCCAGAGTTCACCTAAAGCAAAGCTTTTATCTAGAGTTTTCCAAGCAGAAGCTGTCACATTGCAGAGAACCAACAGTTGCTCTGTGTTGCGCAGGAGAAAAGTCTCCATATGTTCCCAATGAAAATAAAAGATTTACACGATCTGTGTCCATGCCTAGCTCTGCGTGATACTACTTGCCATCACTATTATGGGACCATAATTAAAATCTCCCCTCTCGTTATAACTACTAAAATACCATGCTAGCCTCATGGGCTAAAGAGAGCCGTCCTTTCTGCTCATTTTCTTGACTTCCTTGTAGGGAGCTTGCAATAGGCAATAGAAGCTGAAGTGAGGTACAGGAGTCAATTTTGCTTTAAAGATTAGCAAGGTAAATAGATCACCCTTATTGAAGTGTAACTTTCAAAAAATTAAAAACATGGCTCTCATTGAAATATATAGTGATCACCTATCAAAAATTTATTAAACTCATTGATGAAATAAACAGCGTTATGGTAAAGCTGATTCTAAAAGAAATGAGATTTTAGCAGTTCCTCAAAAAGTTAAATATAGAATAACCATGTGATGATGTGAAGTCGCTTAGTTGTGTCCAACTCTTTGCGACCCCATGGACTATAGCCTACCAGGCTCCTCCGTCCATGGGATTTTCTAGGTAAGAGTACTGGAGTGGGTTACCATTAATTAACATATGAGCTAACAATTCCACTTCTAGGTATATATCCAAAAGAATCGAGAATAGGGACTTGAACAAATACTTGTACATTAATGTTCATAGCAGCATTATTCACAATAGCCAAAAGGTCCATTGTTCACAACCCAAATGCCCCCCAATAGATGAATGAATAAACAAGATGTGGTATATCCATACAACAAAACATTATCCATCAGTAAAAGGGAGTGAAGTTCTAATCCATGCCACAGTATGGATGAACTTGAACACATTATGCTCAGTGAAAGAAGGCAAACACAAAAGAAATGTTGTATGATTCCATTTATGTGAATTATCTAGAATAGGCAAATTCATAGGGACAGAAAGTAGACTGGAAGTTACCAAGGGTTGGGAAAAGAGGGAAAGGGAAATTACTGCTTAATGTTCTTGTTTGGGATGATGAAAAATTTTGGAAATGGATAGTGATAATGGTTGTACAATATCATGAGTATAATTAATGCCACTGAACTATATGCTTGAAATGATTTTAATGACAATTTTGTGCTATATATATATATATATATAAAACTTCATTAAAAATAGAAAAAAAAAGTGTGTGAGAGGCCAAAAGATATTGGAATTTTCAAAAGAATGCTGGGATAAGATAAAAAAGCTGGATACAAAACTAGTTCTACAAGATAATAAAACTATAATCTTTGGGGCTATTTTTTCTGCTAGACAGAAATAATTTTCATTTCTACCAGGCAAAAATCACTTGCAACTTATCAATCTTCTACTAGCTAATGTTTAACTTTACAGAGTGGGCCTTAATTAACACTGAATAGTCAGTATTAATTACAACAAGGATTTACTGTATAGCACAGGGAATTGTATTCGGTATCTTGTAATAAACCATAATGGAAAAGAATTGGGAAAAAAGACTATAGATATACGCGGATATATGTATAACCAAACCACTTTGCTGTACACATGAAACTAACACAATGTTGTAAATCAACCATACTTCAATTTAAAAATGCTTCCTCCGCAGGCCGCGGTTTAGCCGCCGTCGCTGGCGTGCGCTGTATAGCTGCATCAGTTGTTCACTGCGGGCAAGGGCAGAGTGGGCGGTCTGAGCCCCGGCCCAGCCCTACAGCCCACCAGGAACACTACTGCTTCACCAGGAGCTCCGAGAGCAACGTTCCCCGCCTGGCCAGGGCCCACAGCACCCGCTCCGAACGTTCGCGCGGGAGAAGCTCTCCAATTCGAGAATCCCCGCTCCGCTATCTACAAACGAGGAAGCTGAGCCGGAAAAACCGGTGACTCGGGGAGTTGCAGACTCACGGGCACCCTGCTCTGCTCGCCTCAAGAACCCAGCAGTGGGGCCACCCTGAGAAGCCCCCAGCCGATGAGGACCCTATGTTGTGCCCCCTAGGAAGCCGGCCCCTCGGCCCTAGACCGCACACAGCTCTAGGAGAAAGGCGTCACGAGCCTCCCTTCCCATCCGGGGCCCGGGCTTCGCACCCACCCTGCCTAGAAGTTTCCAGCTCCGGCCAAACCTTAGAGGGGTCACCAAACTCCCGCCCACGTGCCAAATCCCAGTCGCGGCTGCCCTATCTTGTAAGGCTCGCGGGCTAGAGCGGCCTTTACGTGTCCGAGTGGACGCCAAAACGTCCAAAAGGGACTCGTGGAAAACCTGTTCAGTTCAATCCTCAAGGACTCATTTTTATCCGCACTCAGCTCCGCCCTCTCGCCTACACACGGTCCACGGCCGCAGGTCAGGCTGCAGCCCTCAACCAACCCTGGGGACTCCTCCAGCCGCCAACCCCCCTGCCCCGCCACCACTTACTAGGACATGTCCAGCAGCTGGTCGAGGTCTACGCCGCGGTAGGTGAACTTGCGGAAGGTTCGCTTCTTCTTTTGTTCCACTTCCGCCTGCGCGGGCCGGGCCGGGGGTGAGCGGGTCCCCGAGATCCACCCCCAGTCCCCACGGTGAGGTCAATGGGCCCGCGGCTCCCGCCGAAAACCGCGCAGCGCTCCCGGTATGGGAGCTCATGGGCACGCAACACTCGCACCCGGTCCAGGGCGGCCCGCACGGCTCCGGGCTACGGGGGCTCGGCTGGGACAAGAGGGCAGACACAGGCCTTCCCTGCCCCGAGTCATCCTGACAACCAGCAAGCCCGCCCCACACCGCCATATCCGGCGGTTCCACAGGCCTCGGGAGAGGGCCACAGCCTCGCGGCTTGACCTAGGCCTCCGCTATGGGCCAGAGCTCGGATGGCACCGGATGAACCCGGAACATACAAAGAGGACGTTACACTCACCATCTTGCCGGTTCTTGAGAAAGGATCTTTCGTTCTGCGCCAGCGCAGTTATCGCGGGGTCTCAATGCCCCGCCCCTGGCCTGCGTGCGCAAGCGCTTCCGCTTCCGCTTTCCCGACAGAGCACGCGCGCCGTCTGCTGTCCGGAGGTCAGAATTCTGTCTCCGAAGAATAAAAGAGCCCCGCCGCCATGACAAACCTGGACCTCGAATTAGAAAGCAAGAGACAAAGATGTGTATAATCACAGCTATGGTTTTTCCCGTAGTCATGTACGGATGTGCGAGTTGAACCATAAAGAAGACTGACCGCCAGAGAATTGATGCTTTGGAATTGTGGTGAAGAACACTCTTGAGAGTCCTTTGAACAGCAAGGAGATCAAACCACTCAATCCTAAAGAAATCAACCCTGAATATTCATTGAAAGGACTGATGCTGAAGCTGAAACTCCAGTACTTTGGCTATCTGATGCGAAGACCCCACTCCTTGGAAAAGCATCAGGATCCTGGGAAAGATTGCGGGCAGGAGAAGCAGGCAACAGAGGAGATGATTGGATAGTACCACCGACTCGATGGGCACGAATTTAAACAAACTCAGAAGATAGTGAAGGACAGGGAAGCCAGGCGTGTTGCAGTCCATGGGTTTGCAGAGTCAGACACGATTGAGTGACTGAACAGCTGCCTTCCGCTGCTGGAACCCCCAGGCTGGAGCTGGCTGCTTAGTGTATGGGAGCCCCTTCTTCAACTGGGGCACGTGTGATTCGTCACTGCCCATTTTGAAAACTCATATTGTTGCTGCATAGCCTCTATAATAAAACCCATGTTAAAAAGTGTTTACGGAGTGCCTGTTTGCAGAAGGCGCTGTCTGGGGTTCTGGCTGGCTCCACAGGGAGGACGGTCGAGGCAGACCTGTAAGGGACAAGGTCATACAGATAACTGAGCCAAGAGGGTGGGACACTGGCTTTGCACAGATGGTTAGAAATGGCATCCCTGATAAGGACCTGCAAGCCTTTAACAGAATTATGTAAAGTAACAACTGTAACACTACAGTATTAGGTTTGCAACACATAGAGGGGTAATATAACAATACCAAGAACAGGACAAGAGACAAGAATATATAGGGGTTCAGTTCAGTCATTCAGTTGTGTCCGACTCTTGTGACCCCATGAACCACAACACCCCAGGCATACTTTGTCAATTCAGTGGAACAGTGTCCATCCAAAGGTGATTCTGGTACACTAAGGTGTATGTAGTTCCATGATGTCAGCAATTCCACTCCTGGGTGCACACCCCGAGGAACTGAAAGCAGGGACTCAAACAGATTTGCACATGCCTGTTCACAGCAGCATGATTGACAAGAGGTGGAAACAACTGGTACCCATCCATGGATGATGAATAAACAATGTGGTTCGTTCACAGTGAAATATTATCCAGCCTTGAAAAGGACGGACATTTTGACACCTGCTACAATGTGGATGGACCTGGAAGAAACAGTGTGAGAACCCAAACACAGGACAAATACTGTACAACTTCACTCAGAAGAGGCCCCTAGAGGACTCAGACCCATAGACAGAAAGTAGATCATGCCGGGCTGGGGCTGGAGGGTGAGTGAGATTTCAGTTTGGGAAGATGAGTAAGTTCTAGAGATTATGGTGGGGATGGCTGCACAACATGACTGTGTGCTTAATGCCACCGAGCTGTGTGTACTTAGAAATGGTTAAAAATGACCAATCTTAAATTTTGTCACAATAAAAAGCAACCAAACAGGTGCATATGGTACTCTAAAAACCTCAAAAACTACAATGAAAAAAAAACATTCAAAGAATTAAAATATTACACTAGAAAATATTCATTTAATGCAAAATAAAGCAGTAGTCTAAGGACTAAAAGAGATTTGACATGTAGAAGGGACAGGAAGAGGGGCATTTTGGGTCTAGGGGAGAAAGTGCCTTTCTCTCTGGCTCTCTGAGCTGGTCTGTTGGTTGGGGTAGAGCTTTCTGGCTATTTGAGTTCATTGCATTATCTCCAGTCCAGCACACTGGAGCCATCCAGGACATTTCAGATCACTTTTCCCCAAAATCTTATAATTTTTACAGTGAAGTGACAGCCCCATCCTTTCACATGGCAGGAGGAACTCTGCAGGTGGGAGTTCGTCCCACCCCACCTCCCTGCCCCCAGGTTCCTGGCCCATCACCACGACCTTCAGATCCATGAGCTGCACCCACCAGCCCTCAACTGGGAGTCCCACCACCCCTGCCCACAGCCAACGCCTGGAAAGGTGAGCAGCCTGCCCAAAGCCACAGTCCAGGTGTCACTTCCGCAGGGGTGCAAGGGGCCTGGCAAGCCCCATTCAGATCTGTCTAAACTCCTCTTCCTCGGCACCCAGTAAGTGGCCAATGGATCCCAGTGCCCAAGGCGCCTCACAGGGGGTCTGGAGCTCTGAGCAGGCCCCCAACCCCAGGCTCGAGACCCCAAGACCCCCGTACCTGCTGAGGAGGGCCCAGCTCCCCGCACGGGAAGGGGCTACTCCCAGCAGAGGGAAAGACGGACACAATGTGGGTTTCTAGTCCAAACGCACTTTCTTTATTCAAACTGGTCAGCGCAGACGCCCTGAAGCCCCGAGCACGGGAGATGGGCCAGCCTGGCCCCCTGGTTCTGGATGGCGGGTGGACACAGGCAGGCGCGGCCCCACAATGCACCTGCAGATATGGCCAGGCACGCCAGTCGACAAAAGCAGAGAAGAAAACAAAAAACAAAACACACTCAGTAGATTTCTTCTTTATGCTCCCAGAGTTTCTGGACCAATAAGTCCCAACCCTCAAAGCCAGGAGCAAGGGACTAAAAACGCCCCTCACCTCCACCAGTGCCGACGGAAACCCTGTTTTAAATTAAAAAATAAGCGAGTATACATCGTAGAAAATTTCTCTTAAAAATCTCACAATTTGTAAATGTATATTTTTTTCTTTAACATAAAAGTTTACAATATACGGTAAAATAAAGGCTCAGGAAAATAATTTCAAAAAAAAAAAAAAGGAAGAAAAAGAAACCTGAAGTTTTGAATTAAAGCTGAAGAATTTTTTTTAAACCCTGTTGTTGAACCAGTGACTTTTTTTTTTATTGTGCTGATGGGTTAGAGAAAGAAATATATTTAAAAACCTCAGTCCAGGTACCCACAGCCACCGCCAAAAGCCTCCCCCCCTCCCCCCATGGTCGAGTCGTTATTTCCACCAAGTTTGTGATTGTCACGAGTTCACAAGTTTGAATCCTGGTCTCAGCCGCCTGCCGTCCGCAAGGAGGGGCCACGGCTAGCGACGGTAGGGATGGAATCCTTGTACGTTGTGGTTCTGACCGCGTCCAAAGCCACTTCCGCCAGCGGGGGGACCCCCCGAGCCAGGCACCGAGGGGCCCCCATAGGAGGGGGGCTGCTGGCTGGGGTCCGAGAAGCCCTGTCCGAAGCTGGCCAAGTCCTGTCCGTAACCTGCAGGGAAGAGCCCAGTGAGCTGGGGTGGGGCCTGGACCCAGTGGGTTGGAGGGACCCCCCCGAAGCCCCACTGGGACCCGGGCAGCCATCTTCACAGAAAGGAGAGCAGCTCTGAGACCCCTTCCCGCACTGTCTTGGGGCTGGGGGCCTGCGGCGCACCCTCGCGGCTGGCGAGGCCTTCAAGCTTGGAAACAGACACCTGGCCAGACCTGGGGGACCACAGGCTCCTACAAAGTTTGTTCTCCAGTGGAACTCAGGGTGGACGTGCAAGATTCCAGGATTTGAGGAAACATTACAGATCAGGCTGAGCTGCAGAGCTTAGAGCCCAACAGTGCTGCCCCTCCTTTGAGTAGGGCCAACCCGCCCCACGAGGCCCCCTGGGTTTGGTGGTGCCGACCGTTGGGGCAGAGCTCCAGGGCCAGTGGGGTGGTGGCCAGTTGACATCCTCACCCTGGCAAGGGCCCATCCCCGAGGGCACCGCCAAGTCCACCCCCGCCCAGAACGGCAGAGGAGGTGCCGTCTGTGGCCCAGGCACAGGCAGTGGGGACCATGGAGGAGGAGGCACCACCTACCTAGGCCACATCACTGCTCAGCCTGACCAAAAGAGTGTAAACAAAGTGTGGGCCGAAGCCTGGCGGCTCTGGAGAAGAGGTGACCAGGCCTGGCGAGAGATGAGACCAGGGTAACTGCCCCGGGCGGCCTTGGCAGAGGAGCAGGGGATGGGGGGGCACATGCTTGCTCAGTCGCTCGTACGTCCCCTCTAGGGATCAGCAACACTGCACCCACCACCGTGGTGTCCTGCTCTGGGTGAGGCGAGAAGCCACATGACCACAGCTGCGCAAGGCCCCGAGGGCACAAGAGCCTGAGATATGGGGGTGCTGGGGGGCATTTGTTCAGCACAAGAGAGCCCCATGCCACCCCGCCCCCACTCGAGCTGCTCTCATGGGCTGCAGACCCTGGTCTCCAGCACCTACTTGGTGAGCACCCTTTGGTGAAGCTGGATGCCTACTGATGCCGCATGGCCCACAAGCCCACCCTGAGTATGGCAGATCCAAACACACACGGCGCAGGCCCGCTGGGGCCCCCACACCCACAGGCCCCGGACACAGGTGCTGAGCTGTGAATGCTCCTCCACACCAGCACCCTGGCCAAGAGCCCACCTCAGGCCTGCTCAAGTCTGGGCCCTGCAAGCAATCCCACAGTCCTGTGGCACCCAACCCCCAGGTGGATGGGGAGCAAGGCACTCACCATATTGGCTGTACGGGAAGTCGGGCTGGGCGGTCGGTGGTTTGCTCATGTCTGGGGCGGCCTGAGTTGGAGGTGGCGGGAAGGCCAGAGGTGCGGCTCCGGGAGTGGCCGGTGGTGGGGGAACCCCTGGAGGGGCAAACTGATCTGGTGGGGGAGGTGGAGGTCCGTAGCCGAAACCTGTGGACAGACAGGAGACAGACACAGACGTGGTGCTCACGCTCTTCAGCCGCCAGGACCACATGCATCCACCCCAGCGGTCCAGCCTGCAGCCCAGGGGATGACCCCTGCTGGGCAGACAGCCACCAGCCAGTGACCTGGCAGAGTGAGGTGGGGCTGCGTTCCAAGCCCAGGGTCCCAGGAGGATGAGAAGTGTGGGCGTCCATGAAGAAAGACCTGCTCTTTCCTATTAGAAATGAAAGTGATCTAGGCCTGGGCTGGGAGTGGCAGCCTGACTTGGTTGTCGGGTGGCTCGCATGCCATGGCAGGGCTACAAAACTGCAGTGTCCTGGGTCCCTGGTCACAGATGGCCCACTCAGCACGCAGCGCAAGGTTGGAGAGGGTTGGAAGGGGGAGGACTCCTGGCGGCTGAACGACATGCCCCAGCACCCCCACCTGCTGGCTCAATGGGGTCAAGAGGGGCACTCCTCTTTTGGTGGACACAGGCTGCTGGGGACAGAGAATCCAACCGAGTGGACAAGGTGAGTCCAGCCCTCACCTGAGGTGTGGGGAGCCGGCTCTCTGTGCTGACATGCCCCAGGCCCACCCCCAGGGGCCCAAGGGACTTACTGAACTGTGGGGGTGCGCCGTAGCCCTGAGGGAAGCCCTGGGGAGGCGGGAAGCCTCCAGGAGGGGTAGACACAATGTAGGAGGTGAAGGGTGGGGGCGGTGGGGGGGCTCCTCTTCCTGCAGGGGGAGGTCCATAGCCACCTGGAACACAGCATATAGGTGAGGCGGAGAAGCCCCTTTCCCACCTGCCCTGCCCCACCCCGCTCAGATCCTGCTCTTCCAGGCTTTCTTCCAACAGGCACTTACCAATCGCCTGTCCTGCCGGCACCCACATTCCTGCAAGGAGACATGGAGGGTGGGGTGTGCCACATCAGCACCAGGTATGGATTGGGAGACCCTGCCCCCCCAGGGGACCCAACTTCCTGACACATCTCAGGTGCAGGGGAAAGACATCAGAGCAGCTCCAGGGACACCCAGTAGGGAGGCTGTCAGCCAGGAGAGTGGGGACCTGGGGTGTCCTCCGGCTAAGTGCTGGTTCTTTCCCTGCGATGACTGTGAGAGCATCCAGTCTCACTAACTGGTTTCCTATAGCTGCGGCTCATTTTGCAATAAAAAACACTTTTTAAAGCCAGCTCTGAAGAGACCGGGTGAAACTTGGAGCCAGGTAGAAACAGCTCTACAGCTTAGGGTACTGGTATCCTTCCTTGGATGCCCTTCTCTAGGTTTTAAAGGCCATGGAGGCTCCTGGCCATCCCAAGTGGTCTCTAAAAGGTCCACCCCTGCTACATGGCAAGCGCAAAGCCAGAGGAACTGGAACAGACCCAAAGGGCCCACAAGGCAGGGCTCATGTTTCCTCCCTGCTCCTCTGAAGAGCATCCAAGTGAAGCTCTGAAGACAGCCTGACCTGCCCACGTCCACTCGAGACTCAGTACTCGCCCTGGGGGCAAAGCTGGCTGCTGGGCATGACCCCTGACCTCCCCTGGGGGTAGCAGAAAGGACAGACCCACTTGGCCCTGGGCGACGACACTCCACAGTTCTGGCTCCTGTATCCCACATGGCCCACCCAGGTGCCAGAGCTGCAGGAAGCTCCTGGGGCTGGTGGGCAAGCAGCACCCTTACCTTGTGGGCCGTATCCCTGCTGCCACGTAGGCGGGGGCTGGCCTGCCCAGCCGTTGGCGGCGTTGGGCACGACCCGACTGCCCCACTGGCTGGCACCTGGCTGTCCCGGCGCTTGGCTCTTGCTGTCCCGAGGTTCGGCCCGTTTAACTTCCACCTGGACAAACCAAGCTCTGATTTAGAGAGACACCGGGGGTCTCAAGCCCCCTTCCCTTCAGACACACCCTCAGGTAACTTACGACTACACTTAGCATCTTATTATGACTTAAAACTAAATACTTAACTATAAACCTTATTTAGACTAGTAACTTTTTTCTTAAAAATTTTTAATTTTTTATCTAAAAAAATGTTTCTCAGGTACAACAGATCCAACTATAAAACATGTGAGGCCCCACCCACTGCAGACTGGGCTGAGGACCAAGAGTCTGCAGAGTTCTGTGTATGAGAAGGGGGTCTTTGGGTCAAGTTAAGGGACAGTGTAGACCCAGGGACACAGAGGCCAGGCTCCTCCCCGCAAGCGCAGCCCTTTTCCTGGCCGCTCCAGCGGTCAGGCCCTCTTCAGAGCCCCCACCTGCCTGCGCTTCCAGCTCATACCTGAGAAACACAGTTGGTTTACTTAGGTTTTGTATTTTAAATGTCTAATGGAAGATAAAAGACTTACCTTCCCCAGGCTAACGCTTAAAGAATCTCAATTAACTCAAAATAATGTCAGAGGGGATGGATGTGATAAGAGAATCTTACATTACATCTAACAAAAAAGTAAACAAACATGCAATAAAATGGACATTTGAATCAGTAAGCAATCTTCATACTGTGTTAGGTCAGCAGCCCAGGAGCCTTCCCTTTTGGAGGTGCCAGGAACCACTGCATGCGGAGGGCGGGCGGAGGACCAGGTGCCCGCCCCGCCAGGCTGCATGCCCCCCTCACACAGCCTTTTCAGTCTGGGCCAACTGAAAGCAGACCCTCAACTCCAGTGCTGCATCAGCACTCAAGAATCCCAAGTTGCTCTTGCTTGTAGGATAAATTTTAATGAGAGACAATGAATTCACTGGAGTCATCCTTGGGGTCTCGGAGCCTGGCAAACATTGTGTATTCAGAACCCGAACCCCGTCAACTTGGCCTAAACCCTGTTCTGTAAGAGGACAAGGAGGGCGCAGAGGCACAAAGACCCCACCTTCCAATGCCCCAAGGACGCTCTACATAGGGGAACAGAACCTCTGCTAGCTCCGGGCGGTGTGGCAGCAGGACATTTCAAAGAATTCAAATTAATGAGTCTTCACACACTTTCCTTAAGGGAATATGGTTCCTGCTTACAAAGCAAAGCAGCCCTTGTGATTAAAAAAAAATCTGCTCTTCCTGGCCTGTACTCAGGTTTTAATTACAAGTGGGCCCCTGCCCTTTGAGACAGGGCTGAGGCTGGACTCTGTCCCTGGGACCAGACCCCATCCTGAGGAGGTCCTCACTGCTCCCCCAGCTGTAGCCATCACAGGACCTTGAGCAGGGTACACAGGCACCTCGGAACCTGTGTTCATGACAGCATGCATCCCGGAGACCTGCATGCCAACCCTAAACTAGCCACTGATGAGCGCCTAGAACAGCCTGTGTCTCCTGCACAGCAGGCTCAGGTGGAGCTGACCCAGCTGCCCATCTGTGATATGAGGGACAGAGGGGCCAGCTGGGGCCATGTTCCCTCCGTGTCTCAGCTGATGGGGTGGCCGGGGCTCTGGCAGGGGGTACTCGGCTTGCCTCAGGAACAAGGAGCCAGGGGCCTGGGAGACGGGGCGAGGAGGGAATCAGGCCACTTTCTGAGTTTCCCTCCGAGGCAGCAACACAGTATGAAGATGAAACAACCAGAGGTCACTTGACTGCATGGAGTTAAGAACTACCAGGAGCATGTGGTCGGACCGAGTTCACAGTAAGTGACCCAATTTGGAAACCAATCCTTCAGGATGTTTACGTTGCCGTCAGTTTTACACAGAACCAGTTCTCAAAGGTTTGCGGCCTGGCACGTTCCAGGCCGGCATGGGACAGTCAGGGAGGGGACACACATCTGAAGGAGAGGTCACTGAAACCAAGCCTGAGGCAACCCGTGACTTCACTGGACGCAGCCCGCCCACCCTCCCAGCCATCCCCAGGGGGCTCTAGAGCCAGGGGCTCCTGAATCAGGTCCAACCCACAGGAGGGGTCCCAGGACCACTTGCCCGGCCCTTCTCCTGCCAAGGGATCTCCTCTCCAGTGAAATCCCTAGGTTGCCTAAGACTTGGTTTGGTCTTAAGGTAAAATAAAACTACAACTACACACTTTTTTGCCCATGATGTCGTGAAAATGCATGTTGACAGCCTGGTCCACTGATTGTTCGTCCTCGAAAGTAATAAATCCAAAACCTAGCCAACGACGAAGAGTGAATCAAGGTAGCAGGGTGTTGTGACACAAAACAGGATGATGAACAGTATTAGGGACGGGCCGAGGGATCGACCAAGGGTTTCAGCGAAGCCGGTGTGTGAGGCTGCGGGGCAGGAGCTGATCTCAGCCCAGACGCTGCGGCCAGTTATAAATCAAAGATGACCTTGGGACCCCTGGGCGTGTCTTAGCCGTCTGGACAGTGGGGTGTAAGGGCCCAGCAAGCAGGCAGCCCCAAACGTGTCATGGGTGCACTTGTGCTTTTCTGAAACCCAGGGTCCTCCCCCTCGGCTGGCAATCGCTCGGCAGCTAGTGCTGACAGCAGCCGTACACTGCTCTAGCGTTAACGGAGGCATGTCTCTACCACAGTGAGAGCCTCGCCAAGCTTGCCCAACACTGTTGGGTAAGCCCGAGGAGTCCTGCCCAAGTACCATACGTATGCACACAGTGTCTATATCTGTACGTATCTATGGACTAAATACACAGAGATACAGGCCACAAGGGGNCTCTACCACAGTGAGAGCCTCGCCAAGCTTGCCCAACACTGTTGGGTAAGCCCGAGGAGTCCTGCCCAAGTACCATACGTATGCACACAGTGTCTATATCTGTACGTATCTATGGACTAAATACACAGAGATACAGGCCACAAGGGGTTCCAGCAGCTCAAACACTGCTGTCAGCAGCAAGAGCAAGAGGCACCATGTCGTCAAAAGGACAATTTTAACGGGAAAGACAATTTAGTGTTTCCCAAACACAAGAGAGTGCAGTATAAACGAAGTTTGCTGGTCTGGTGGGCGGGCCGCCTGGCTAGCCTGCGTGTCCAGCCCTTAGGCTGCTGTTCATCCCCGGGGGCCAATCTGCGCTGAGTACTAAGACCACTCATGGCAGCAACTGCCAGAAAACCCTGCGGAACAAAGGACAGGCCAAGGAAGGGCAGAGGAGGGTCAGAAGAGGGATGCAGAGAAGGGACGAGGGTGCAGGGGAGGGGCGGGGCACAGAGCTTCCAGGGATGTGGATACAGGATGGGGCAGCCCTGGGATCCTGGCCTCTCAAGCTGAACAAAGAGGGATGTGGGGCCACGGTCACAGGGACCGTGGGGAAAGACTCTTGGCAGAACCAAGGTGGGAACAGGACAAAGATGGGGAAGAAAAAAGCAGCTTAGCTCAGAAGTGTGGGTGCCAGCCTCGTGGGGTGGGGCCAGCTCTCTAGCACATGTGTGTGTCCAAGCATGACACACGCACATAGCCTAAGCCCGCACACCACATGAGAAGAAAAAAGAAACAGACCAGAGAAGACAGGCCAGGCAATGGGGATGTGGGGAGTGGAGAGGCAGTGTGAGGGAGCAGAGGCAGGGCCGGGTGCACGGGGACCACGCCCTGAGAGGGGCATGGATACTCAGATGGACTGTGGGACAGGGAGGGAGGGGGAAGCAGGGGCTGCATGGAAGGCTCAGGAAGAGAAATTGGGGACACGCTATCTGGAGCACCTGCTGACCAACTGCTGCTCCTGGTGTGGTGCCCACCCTCCGCCCACCTAACACTGGGGGACCCACGGGGACTCGCCAAGGCCCACGGCTGAGGATGTCAGGACCCACATGGAACACGGATCCGCGGGTCAAGCCTAGAGTGCCCTCCTGCCAACCCCTCCTGCCCAGACCCCGCCCAGGCAGCCCGGCGCACCCCAGGGCCCAGGCCAAGGACGGCAGGCAGCCCTGCAGGGACGGCAGGCAGCCCTGCAGGGGATCTAAGAGCAGCCTCAGGACCCCATGTCCCAAGATGCCCCAAGATCGGAGGCAAGTGGTGGAGCACAACATGGGTGATGAGCAGCATGTGAGAAAGTGAACGTTTTCTCCAAGTGCAGGAGGGTCTGAAGCCACAGGGCTCGCGGTCCTTAGAGTGCAAGAGGCGGTGAGTCGTGGGGAGGGAGCCCCGGGGCGGGCCCTCTAGGGATGCGTCTGTCTGTCAAGAGGCGACATCACCGCTGAGGAAGCGGAACAGAAACACACTGAAACTTCGTTTACACCCCACTGGAGCAAAGCCCGCTCCCTCCTCTGACTGCGGGACTGGCCTGTACCTGTGTGATATAATTTAGCACCTGGAGAAGAGAAATCTAAAGAGATATCGTTAATCACAAATAATTCACAGAGAGAAAAGGAGAAACAACTTACTTAACATTACTGTACTTTTCTATGAAAACACTTAAGTGCATCACTAAGCAAGTACGTCTATGTAAAGTTAAGACTAAGACTTAACAGCTTAATCAACATGAGGTGAAAGTACGTTACTTAACCATGGAGGGAGAGGAGGGTGAGGTTCAAATGGCAAACTATTCTCCAGCATGGCGGGCGCATGCTGCGGGCGCGCGGCTGGTGCAGTGCCTCCAGGGGCTGGGCATGGGCCGTAGGTTGGACGCACTCGGCTCACAAGGCCAGTCCAAAAGCGGTTCAGGAACCAAAACACAGAGGCGGGGACAAACAGCAGCAGCCAAAAAAAGGAAAAGAAGAAAACAAAACAAAAAAAAACGGCTCGCAAATTGGGTGCCCAGTGTCCCAGCCTTGCAAACCAATGTGGCCGTGCAGGTGTGGGCGGCTGGGGCAGCTTCGCGCCTCACAGACTTCAGTCCCACAGACTTCAGGAAAAAGAACAGGAAAACAAGAAAAAAGCATGGAACGCACCAAATAAACTTCACGTTCAAGCCGAGCTGGGGAGACCTAGCCTGACAACATGAAATGAAACCCCCGCCTTCACTGAGTGAACTTCAAACAGGAGATGGTCATAATTGAGGAAGTTCACCATTTAACAAAGCCACTCATCTTTCAGGACACGCTAAAAACAGAAACCATGCTGAAATACATGTCAAGTTGGAAAAACTTCCAAAGAATGAGCTTAAAAAACAAAACAAAAATGAAAGAACCCCAAGACTGTACTGCCTGACCTTTGGAAGCAGACAGGCCAGGGCTGCGCGGGAAGGACTACGCTAGCCTCGAGTCACCCTGTGCTGAGGCCAGGCTCGCTACAACCACCACCTAAGTGTGAAATAGTTTGCCATCTGAGGGGAAGGACAAGGACAAACTCGATCTCTTTTACCTCGAGGCCTCTGCTTTTCCGCATCGTAGATCATGACCACTTCTGTGACCTGTAACAGAGACAGGAGTCTGAGGGCCCAGGTTGGCAGGCAGCATGTCTGCCCACAGCCAGGAGGTCCCAAGGCAAAAGGCCCACTTCCTGGGGTGAGACCCTCAGGTACGCGAGCAGGCTGAGGGGTGCTCATAGGCGGGGCAGGACCAGTGGTGGGTCACCAGGGGCCCAGGGCTCCATGTGCCAGGACCTCCTACTCAGGGTCAATGCCGCTGGCCTGGCTGGGCACACAGGCTCCCGCATCGTGCACTGCGGCATGAGTTCCTTGCCGGGCCCTGGGCACGCATAGGCGCCCCTTAGACAAGCACACTGCAGCCAGAGAACATGTGCTCAGTGGAAGCTGGAGGTGAGCACGTGCTTCTGCTTAGGACAAGGGATAGCCTCCCTCCCCGACCCCTGACACCAAAGCCCTGCCTGCCTCCTGTCTGTCTTATTAGAATTCAGTTCCTGTATAAGCCCCCATGAAGTTCTGAAAGATTTTAGCCTCTTCTGGAAAACAATCCCCTCACACCCTGTCCTGGGGTGTGTGTGTGGCAGGGGGCAGTGAATGGGACCCAGCCATGTCCAGCACTACTCCAGATGCAGTCAAGTGCTCTCGACTGCGGAGTTACAACCAGTCAAGGGCCTCCCAGGAGGGGAGCCGGCCCTGTCTGCAGCAAGCGCTCCCCTGCGGGTGACTGGCCATGTGGGGTGCTTTGAGCTGTCTTGCCTCCCCAGGACACAGGCCTCTGCCACTCCCGCCCCGATCGTGACTGTGGGCAGGGCAAGGACTCACCACTCCAAATTTCTTGAAGTATTCCCTGAGCTCTGTCTCACCACAATTGTGAGGAATTCCTCCGACAAATATCTTATTTGATTTACTGTTATCGCTCCTGGGTCCTTTCTGCTATTTCAACAAAGAGAAAATGGTTAGTCCACGTGGGGAACCCTCCAAACACATCCTGCTTTTCAAGGCACAGTCCCTGAAGACAGACCAGACACTGTAGGGGACTAGGGAGTCCAGGAGTGCCTCACAGGCCAACAGGGGCCAGGGGCCCAAGTGCCCCAAACAGAGTGTCTCCAGCTCAGATAACGAGCAGTAGGGCCTACACCAACCCCACTGGTGACCAAAGGGTGGTGGGAAGTTCCTAAGACTGAGGACAGTCACCACCTTCTTCACCTTCAGGGCCAGATCCCGCCCTCTGCGGACAACCCCTGAAGCTGCCTCCCCCAGGCACCGCAGCCGGGAACTCAGACTACGTTGTTGGGGGTGCTGGTGGCAGGGACACGAGCAGAGGTGGGCACACGCACACACACATGCATGTGTGCGCGTGCGCGCACACACACACACCGACCTCCAAAGCCACAGGCTCTGCATCTGGGATTCGACCAACCACGGATCAAAAACACTTGGAGAGAAAGAAGTCCAAAGTTTCAAAAGCAAACCTTGAATTTGCTACATGCCAGCCAGCTATTTACACTGTATCAGGCACTGCAGTCAACTAGAGTTGATTTAAGATACATAGAGGATGTGCGCCATCATAGCCATTTTATAGAAGGGACTTGAGCGCCCACAGATTTTGGTCCCCTCGGGCGTCCTGGACGCAGTGCCCACGAGCACACAGAGGCGCGGCTGTGCACACTACCGAAGGACCTGGGCAGTGTTTCTACCCAGGTGTTCACTACACCACTGTTTCTGTGTTTGATGTTTCCTAGACTCAGAAACATACACACCTGGTCTGAGGCCCTGTCTACTGTCACAGCTGGGAATCCTGCCAGAAATGAAGGTTCCCAGGTCCCAGCCCTCAACAGCACTAGTCCACCATGTCTGGTAGGGCTCTCCTTGAGAACAGAACACTCTGGTGACAGCTGGCCAGGCCCTGGGGGGCACAGGATGCTCACAGCGTCCTCGAGGTGCGAAAATAGACAGGCCTCAGCCCTGGAGGGGAGCGGCCAGCAGAGTGCTGAGTGGGGCAGCGGGAGCGGTCGGTGTGGATGAACACGAGGTTCCTGACAACAAATGGCCAAGAGCCATCGTTTCTAAGGTAGATTAATAATATACTTCTTGGCTACAAGATGAAAAGCTCCCGCACTGAATCAATCCACGTGCTCAGGAGCTTGGCTGCTCAGCGCCACACAGGAAGGCCTGCTGTTGCTCAGTCTGACTGAGCAAGGGCCCCAGGGAAGCATGCAGGAGGGAACCCCCGCCCCTTACCCAGCCTTCCTTCGGCCGCGTCCTCTCCGGCTGCATCCCCCGAGGCGTGCATGGCTTTGGGTCAATCTGTTGGAAGTTTCAAAGGATCAGCTGTGAACAGGAGGCTCATCTCCCAACAAGAGGAGGTGTCAGCGGTAGGGTCAGAGGTACAGGCCCATCAGGTCAACCGGGCCATATCCTGGCCCAGCGTCCGGTCTAAGCTCAGAGCTGTAACTTTTTTTTTCCAGACCCAACCCAGGGGAAAGCCATCCTCAGCACCCACACAGCGCTGAGGCGCAGGGGCACCAAGCAGGAAGGCAGCAGGTGGCTCCTCAGGGCCGGGCACTCACGTTTCGGCCATCGAGGGTGTGTGGTCTGCTGGCCAGCACCGTGCCCACGCAGTTTGGATCTTTGAATTTGACAAAGCCAAAGCCTCGAGACTGGTTGGTCGTCTTGTCTTTCATGATCACGCAGTCCACAACCTCTCCATACTGGGAAAAGTAGCTGCGCAGCGTCTCTGCTCAGAGGTCAGGACACACACAGCCAGGCATCAGGCAGGTCACAGGCTACTAGCCTGGCAGCCTGACCTGGAGAGTGTTCAGCCAGTAACCTTTACACTGGCTGACCTGCTGACGTGGGGACGGCGGATAGGGAGAGGCAGAAGGACAGGTGCCAGGGAAAGGAATATGCATCACGTCTCCCTGGGAAGGAGAACGAGCTGCCAAAGGAGGGACACCTGCAAGGCCGGAGGCTGAACACAGCGACCACCACAAACACCTAACTCTCTTGGCTCCGTCTCCAGCCTCTGCCTTCAAAGCCGGTCTCCACCCTCCCTGACCAGAAGCATCAGCACACGATCAAGTTCCAAAGCGCTGCCCCAGTCTACTCCCAATCGAGTGCACCCCGGCAAACCAGACAGTAAGTCAAGAATTGAAAAGCTAATTCTCACAACTTGAAGACAAGGTCACATGCCCACAGCCCATCTGCACTTACCTTGGGTGGTGCTCCAGTCAAGACCGCCCACGAAGAGCTTCCTGCAATTCAACAAGAAAACATTCAGGGTCAGGAGGGTTCTGCCCAGGATGTTCCTAGCAGCCCAGTGGTTAGGACGCCACACTCTCACTGCCAAGGCCTGGGTTCAACCCCTGGTCAGGGCACCAAGACCCCACAAGCTGCATGGCATGGCCAACGACCACAGAGGGATCTGCCTGCAGTGCTGCCCATCGGGCTCACCCTAGGGTGGTCACCCGGGGGCACAGCCATGGTACGGCATGAAAAATGCCACCGGGATCTGCCCAAATGGCGGGAGTATGAATCACAATGTCCAGAGCCGCACACAAATGTTGACCTCAACCACAGTAAGACAGACTGCCACCCCCAACCCTGCCAGCGCGGGAATGGGATCACGCAGCCCCTTCCCAACCGCTCTGCAAACACCGAAGACTTCAAGGTCCACATCTGAGACCCCACATGGCAAACTCAAGGGGCAGCAGTGGTGGGGCTTTAGGACAAAGCACGGGTACCCAGCACATGGGCATGAGTAAGCTCCACCAAGCTCTGGGTAGGCCCCTGGAGCTTGGACTTAGCTGAGTGGCTTAGGCTATACTTTCGAGCCAGAGCCCTACTATGTAAGAGGAAAAGTACTGGTGGCCTCCCTGGAGCCACCGTTCCCAGAGCCTCCATGCCTGGTGTCTACACACCTCAGGTTGGGTCCAGAACCCAGGAGCCCACCAGTCAGTGCCTGCCACACTTGGGCTGGCTGAAAGGAGAGATGCCCCATGCTGTGGGCTCCAACTGGGGCAGGTGTGACCAGTAGGCAAGGCAGGGCACTCTGCATCCCACGTGCTGCCCCAGAAAAAGGAGTGAAACTGGCACTCTCAGAGTGGCACCTGGGTGCTATCCGGTCCACAGCCAATCCCTCCTTGCACAGCCTGGAGACAAAACAGCCCCCTGAGGCTGGCTTCACTGAGGCCCCAGAACTGGCACCGGGGCATGGGGACAGACCCACCAAGGCAGTGGCCTCAGCTGTGCTCAGGGGTCCCTCCCACTGCGGTTCTCTCCCTGGGGGAGAGAGGCTCAGGGTAGAAGAAACAATTTTCCCACCCCACTTGAGGTGGCAGCCCCTCACCCCCATACACATTCAGGGCACGTTCCTGGATGGAGGCCAGGGGGCTCACACCCAGCCTCCTGACCATTCCGTCCGCCCACTACACACCCCTGGGAGATCAGGCAGGCTCCTCCTGCTCCCTAAGACCCTGGGGAGTGTAATTCCATCTGTGCCCGCCTCCCCCAGCACCTGACACCAAGGCGGGCAAACGACAGGACTTGGTCTGGTCCAGGCCAGTGTGGACTGCCTCTCTGCTCAGGTCTTTGGCATAGGCACAAATGGGTTTGCTGTGGAAAAGCAGCTTGGAGAGGAAAAAAATCTTGAGCATTCTCAGAACACCCAGGCCAAACCCCAACTGAGGGGAATACCTGCCTGCTTAGCTTGCATCTGACCAAGATGGGAAGGCCTAAGTGGTGTCCCTCTGAGCCACCCACCCCCCACCACCCCAGCTGCTGCAGAGAGTGGAACTGGTCTGACCAGTCCACGCTCCAGCCCATGTTTAAATTTCAAAATCAGACATTAGTGGAAAAAGACGAGAAAGGCCATCCTCTGTGCAGCTGACAACACCCACCGGAACTCGCACTCCGAGTTGGCCAGGGAGCCAACATGGACATGGGGCTTTCTGATGCTATCACCTCACTGTGTTTGGGAAACAGGACACAGTGGCACGTCCGCAAAGGCACGCTGACCCGCGTGAGGAGGGCGGGGGACTGCACTCCTGTTCCTGTCACTGCTCTACCGGCCCTAAGTTACAGATACTAGAAGGTGAAAAGTGAGGAAGCGCTAGGGTCTGGCTGGCACAGGGCACAACGTTGGGGAAGAACTACAGAGCCCCAGACCCAGCATTGTGTTGGGGCTTCATCTATTTTCTTTCCTCTTGCTCCCCGTCTGCAGACAGGAGGTCCTGGGAGATCTCACTGACCCGTGGTGGTCTCAGGGGCCCTGGGCAAGATGAGCCGGACACACCTGCATGGGAACTGGCCGGTGCCCACCCTCCAGCCCAGACTTGCTTGGCACCAGATGACCTGAGGCCTTGTTGAGCGTTTATACGCAACTCAGCAGGTGAAAGGATCAGCTAACCCTGTGTGGCTCCCTCTCCAACCCTGCCCTACTCTGAACAGTGTCATTCATCCCTCAGCTGCAGCTGAAGTTGGGGGCCCCCATAGACCCTGCACCCCACTCCTCCACCCCTGGGACCGGAGACAGGTGGTATGTGATAAGCGCAGGCTCCTGGGCCTGTACCCCAACAGCAGAGGGGTGACTGGGTGGCAGGTTCTGGGCAGCATGCCCCGTCTTCCGCCTGCTGACCTGAAACCTAGTCCTGGATGGCTCCTGACGGCAACCACTTGCCACTTATGCCAGAAAGTCAGCCTTCGGGGGCTTCCTCGATCGGGTTGCCTACAGCAGGAGCCACCCGGTGGATGGCAGGGCAAGGGGCTGAGGCTGGGTCCATCAAGTGAACTGGTAGGCCCTCTCTTCCTCTACAGCCCATGTTCACGCCTTCCTGCAGCCAGGGAGCCATCTCACTTTGAGCCCTCTGTGACAGACTATATGCCCAAAAACAAGGGGTGAGGCGGGGGTCTCTTCCCACAGTCTGGGCTTTCCTTTACCTGCAAAGGAGATCACCTCTCATGGACTCTGGGGGCTGCACACACGAGACCCTAGCCTGGCCTTCACTGAGTGACCGAGACAGGACCAGTGTGTTCTCGCCATCCAGAGCACCACCCCCTACCGACAGTGACCTCTCACCAAAACCTGGCCACAGCACCGCCCCCCCAAGAGGAAGCACTGCAGGAGCATCAGGGAAGGCGCAGCAGGCCAGCTCACCAGGAGTGCGGGCTCCCCACTCTAGCTCAGCCATGCCAAGAATGACCTTGACCAGGTCCCTTGACCCTCCTACGCCTCAGTCTGCTCCAGCAAGGAGGCTCTGCCACATTGTCTGGAACCAGACAGGGGTCAAGTGGAACTGCCCCCAACCCTCACGGCCAATCATGCAGGTGTCCAAGCAGCCCTGGACCCATGTCCTAGCCCCCGGGAGCAGGCAGCCTGGACACACTGGGAACCAGGCCTCGAAAAGCACTCTCTTTCAAACAGGAGACCTCAACAGGACAGTCCTACCCACCAGCGGCATCAGACCAGGGATGCTGTTCCACCCCACAATGCCCAGGACAGGTCCAGAACACGAGACACCTCCTTCCCACCGAAGGACTACTCCTGCCACGGGTGCTCACTCCCTTAGGCCTTGGCAAGCCGGCCTGGCACACTCCAGGTCCACATCCTGTGACCCAGCCAGAGCTCCACACCAACCACTCCACAGAGAGCTGGCCCACAGACCCGTCGGCTCACCTTCAGACCCCTCGGAGCTAAGTCACCCAAGCCCCACATGGTCTCCACCCCCACTCACCTCCAGCCTTTGACTACCCACCCCTCAACCTGCCCAGGTCTCTCTCCCAGAGACCCACACCGAGTGCTGCTCCTCCCACAGGTCCCCCTAGAACCCTCTCTTCAGACACATCGGGGTCCTTCCTCACCAGCCTGTGGGCCGCCAGCAGAACCGCGTCTGCCAGATGAAAGCCCTACTCACTCCTCTTTGCCTCCACAACCTGTCAGCTCCAGGAACCTCAGTCAGAAGACCCTCCTTCAAGCTGACTCTCCAAGGCCATGGCAGAGACCAGGCTACTACACCGACGGCTCCCTGCGAGGCCACGTGTAACAGTGGCCGCTCCCCCTGGCCCTCTGCCCTGAGACCCACCCTGGTTCCACTCTGGCCATCGGGCCATTGTGACCACAACCAGGATACTGAAAGCCCAGCCCATCACGTCCAGATGCAGGGAAGGTCTGCCTTCAGAGACTCCAGTGCAGAAGCGCAGTTCCCCAATGGGGTGGCATCCAAGCATCACACACTTCCTGAGGATGTGGATCCCCATCCAGGAGGGGAGCCGCCCCATGGCCTGTCAAACTCCCCCCAAGAGCCACTCAGAGAGGCTGACTGGACACCACAGTGAAGGCAGTCAGAGGACAGTGGGTGCCACCAGTGACCAGTCAGACCATCATATCCCCGAGACACAGGCGATTGCTTCCTCTGAGCACCATGTGGCAACCACCCTGAGTAGGCAACTGCGGTCCCCCCCACAAACAAGAGGGCCCATGGTCAGGGAGCCAGCGGGGTCACAGGTACTGCACTGGAACAGCCACCAGAACAAGGAAATTAAGGTGGACCTGTACTCCCCATAGCCACCAGAAACAAGGCTCCCAGAGGAAACAGAAACTGAGCAGTGCTGTGGGGCAGCAATGACCAGTTCCCAGGACACCCGAGATCTACAGCTTTAGAAGTCAGGTGGCCTGGCTGGATTCGCTGGGGTACTGGGGCAGGGAACACAGCCAGGCAGGTCCCTGATCCCATCCTGCTACCAACTCTGCGGCCTCTCCAGGTTGCCCCTGGGTCTTCGTACAGAGGGTGGGACCTTCCAGAACCAGTGGGGATCCTGGCTCCACCCTCGCCCATCGGCTGGTACAAGCTGTACAGGGGAACTGCCAGGGAGCCCAGCCTGACTACCTCCTCAAGAGGCAGGCCTGCTAGATCTGGAGGCTCCCTCCCCTCCAGGCCTAAGGAAGTCAGGAAAAGATTCGTTTGCCTGAGAGAGATTGCTGGCCCCCCTTAAGTCTGGCCCTTTGGGCTACAACTTTCATTCTGCCCACAGGCTAGCTTCCCATCAGAAGTGCTGCAACTTTTCATTTACCCTACACACAGCTCAGACTGCCAGGGCCTGCACCTCTCTCCCAAACAGACCAGGCTAGAAGCTAAGTGCCTCCTTTCTGGTGCTCTAAGAGCCGTGGGGACTCTGGATCCGGGAATCCACAAACACATTTTCTGTCTTCTGGTGTAACCTGCTGCCGGAGCCTGGCCAGCCATCCAGCGGCAAACAATGACTTACTCACCAAATCAAACGTTTTGTAAACACTGCATCTGTTCAAAGCGAAGGGCACTCAGAAATGTACACAAGGCCAGGGAAATCCAGCCCAGGCTGTTTTGCCATCTTCGCAAAAAGGATTTAACTATAAAATTATGCTGATGCTGTAGGAGCCAGTCTCTGCAAAGAAAACTAGACCAAACCCCTAGACTAGGGCAGAAATGGATTTTCTGGTTCCTCTGGGAGCGCTTCCCTGCTCTCCCTCTCGTTGAGCATTAGGCAAGGGTATAATTAAAAGGGAAAACTTAGCTGTAACAAATCTCCTCTCGCTAATAGCTACACCAAGGAGAAGAAAAACCTCAGAATCACCACCGTCAGTCCACCGACCAAGTTTCCAGGTTTCTATCTCAAACACACCCATGGGGCTCAGATGGGGGCTGAGCAGGAAGGGGCTCGAGCAACATGAAAACAACAGTTGCAGACACCCATCAGGTGGCGCGGAGGCGCCGAGATGGTGGACACTTCAGGGTGCGCGGCAAGCAGACCGGGGACCGGCCCCCATGACCTTGGCTCTCGGGCCCTCGGTTTGCAAACCCTCACTTGGTAGTGGAGTGGATGGTGGAGGGGCCGCCGCTGTGAGTCCTGGGTGGGAAAAACTGGGCGGCGGCAGCACTGGAAGCCCCCGCGACCAGGCCGCCACGTGCGCTGAGCCGCCAAGTTTGCGCACGGGCTGGGGGCGCCCTGGACCCCCCAGGTTCCTGTTCGAGGTCCCCGAGGAAAAACACGGGCGCGAGGACGCTTCTGCCCCCCGCCAATGGGAAATACAGGCGCGGGGGCAAACAGGATGCCCCGGACCCCCTAGGTTTCCGACCGAGGGGCCCCGATGGTAAACTCTGGCCAGGCGGCGGGGTCTCCCTCAAGCATGAAACAGAGGGAACCTCCAAGAACCCCCAGGTCAGGTTCGGGGTTCCTGGTCAGGAAGCGGCTGGGCGCCTGGACCTCCAAGACTCCTCGGATTCTCTCCGGTTGAACCTCGGGGTCTCCGACCACGAGGCGGCGGGGAGACCAGACCCACAGGACTCCCTGGACCCCCGGTTCCCGCTCGGGGTCCCAGGCCACGAGGCAGCGGGGCGCCCGGAACCCCAGGGGACCCCGGCCCGTCGCGCCCCCGGATCCCCGGCCGCCGGCTCGGCGCGGCCCCGCGGCGTGACCTTGACGGGCCGGGCCGGTCTGGGCGGGGGCCGGCCGAGGCGGCGGCGCGGGCCGGCGCGTCNTCACTTATCTGCAGCACGTTTGCCTTGGTCTCCCCGGGAGCTGGGCAAATGAGGAAACTTTACACCCTGGAAATTCTGGATCCTTTCTAGATAAATAGGGGGATGTCAGATCCTGCTGGAGTGATTCTTAGACAATCTGGGTCACCTAGGAATCTGTCAAAGGTCTGACTCATCCTTCCTCATTGAGAGGATGAAACTGGCTCCAGAAGTCAGGACCGGCACTCCAGCCCTAATCCTTTCCATCTCTGGAAAGAGATGGAAACGCCTGATTCGCTGGCCACAGCTGCACTGAAGGAGGACCTGGGGAGCTGTAACGCGAGGACACAGTCTGGCAGTGCCTGACAGTGTGGCCACTCCACTGCCCGCTGCCCAGCTGAGGGACAGGAACCCCACAGACTTTGAGAGGTGACGGGAAAGTCACTCCTGGTGCCTGAGACTGACCTCCCCACTGGACTGCGGCCTGAGGGGACCAGGAGCTGGGACTCTGACGTGGTGGGTTCAGTGACTGCCCTCCCTCGGAAGTTGCTCTGCGGGATTCCTCTAGGTGAGGCCAGCTCTCTGAACTCCTCTCAGCTCCTGGCAGGTATCACAATATCCCGAGTGCTCAGAGCTTCTCTGTGGCAGAGAGAGCTCAGACTCCACACCAAGCTCTTCATGTACCGGGTGGCTGATCCCTTTAGGTTTCCAGTTCACTGCCGAATCCCCAGGACCCAGAAGATGATCTGAACATAGTGCTAAGGCTTAGTTACTTCAGTCATGTCCGACTGTTTTGCAGCCATATGAACTGAAGCCTGCCAGGTTCCCCTGTCCGTGGGATTGGAGAGGCAAGAATACTGGAGTGGGTTGCATTTCCTACTCCAGGTGATCTTCCCAACCCAGAGACTGAACCTGGGTCTCTTATGTCTCCTGCATTTGCAGGTGGGTTCCTTACCACTAGTGCTACCTAGTAGAGGCTCATTAAATGTTTGTGGGAAGATGAAGGGAGGAAAGAAGGAAGGAAGGAAGGAAGAGAAGGAGGCGGTGGGGCGGAATAGAAGTAGGAAGAAAGGGAGGAAGGAAGGAGAGAAGGAGAGAAGGAAGGGTGAGAGGAGAGCCATGTGCCACTGTTGGCATCAGCCACCACCGAGCTGGCTGAGAACAGTGTGAGTCTCTGTCAGCACCTGGATACCCTGTGTGAGAGGCTAAAAGCCAGCTTCCCACAACAGAGACCATCTCCCACTAATCCCGAGGCTGTGGGACACAAGTTTTCATTTCCCGGAGCAGAAAGTCTCCTGAATCAGAAAACTTGACGGTTAATGAAGCGCCCTTGTGGCACATGATGAGAGCTTCTAATCCTTCACTCTTAGGTCATCCCAGCTCTGTCACTTCCTGGGGTTTTCAATGCATCTTTCCCACAAGTTCCCCACCCCCAACCCCAGCACCCTAGAAGGAACTCATCTCAGGAGCACCGTGGGCCTCAACCACAGAGGTGCCATGTTTCTTTCTGGGATCCAGGAGACATGGGTGATGGGGGTGTATTCTATTAGAAATGGAAGACTTGAGGGCCAGTGGTGCTCCATTACCAACCCTAAAGTAGAAAAAGAATCAGTTGAGCTGAGTGAGGACAGTGGGATAAAACTGAATATAAAACAAGGACATCTGCTCTTGAGTTTCCATTCTGCCATACTAACTTTGGACTTGTCACATTCCTCTTCCGAATCTCCATTCTCTCATCTCTAAAATGAAAGCCACTTATATGCCACTCAGTCCAATGAGATCACATGTAGCAAAGTACTTGGTGAGCCATAAAGTACTATAGAAATATAAGCTAATAATAGTAATGTAACCATAATCAAATACTGGTGATGATGATAAGGCCAACCTTCGAGTAGCTCTGTCCCTCACATAACCCTGCAGCCTTATATGACATCAGTGAGCCCAGAGGAAGGGAAAGAATGACCCCAGGTGACAGGTGAGTGTCAGTACTCTGCCAGAGAATTGCTGGTGCCTGTCCGGATGACAGTCCTAAGGGCAGACACTGCCCTGGCCCAGAGAGTGTGAGGAAGAAGGAGCGAGCTTGATGGCTATCTTTGTGACCCGGCTCTGACCCATGCGGGAGTCCTCTGATGACTGGGAAGTGAGCTCTCTAATTCCCCAGCTGGTTCTGCAAGTCCTTGGGAACCGGGTTGGGCTGGGGGTGGAGCCTGGGATCAGGCAGTCCCTTTGCCTTTGGAGCAGCGTGTCCTCATGTAACACAGCAAGAGGCTGGATGAGAAGACCATAGCAAGCCCCTCCTGCGCAGGAGGATCCCACAGTCCAGACCTGCAGGTTTCCCACAGGCTCTGTCCTCAGGGGCTCCCAGTCCCCGGAACGGCACCCCACACCCGACACCGTCGACACCGCCCTCGCACAGGCTCCACTCTGGGCCACACCTGGCTTAGAGGAGCTTCCCTCTGACCTCGCACCAAGCATGTCACATACAAAAGACACTTGGAGCTGCCGCAGGAAGGTTCACCCATCAGTCAATCACCCTGTCCTTGAGAACAAGTGGAGTACATATAACATGCCAGGCGGTGTGCCGGATACTAAAGATACAGCTGGGAAGGCCCAGGCGCTGTGCTTAGGCAGCTCCCATTCTGGGTTAGGGTAGGGTTGGGTGGACATGAACGTACAGATAAGACAGTATGATATGTGCACAGATCTTCCCAAGACATCTCAGCCGAAAGAAGTGGGGTGAGGAGAGCAGGAGAGGTAACACTCAAGGTTCTGTCTTGGGAGTCACAGTGCCACTCTGCCGTGCCTGACGGGAGATGAATGACCCTTGCCCATTCCGTCAACCTCCTAAGCTAGGAGCCAGAGAGAATCCCATATTTGCAATTGACTAGCTAGTTGACCGTGGGAAAGTCACTTGGCTTCTTGGAGCCTCAGTTTCCTCATCTGTAAATAGAAAACATGACGGCTCTTCATCTATTCACTCAATCAAACCACAACGTTTTTTTTTTTTTTTTTTTTGAGCAGCACTGTATGCTAGGCTTTGGCAACACAGCAGGGAGCAAGTGCATGGCCCCTCATGAAGTTTAAGGTTCAGTGGGGGAGACAGACATTAAAGCAGGACATCACATTAGTGCTATAAAAGAAGCACAGAGTCGGACAGGACTGAAGCGACTTAGCACGCACATACAAGTATGCAGAGACTCTCACCCAGCCACGGTGGTCATTCTCTCAGCAATGTTAAAGGAGTCAGCTAAACAGTGCATCAACAGTGCTTATGGAAGCTTCCTTGACACTGTGAAGTTCTATGTAAATCGGTGCTGGCCTCTTCTGTATGTTTTCCCTCCCTCACTCGAAGCTGGAGGGATCAGAAGGTGAGAAAGGTAAAATGGAAAACAAATACCAGTTGAGATCTTATTATGTGGCAGAAAGGGATGCTCAGAAGGCCATGTAGAGGGTAGCATGGCTCAGGGCACAGAAGCAAAGTTCAGCCAGGTCTCTCTCAATTGCTGCATAGTAGACAGGAGAACAACCCCCCTTCCTTAGCATGTCCAACTCCAGCTCGGCTCCTTGGCTTCCGGTTAGTAGGAAAGGAAAGAGCAGACCGCCGAGCTGCTGAGGGAAGGGACAGGTGCACCCAGGAGAGAAGAGAAGGGCGAGACATGGCAGCATAGCAGGGAGCCCCAGCACCGCCCATCTGATGAACCTGAGCAGTGCCGAAAACCTTGCCCTGGTGGGAAGGTAAGTCTGCCAACCTCCGAACAGACTTCTGTGCGGTTATGGAATGCAGTGAGTGGACAGATGTGAAAACTGGGGTCCAGAGAGGGTAACAGGGTGGCCGAGGTAACAAACTGGTGAGTGCTGGCGGCCCTCCACTCGGTCTGCTGGCCCCCTGTATTGTGAAGGCGGGTTGGTGATGTCAGCCTTGCCCTGGTGGTTTGCTCACATCCCGCTCCTCTCCCTCAGCCGACGCCTTCTGGCTGTCTCCTGTCTGTTCAGTGTCTGCCATCTGAAAACCATCTGAAACTTAACTCACAGTCAGCATGGCCCCTTCCTGGGGAAGGTATGTGTACTGAAGCAGGTACTGATTCCAAGTTAAAGGAAAGCCCTTGCAATCATGGGGTTTCATGTCTAAGTCCTAGAAGGAGCCCCAGGCAGTGGTATGTGGTGGTTGCTAAAGATTTCTCCCCAGATGTGGAAACTGAGGCCCAGAGCCAAAGCGGAAAGCAGCTGACCTTGGCTCACGCAGCTAGTAAGTGGCAAGGCCAGGCTTAGAACCCAGGTTTTCTGAACTTCAGCCTCTTCAAGAAAACTATAGCTGGTGTAGACCTCAGGGAGCTTTCCCAACTGGAAAGCTTCCTCAAGAGACAGCAATTCCACTCCCAAACAAGGGGGGCGGTGGGGAGAACTAGAGATGAAGGGTGTAAACATGCCTTCCCAACCTCCAGAGGGCTGGGGAGGAATTTCGGGGCCTATCAAGGGCTCTCTAGGTTTTTTGCCCTGGGTCCCTTCCCTGACAGCCACAGTGCAAACACGAGCCCAGCTTCCTCCACAGTTCCCATTGTGCTCTCTGGAGTGAAAGCCGCTCAGTCGTGTCCAACACTTTGTGACCCCGTGGACTCTTTGTGACCCCATGGGCTATACAATCCATGGAATTCTCCAGACCGGAATACTGGAGTGGATACCTGTTTCCTTCTCCAGGGGATATCCCCGACCCAGGGATCAAACCCGGGTATCCTGCGTTGCAGGCCAGTTCAGCTGCTGGGCCGCCGGGGAAGCCCTCCGAAGGCGTCATCCTGTTGCTGAGATGCTCCCTGGCTGGGGGCGGGGGTGGGCAGGAAAACCCAACCTTTGAACTCAGACTCCTGTCTGAATCTCAGGTCTGTCTGTGGTCTTGGGAAAGTTATTTCATCCCCTCTGGGCCTTGGTTTCCATGTCGATAATGGTGGGAGAAATACTCCCTAACTTTGGGAGCTGGTCTGAGAATAAATGAGATAACAAATCTGAATGCTCACTCTATGGTGCCTGACACATGAAAGATGCTCAACCAGTGATTTTCTTTCCCCTGTGCAACCCCTTCCTTGTTAGAGTCATCAGAGTATTTCATGGAGTTAATTCAGAGAAAGTCAGTGATGTAATCTAGACAAGACATACTGAGCGTGGAATCTGAAGGGAACGCTCAGGCTATCTCTATTAATACCTACTCCTACTATTTCTATGGGACTGAGATATACTTCAGAACTTCACCCAGCCAGTCCTTGGGAAAGCAGGGGTCAAGATGATTGGGTTCTGGCCTTGGATTTGAGGGCTTTACTCCTGGGTCTTAGTTTCCTTGTCTGTGAAATGAGAAGAGAGGTCAATAATTCAGCGAATATTTATTAAGCTTCTAATGTCCTCTAAGCATCAAACACAGGCTGAGTGCGGAAAGAGAGACTAAAGGGATGGATGGGCATGAAGATGGGTAAGATGTGACCTCTTCCAGATAGGGATGTAAAACCTGGTGGTAGAAGCCAACACTCATGAGCGAGCTGTCACAGCAGGTGCTTAAAAGCATAGACTTGGGAGTCAGCACACTGGGTTTGCACAGCTCCACCTTGGTCAAGATACTTCAAACGAAACTGGCTCATTTGCAGTGATGTGGATAGACTGAGAGTCTGTCATATAGAGTGAAGTAAGTCAGAAAGAGAAAAACAAATACCATATATTAATGCATATGTATGGACTCTAGAAAGATTCCATATATGTATACATTATAGCTTCTATAGATTCTGTATGAATTCTATAGATTCCATATGTAGACATACAGCTGGTTCGCTTCATTGTTCAGCAGAAACTAATACAACATGTGTTAAATATATAAAATAATTATATTCCAGTAAAAAAAATACTTTATTTCTCTGGGACTTGGATGTTATAAAATGGTTCCTATAAATTATATTAAATATCTTATTAATATGTTATTTAAAATATTTGCAGTGATGGAATATGTAACTTATTTATAATATAATATTTATATTATATAACTATATTATCATATACTCTGTATTTGTGATATAAATATTAATTATATATTATACAATATGTTAATAAATAATATAAATGTATATTGCATAAGTTATAGTATCTATGTTAAATAAATTATATATGCTGCTGCTGCTGCTGCTAAGTCACTTCAGTCGTGTCCGACTCTGTGTGACCCCATAGACAGCAATTTTTTTTAATATTATGTTGAACTATAGCTGATTAGCAATGCTGTGATAGTTTCAGGTGAACAGCAAAGTGACTCAGCTATACATATGTAGGCATCCATTCTCCCCCAAACTCCCCTCACATCCAGGCTGCCAGGTAACATTGATCAGAGTTCCCAATAGGTCCTTGCTGGTTATCCATCTTGAATATAGCAGTGTGTACATATCAACTGAAAACTCCCTATCCTTTCTTCCCATTCTTCCCCCTTGACAACCATAAGTTCTCTAAATCTCTAAGCCTGTTTCTATTTTATAAATAAGCTCATTTGTATCATTTCTTTTCAGATTCCACGTGTAAGGGATATCATACAATATTTCTCTTTCTCTGTCTGACATAACAGTCTCTAGGCCCATTCATGTTGCTGCAAATGGCATTATCTCATTCTTTTTAATGACTGAGTAATATTCCATTGTATACATGCAACACATCTTCTTTATCCATTCCTCTGTCGATGGACATTTAGGTTGCTTCCATGTCTTAGCTATTGTAAATAAGGCTTCAATGAACATTGGGGTGCATATATTCTTTGGGGCCATGTTAATTATTGATTATGAGCCATACTAATTATTAAAGCATTTTAAATAGTGTCTTACACAAAATGTAAGCATCATATAAGAGTTTGGTATTATAACCATGTTTAATAAATAGAAGGCAGTCCTTATTTGCATGCTTGGTAGAGGAAAGTACAGTTAATTCTGATTGTTTGGGATCGGTAGCATGACATTAGGCCTATATGAAGGAGGTTTGTAGTAACATTTGGGCAGTCCCTGTTCCTTAGTTCCTGTCACCAGAATCCAGCAACATCACCAAAATATACCACCAGTTCTGGCCTCACGCCTTTGATTCCGTCTTCCCCTACTGTCCAAAGTGTTAGAAGAGCAAGTTGGAATGTCAATCTGGATGTCACCAGAGTGAAGTGTTAAAATCCTGTTTTGGGGGGCATACAGGTTGATTCAAGAGACTTGGGCAAGTATGTGACAAAGCTGCAGAATAAGAAAGAGCAATAGAGAGAGGAGAAGCTGAGCTGAAGGGAAGTTTGGAAACCTTGGAAAACAGATGTATCCACTTGCTAGGACTGCTATAACAAAGTACCACAGACGGGGTGGTTTAACCTCAGACAGTTATTGTCTCACAATTCTGGAGGCTAGAAGTCCAAGATCATGTTGTCCATGGGGTTGGTTTCTCCTGCGACCTCGCTCCTTTACTTGGAGATGGCCACCTTCTCCGTCTTCATTTGGTCTTCCCTCTGGTGCATTTGGGTCCTGATCTCTTCTTATAAGGACACCAGTCCTATATTAAGGCCCACTTCAATGGTGTTATTTTACCTTAATCACCTCTTTAAAGGCTCTATCTCCAAATAGTCACATTCTGAGGTCCTGGGGGTTAAGACCTCAACATATGAATTTGTAGGGTCACAACTGAGCCCATAACAAAAAAGGACTGGCCTCCCCTGAGTACCAAAAGTGACTCCTGTACCATCACAGATATACATGGAAAGGGAGACAAGGATGGAGATGAAGCAGAAACAAAGACCCACGCCTACCTTGAGCAGGGTTCAGCAGACTTTAGAAAATAGATGGAGATTATGCTGAGGCTCAGGGACCAGCAACAGAAGGCAATTTCTAGAGAATGAGCTTCAGAAGCTTTTGCCTCTTGGGCACCAGGAAGCTATAATCCCCCAGCACACCGCCTCTGTAAAGCACCTCAGCATTCTACTGAAGCACCGGGGAATTGGCAGCTGTTTCTCCAGGCTTGCTGTGAATGGGGAGGACCATCATGAGACCACCACTGACCCCTCCCACCAGCCTCTAAAGACCGGATGAGACATTCTAGAAGCATTCCCTGAAGTGGGAATGTTGCTTAAAGTAAGGAATTGATATCTCTGGGGAAATAGCTGTGGCTTACTGCCCTTTTCTCCCATCATGAGTGTGAAGGGTTAGTTTTTCCCATCTCTCAAGCCAAAGGACAAAGACACTACTCAGAGATCAGTGACACCTGAGGGAAAGTGAAATGATACATCCAATCCCGTGGATGTTTGATGTGCTGCAGAAATTCACATCCCAGAATAGAGACCAGTGAGGGAATGTTTTGAAGAGCTTACCATGTTCCCCTGGAGTCTGGGGAACACTCCTGGTTATAAAGGCTAGGTTACAACAGCATCAGCCCAACCCATCTACTGGGAGCCCAGCACACAGAAGAAGGAAAGATGCCCCAAAGAACAATGACAGAGGGAGGAGAGAACGTGTGGGAAAGTGGACGTTCAGGCCACTTTGCCCTACGTACTGTAGGTTCCTGGGCCATGGGTTAGGTTTGAGCTCACAAGGCAAGGAAAAACCTTTCAACTGTGCTAGACAGAAGTCTTTAATCCCTGAAAGTAATAAAAAATAAATAAATAAGATTTGCCAGAGATATTATTAAGGGACAGGGAGATTTTTTTTTTTTTGGCTGAACTGTGGGATCTTAGTTCCCCAACCAGGGGTGGAACCCACACCCCCTGCAGTGGAAGTTCAGTGTCTTAACTACCAGACCACCAAGGAAGCCCCAAAAGAGACTGAATACAGCAATTTGAAGTATCTGATTTGATAAACTGATAAATAACTCATTTTTATCATATTTATCAATTTGATAAATTGATAACTCAGTATAAATACTGAGTCCAAACTTGCAATAAGTTCCAAGAGCCTTTTTCCCACTATCAGAGGTTATTGCTGATACATACATGATTATTGCCCTTCTTACATGGCAACCTTCTCCACCCAGGGAGAAGTCAGTGGGTTATTTTTCTTAAAAGGTCATCCATACTATTTCTCTGTGTGTGTGTGTGTATAAGGCAATGGCACCCCACCCCAGTACTCTTGCCTGGAAAATCCAATGGACGGAGTAGCAGTCCATGGGGTCGCTAACAGTCGGACAGACTGAGCGACTTCACTTTCACTTTTCTCTTTCATGCATTGGAGAAGGAAATGGCAACCCACTCCAGTATTCTTGCCTGGAGAATCCCAGGGATGGGGGAGCCTGGTGGGCTGCCGTCTATGGGGTCACACAGAGTCGGACACGACTGAAGTGACTTAGCAGCAGCAGCACTGTGTGTATAAACACTTTTCCTATAAATGAATATTCATAGCCATAAAGTGGTTTTTCATGAATAAACAAAATGTGGCATGTCCACACAATGAAATAATTTTCCACCATAAAGAGAAATAAGTATTGGTGTGCACTACAACTTCAATGAACCTTGAAAACATTACATTACGTAAGAGAATCCAGACAGGAAAGACTACATATTGTATGATGCAATTTATACAAGTTTCTAAATAGGCAAATCCATACAGAAAGTGTATTAGTGGTTGCTGGGTGACAGGGGTGAGGAGTCAGAGGGCAGGAACAGAAATGAGAGGGATGAGTAATTGCCAATAACTTTCTTTCTAGAGTGATAAAAATGTTCTGGAATCAAATAGTTGTGATAGTTGCAAAGCCTTATGAACATACTAGACATCATTGAATTGCACACTTTAGAAAGGTGAAAACCACACTTTTGTGGTTTATAAACTTATATCTCAAATTTTAAGGAACTGCTAGGGTCTTAGTGAGGCTTTGGAAGGTTTAGCTCCAAAGTCTTCCTGCTGCTGACTCAGACAAAGAATTGTATTAACATTCCATTTTGGTTAGTGTGCACTACTGCATCAAAGAACAACTATTGCATTAGTCCAGGTAAATCACATTAGAAGAAGAGAACAATGCCAATGTGAATGTGGTAGATTATGTTCTAGCAGGTTAGGAAGAGAGTGCAGTGCGGACTAGTTGGGGAATGAGATGGAGTGACTTGGGGCAGGAGTCAGGAAGCCTTCTGGGAGGGGTGGGGCTGAGCTAGATCATGTTGGATGGGTAAGTGGGTCAAGGGGCAGGTGAGTGAGTCATGTAGGGCCAAGTGATGAGACATGCCTGCCCCTGAGACCTAAAGTGGGTGGGGCATAGGAAAGAGCAAAGATAGCAGGAGGCAGCCAGGGTGGAGATGGCTGTACACCTGCTGGGCTGTGTACAGGAAAGCGGGATGCAAGGAGACCAGTTTTATATAAAATGTGGAAGGGTGGCAAGGTTTGTACGCTAAACCAAGCTGTGTAGAGAATTAGGAGCTTCTTTTTTTAATTTTTATTTTTACTTTATTTTACTTTACAGTAACGTATTGGCTTTGGCATACATTTTCATGAATCTGCCACAGGTGTGTTTCTTGAGCAATTGGCCCACTTAGGTGTGGATAAAAGGGAAAACCCACTTCAAATTACTGATTAGAGCCATCTATATTTCTATCTCTTTTAAGAAAAATCTCATTTTAGGAAATTATCCAGTCAAAGTAATTTTTACTTCCCTATTAACATTTTTTACTCCTCTCCCCCTTGTCCTGCCAGTGCTGGCATCTGGTTTCACTAGCAGAGATGCTTATATGGCCTGGAAGCCACAGATCCAGAGAAGCTGGAATTCTACTGTTGGATTTTGGAGTTTTGCTGCCCCCTACTGTTGAAGGACTGATGCTGATGCTGAAACTGCAATCCGTTGGCCACCTGATGTGAACTGATTCATCTGAAAAGACTCTGATGCTGGGAAAGATTGAAGGTGGGAGAAGGGGACGATGACAGAGGATGAGATGGTTGAATGGCATCACTGACTCTATGGACATGAGTTTGAGTAGACTCCGGGAGTTGATGATGGATCTGAAGATGGATGAAGCCTGGCTTGCTGTGGTCCACAGGGTCGCAAAGAATCAGGCACAGCTGAGTGAGTGACTGAACGGAACTGAACTGTTGGAGGACTGAATTGACACGGTTCTTGGGCTGGGGCTCAGGAATGAAATCTGTGGTCAGATTTATTCTGTTGCCATGGCCTGGACAGACCCGGTGTCCTCCCAGATCACTCTAGCTCCTTCGGGAGGTGAGTATTTCCCCGAACCCCAGCTGAGGCTTCCAGACATCCTGTCATCAGTAGCCCAGCTGATTTCAACTGTAGAGGTGCAGAACTCCCTTCATCCTGGCAAGGGTCTGCCTCCCACTTCCCAAGTTCCCACACTCCAGGGAACTTTCCACCAGCACCGTGAGCTCCTCCTTCTCCACCAGACAGATGAGAACCCTGGATCCCTTTTATTTCCATGGAAAGTTTGGAAGGAGTCTTGGCTCCTTCCACAGCACTAAGTATGACTTAAGTTAAAAGATTGCTGTTTCCTGCTTTCTTCTCAATCTGATTACTTATCTCACCTCCAGACGGCTGTCCCACTGGTGAGAGAATCAAGACAACAACTATTTGGTTACCCATCTCCATTCCCTTTGCCTCAGGACCTCAGAACTCGCTGCTGGACCAGAGGAGCTTTTAATGACCCTTCCCTGTGCAGAAGGGACTTCCCTCCATCACTTTCACCTCCTCTTCCCTTTACTCTTTGCCCTTCCTGAGACCCAGAGGGTGACAAGGTCATCAACCCTCCAAAGTCCTCAGTAACACTAAGATTAGAAGCAGGTCTCAGATTTTTACTCCTTCCCCAGGCTCTTTGCTCTCATATGAAGAGGCGAGATGCCAAAGAAAGCTGTGAGAAATGTGTTCCAGAAAAGAACAGATGCATCAGCTTTGGGTAGAATGTGGGGAGCAGGTGAGAATCCTGTAGAGGAGACTGCATGGTCACAGGAGGGTCAGATAACAGTGAGAAGAAGGAGAGACCCGTGGGTGCTCCTTAGAGTCTGGTCCAATGTCAAAGCATCCCCATTCCCCATGCTCAGCTCATCAACAGAAGATCATGGGCTGAGTTCATGTGAGCTGGGCCCAAGAGGGGCTTCCCTGGTGGCTCAGACAGTAAAGAATCCGCCTGCATTGCAAGAGACCTGGGTTCAACCCCTGGGTTGGGAAGATCCCCTGGAGAAGGGTATGGCAACCCACTCCAGTATTCTTGCCTGGAGAGTCCCCATGGACGGAGGAGTCTGGCAGGCTACAGTCCATGGGGTCACAAAGAGTTGGCCCAGAGTCAGAGCAGAGGCTGCCTTTAGTTCCCTGCCCAGGGCTGGCCCCAGCAGGTCTGATGTGCAACTGGAGAGGAAAAATACAGCATGAATGCAGCCCTTACAGGTGAAACAGAATGCAGAGGAAAAGCAAGGCAGAGCTTCACTCTGACCTCTCTTCAGGGGTCCCCTTTGGAATAAGACATTCTAACAGAAAGACCAGACTTGGATTCTACTTCCTGGGTAAGAGAGAGCTGGGTTCAGGGGTGCGTCAGGGAGCAGTAAGTGGTGTGGACTACGAAAGAGCAGTGGGGTGGAAGCGGAGTTGGGGAGTCTGTTTTCAGCCTTTAGCTCCCTGAGCTTCCCCATCACCATCTAGAAAACATGTGGGATGCAGCTCCCTTGGTTACTGTGAGGACTGTAGAAAAGTGACGACATGAAAGAATCCACTTGCCAATCCAGGAGGTGCGTGTTCGATCCCTGAGTTGGGGAGATCTGATGGCAGCCTGCTCCAGTATTCTGGCCTGAAAAATCCCATGGACAGAGGAGCCCGGTGGGCTACAGTCCATGGGGTCCCCAAGAGTCAGAACACAACTGTGTGACTGAGCATGCAGAAAGCACACAGTGGCCTGAAAACATAGCCTGTCAACCTTAAGGCAGTGTGGGTGTCAACCGTAAGGCAGTGTGGGTGTCAACCTTAAGGCAGTGTGGGTGTCAACCTTAAGGCAGTGTGGCTGCCTGCTCAGTTGCATCTGACGCTGTGACCCCGTGGACTGTAGTCCACCGGGCTCTTCTGTCCATGGGATTTTCCTGGCAAGCATATTGGAATGGGTTGCCATTTCCTCCTCCTGGGGATCTTCCTGACACAGGGATCAAACTCAAGTCTCCTACATCTTCTGCATTGCAGGCTGATTCTTTACCACTGAGCCAGCAGGAGAGCCCACATTAAGGCAGCATTGTTTTCAAATAATCCTTTAGTATATACCCAGCGAGTAAATCAGTCCAGGCAGTAGTTCCTAAACTACTGTAGCCTCTACTCTCATGCTCATTAGATCACTGGAGAGAGACAGAGACAAAGAAGAAAACAGATAAGGATTTGCAAAGCAACCATCATGAAAGCTGCCCCAGCTCAAAGCCTGCAGCTGGCCCATGAGTTTAAAGAGGCATTTTCTTAAGGACCAAGGAAACTGGATCATGGGCTGAACTCAAACAAGAAGAAAGTTATTTATTCATATGTTTCCAAATGGACAGGGAGGCCTGGCATGTTGCAATTCATGGGGTTGCAAAGAGTCGGACACGACTGAGTGACTGAACTGAACTGAACTGAACTGAAAAAAGAATAGGATCATAGTGTTCTGAAAAACCAGATTGTCAACCGAGTGGCTAGGAATCCTCCTGCTGCTTCATGGAATCCCAGGCCAGGAAAGAATATACTTGCTGAGGCTCAGATCTCCAGCTTCAGAAGTTGCTCGCGTGCTCCCTAGGAAGGATGGGATGAACAGTCAGGGAGCAGAATGTCAAGAATTACTCTGCTGGTCCCAGTGTGGGGTGAGCCGCTTCCTGCTCTTTCCAGAGCCAGGATCCCCTGGAGCCTGGTCAGGTGAGAGCCTATAAAATACACGTCGGGTACCTGCTCCTCATCCACTCAGAACCTCAGGCACTGCCTGGCCCACGTCTTAGTCTGACTAGGTGTGGTTCTTTTGGATCATAGCGCGAACACATCTGAGAAGGTGGGAGTGTTGGAAATCACAAGGAAAGGAAAGGGAGGATGAAGGAGAAGAGATTTTGCCTTGGGTCTGGTAGGATCCCCCTGGGAATTACACCCCCTAAACCTGGATGGTGTGTAATTAACAGGCTTAAATTCTTGCCAGTGTCTGGCCTCTGACAACTGAGATAACTGGCTGAGGAAGGCACATCCTAGGCCGTTGACCTCTCACAGAGACATTCATGAAAGCTTAGAGAGGGCAGGTGCACCCGGAGAAATTGGTGACACCCAGTGTTACCGCAAAATGCCATCTGGGGTCCTCTTCTCTATTGACTATAACTACCTGCCTTACCCTCTTTTCTTGCTCATTGATTCATTCATGTATTGTTTGTGTATTCAACAATTATTTATTGCGTGCCTACAAATTACCTGTTGCTGTTCTAGACATTGGAATCTAAAGTGTGCAGAACTAGAGGAAGGTGCTTGAAATCCCTGTCCTAATGGAGCTTCCACTTAGTGTTCCAGCTACATTTATGTGAGCAGAACTGTGCTGTATCTTAGAGATATATTCATTTTCAATGAACAAGATGGAGACTTTGGCTTGAACGTGTGTGTGTGTGTGTGTGTGTGTACTTGTGATTACCTCCAGATATCAGCACCCTGGGGACCATTCCCAAAGGGAGAAACAATGGCTTATGATGTCACAGATCCATAAAAATTCTGGGTTTTAAGTTGCCTGCTCCCACCTAGATGTCCTGCCAGCAAACCCAACAGCTTTGCTAGCCTTCTCTTAAAGTGCCTGCAGCCAAGTGCCTCCCAAAGTGTCCCGCTAAAGGCCCGCCGAAGATGCCCTGCTCCAGTGTCTTCCAGCTGTAGCTCTGGCCCCAGGGCTGCTGTGGCCTCTGCTGACTGTGACATCGGTGTTCCAGCTGTTGCCACTGCCCTGGAGCTCCTTCCCACCTGGGCTCCAAGCACCACCTAAGTAACCAGCAGCTCATGGATCAGCTCTAGCCCTTTACTTCTCATCCCTAAGTCTTGTCTACCCCGAGTCCCACTTGGGGGACAAGAACTCACCTAGCTACTCTGGCTGGGCTTGAACTTGGTCTCGAAGTTTGGACATGATTGCTCTGAATGAGCTACTTTGCTTTTAAATCCCTCTGGTCTTATGTTTTTCGATTCACGTTTTCACTCTGCTTACCAAGTCCTACTCCTTCTCTCTGAGTAGATGATTGGGTTCTTAACTCTGACTGAAGAGGGGGAAAAAATCAACCTATCAAATGAGAATAAATTAATTTTTGAAAATAAAACAAAACAGAAGCAGACTCTGATACAGAAAACAAGCTAGTTACCATTGGGTGGGAGGCAGGATAGGTGAAGGGGATTAAGAGGTAAAACTACTTGGTTTTTTAAAAAAGTTATAAAGATGTAATGTACAGCACAAAGAATATAGCCAGTAGTTTATAATAACTTTAAATAGAGTATAATCTATAAAAATATTAAATCACTATGTGAAACTAATAGTGTAAGTCAGCTCTACTTCAATTTTAAAAAGCCTAAAATTCTCAAGGAACTCAGTAAAAATTTTTTTTAAATATCTGTATGATTCATTTCAATAAGCCTAAAATGTTGATACATTACTGAAACAAATAAATCAGGGAAATGCAGATATATCAGGGAGAATCTTACTACAATCATATGTTCAAATTATTCCTTTAAATAATTCTTTCAGTGACTAAGAAAGTTTCCTTTTATGTAAAAAGACATGCATTTGGACATTATTTCTAAAATGCTTTACAATAAAATTTGATATTAATCTATAAGTTTGTGCTCAGTCTTTGCTGCTGAGTTAGATGCTATTTGAAAGAAGATTTGCATGAAGGAAGGCCCTGGATTCCTTGAGTTTAGATGAAGGAAAGAGACAGCCATGCACTTAGATTCTTAGATCTTTCCTATGCATTGAGAGAGTTAAGAGAACTAAGCCCTTTGAATCCACAGGTCAGAACAGAAGTGAACTGTCTGGTGTCCAGTGGTCAGGAAAGGATTCCTTGTGTGGATCTTCACCGTTCGGTCCTCTCTGCAACACTGTTAAACCTATTCACTGGGTGCTAGTAAACTGTTTCTAAAAGAAACATTATTATTATTACTAAACATTTTTTTAAATCTGTAAACAATTTTTTTAATTTTTTTATTTTATTTTTTTTACTTTACAATACTGTATTGGTTTTTCCATACATTGACATGAATCCACCACAGGTGTACATGAGTTCCCAACCCTGAACCCACCTCCCACCACCCTCCCCATATCATCTCTCTGGGTCATCCCAGTGCACCAGCCCCAAGCATCCTGTATCCTGTATTGAACCTAGACTAGCGATTCATTTCTTACATGAATACATGTTTCAATCATCTCCCAAATAGTATACATGTTTCAATGCCATTCTCCCAAATCATCCCACCCTCTCCCTTTCCCACAGAGTCCAAAAGTCTGTTCTTTACATCTGTGTCTCTTTTGCTGTCTCACATTCAGGGTTATCATTACCATCTTTCTAAATTCCATATATATGTGTTAGTATACTGTATTGATGTTTTTCTTTCTGGCTTACTTCACTCTGTATAATTTTATTATTTTAATTTTATTATTATTAATTAATTTTATTATTATTAAACATTATTGTTTATGAAGAAACCTATTACCCCAAGTTAAAGTGATAGGAGTGACATTATATATATATTTATGGGCTTCCCTGGTAGCTCAGCTGGTAAAGAACCCACCTGCAATGCAGCAGACCTGGGTTCAATCCCTGGGGTGGGAAGATCCCCTGGAGGAGGGCATGGCAACCCACTCTAGTATTCTTGCCTGGAGAATCCTCATGGACAGAGGAGCGTGGTGGGCTACAGTCCTGGGGGTTGCAAAGAGTCGGACATGACTGAGCAACTAAGCACAGCATGTNTATTTTAATTTTATTATTATTAATTAATTTTATTATTATTAAACATTATTGTTTATGAAGAAACCTATTACCCCAAGTTAAAGTGATAGGAGTGACATTATATATATATTTATGGGCTTCCCTGGTAGCTCAGCTGGTAAAGAACCCACCTGCAATGCAGCAGACCTGGGTTCAATCCCTGGGGTGGGAAGATCCCCTGGAGGAGGGCATGGCAACCCACTCTAGTATTCTTGCCTGGAGAATCCTCATGGACAGAGGAGCGTGGTGGGCTACAGTCCGTGGGGTTGCAAAGAGTCGGACATGACTGAGCAACTAAGCACAGCATGTGTGTATGTGTATATATATATATATGTATATATCCCCTTATATTTTTAATACTTATCTATTTATTTAGCTGTTCTCCAGGTCTTAGTTGCAGCATGTGGGATCTTCAATCTTCACTGTGGAATATGCAATCTAGTTCCCTGACCAGAGATCAAACCCAAGTCCCCTGCATTGAGAGTTCAGAGTCTTAGCCACCAGACCACCAGAGAAGTCCCAGGAGCGGTACTCTTGCCTATGGAATTTATGTGAAGTCAATGTCAGTTTCAGACTCTCACAAATTCATTCGCATTTCACAGATACACATCCAATTCTATCAGTCATAAGATATACCACCATCTTACACATTACCAAGAAAGAAGAAAATGCTCCCAATTCAGTTATGAAATTCCATAACTATGTGGTGCATTCTGATTTCAGAGCTGTTAAAAATGTAAAAATGTGTATCTTAGGTGATACATTGAGATAAAGATGAAACCCACCCTCTTTCAGTTCAGTTCAGTCACTCAGTCTTGTCTGACTCTTTGCAACCCCATGAACCGCAGCACACCAGGCCTCCCTGTCCATCACCAACTGCCAGAGTCCACCCAAACCCATGTCTATTGAGTTGGTGATGCCATCCAACCATCTTATCCTCTGTCATCCCCTTCTCCTCCTGCCCTCAATCTTTCCCAGCATCAGGGTCTTTTCCAATGAGTCAGTTCTTTGCATCAGGTGGCCAAAGTATTGGAGTTTCAGTTTCAACATCAGTCCTTCCAATGAACACTCAGGACTGATCTCCCCTAGGATGGACTGGTTGGATCTCCTTGCAGTCCAAGGGAGTCTCAAGAGTCTTCTCCAACATCACAGTAAAAAAAAGCATCAATTCTTTGGCACTCAGATTTCTTTATAGTCCAACTCTTACATCCATACATGACTACTGGAAAAACCATAGCCTTGACTAGATGGACCTCTGTTGACAAAGTAATGTCTCCGCTTTTGAATATACAATCTAGGTTGGTCATAACTTTTCTTCCAAGGAGTAAGCGTCTTTTAATTTCATGGCTACAGTCACCATCTGCAGTGATTTTGGAGCCCAGAAAAATAAAGTTAGCCACTGTTTCCACTGTTTCCCCATCTATTTCCCATGAAGTGATGGGACCAGATGCCATGATCTTAGTTTTCTGAATGTTGAGCTTTAAGCCAGCTTTTTCAATCTCCTCTTTCACTTTCATCAAGAGACTCTTTAGTTCCTCTTCACTTTCTGCCATAAGAGTGGTGTCATCTGCATATCTGAGATTATTGATATTTCTTCAGGCAATCTTGATTCCAGCTTGTGCTTCCTCCACCCCAGCGTTTCTCATGATGTTACTCTGCATATAAGTTAAATAAGCAGGGTGACCATATATAGCCTTGACGTACTCCTTTTCGTATTTGAAACCAGTCTGTTGTTCCATGTCCAGTTCTAACTTCTGCTTCCTGACCTGCATACAGGTTTCTCAAGAGGCAGGTCACGTGGTCTGGTATTCCCATCTCTTTCAGAATTTTCCACAGTTTATTGTGGTCCACACAGTCAAGGGTTTGGCATAGTCAATAAAGCAGAAATAGATGTTTTTCTGGAACTCTCTTCCTTTTTCCATGATCCAGCAGATGTTGGCAATTTGATCTCTGGTTCCTCTGCCTTTTCTAAAACCAGCTTGAACATCTGGAAGTTCACGGTCCATGTATTGCTGAAGCTTGGTTTGGAGAATTTTAGGTCCACCCATATGTCTGTGAAGCTAGATGGCCTCCGTCAGCAGAGGCCCAGACCCTGTTCCCCCCAGGGGGCCAGACCTCTGCTCCCTACTGGCTTATGTTTTGGCCAAAGCACCTCTTAGTTCTCTTCCTTTTCCTCTTCCTCTGCACTTACACTCCTGTGATGCTCTTTAGACCCCAGAGGTTCTGCTCAGAGCCAGTTTCACAGTTCCCAAGGGTAAGGTCACTCTGAAAACCAATCAAGAAAAATCACAGGTCCTGGGTGAGACAGAGGGATGGATGAGGGCAGTGTCAGAACCTCTCTTATTAAGAACGCCAGCACCAAGTTCTGAAGTGAACCTGGCCCCTGTAGAGCAGGACATGGGGATTCTCTCATGTTCCCCGCTTCCTTCCCTGTTCCCCACATGAAAGGTCAGGGCTGCATCCAGGCTGTCCCTTTGGTTCTCAAGACCAGGTGTAGCTACAGCTGCAAGCCAGTCAGGACACAGGTGAGGTCCCACTTCTCAATGTAAGTGTCATTCCTTAGGAAACAGGAGATTAAAACAACTGAAAACTTAGAAATAAAGCAAAAACATATTTTTGAGCAGTCTTTCAAATGTATACTGCATGCTAATAACTAAGCTTGTCTAAAGTTTTTTTTTTTTAATTAAAGTATTTGAAAGAGGGCACTATTTTGTGTACTCCCATCTCATTAAGGATTTTCCACACATTGCTGTGATGCACAAAGTCAAAGACTTCAGTGTAGTCAAAGCAGACGTAGATGTTTTTCTGGAATTCCTGTGCTTTCTCCATCATCCAACAAATGTTGGCAATTTGATCTCTAGCTGTCCTGCCTTTTCTAAACAGCTTGTACATCTGGAAGTTCTTGGTTCATGTACTGCTAAAGCCTAGCTTGAAGGATTTTGAGCACAACCTTGCTAGCATGGAAAATGAGTGCAACGGTGTGGTAGTTTAGACATTCTTTGGCATTGCCTTTCTTTGGGACTGGAATGAAAACTAACCTTTTCCAGTCCTGTGGCCACTGCTGAGTTTTTCCAAATTTGCTGACATATTGAGTGCAGCACTTTCACAGCATCATCTTTAAGGATTTTCAATAGCTCAGCTGGAATTCTGTCACCTCCACTAGATTTATTGGTAGTAAAGCTTCCTAAAGGCCCGCTTGACTTCACACTCCAGGATGTCTGGCTCTAAATGGGTGACCACACCATTGTGGTTATCCAGGTCATTAAGACATTTTTTGCATAGTTCTTCTGTGCATTTTTGCCACCTTTTCTTAATCTCTTCTGCTTCTGTTAGGTCCTTACCTGTGTGGATCTCAACAAACTGTGGAAAACTCTTAAAGAGATGAGAGTACCATTTCACCTTACCTGTCTCTTGAGAAACCTGTATGCAGGTTAAGAAGCAACAGCTAGAACAGGACATGAAACAACAGACTGGTTCAAAATTGGAAAAAGAATTTATCAAGGCTGTATATTGTCACCTTACTTATTTAACTTCTATGCAGAATACATCATGCAAAATGCCAGACTGGATGAATCACAAGCTGTGATCAAGATTTCAGGGAGAAATATCAACAACCTCAGATATGCAGATGACACCACCCTACTAGCAGAAAGTGAAAGAGGAACTAAAGAGGCTCTTGATGAGGGTAAAAGAGTAGAGTGAAAAATCTGGATTAAAACTCAACATGAAAAAAATTAAGATCTGGGCATCTGGTTCCATTACTCCATGGCAAATAGAAGAGGGAAAAGTAGAAGCAATGACAGACTTTATTTTCTTGGGCTGAAAAATCACTGAAGAATATGACTGCAGCCATGAAATTAAAAGATGCCTGTTCCTTGGAAGGAAAGCTATGGCAAGCATAGACAGGGTATTAAAAATCAGAGACATCACTTTGCCAACAAAGATACGAACAGTCAATGCTATGGTTTTTCCAGTAGTCATATACAGATGTGGGAGCTGGACCATAAAGAAGGCAGAGGGCCAAAGAATTTATACTTTCAAATTGTGGTGCTGGAGAAGACTCTTGAGAGTCCCTTGATTGCAAGGAGACAAACCAGTTAATCCTAAAGGAAATCAACCCTTAATATTCATTGGAAAGACTGATGCTGATGCTGAAGCGCCAATACTTTGGCCATCTGATATGAAGAGCCTACTCACTGGAAAAGACCCTGATGCTCAGAAAGATTGAAGGCAAAAGGTGGAGTGCCTGAGGATAACATGCTTTGATAGGAACACTGACACAATGGATGTGAATTTGAGCAAACTCTGGGAGGTAATAGAGGACTGAGGACCCTGGCATGCTGCAGTCCATGAAGTTGCAAAAAGCTTGACAAGACTTAGCAAGTGAAAAACAACTACAAATTATTTTACATAGCCTACTTATTATTTATTAGATGTAACAGTTAGTTACTTTATCAGTTAGGTTTATCAGATTATTAACCTAACTTTAAGTTTGCAAAGTTAAATTTAATTCATAAATGATTTCTAAGTTGCAAGACCTTGTGCACACCAGGATCCAGGAGAAAGGAGCAGTGACCCCACAAGAGACTGACCTAGACCTTCCCGTGAGGGTCTAGGAGTCTCCAGCAGAGGTGTGGGTCAGCGGTGGCCCACTGCAGGGCTGGGGGCATTGAGTGTAGCAGGGTGGGCATGGGACATTTTGAAGGAGGAGGTCGCCATTATCTTCAGTACCTCCACCAAAGTTCGGCTTCAGATCAAATAATAGGGAAGGAACACAGCCCCGCCCATCAACAGAAATTTGGATTAAAGATTTATTGAGCATAACCTCACCCATCAGAACAAGATCCAGTTTCCCCCTCAGTCAGTCTCTCCCATCAGGAACCTTCCATAAGCCTCTTATCCTTCTCCATCAGAGGGCAGATAGAATGAAAACCACAATCACAGAAAACTAACCAATCTGATCACATGGACCACAGCCTTGTCTAACTCACTGAAACTATGAGCCATGCCATGTAGGGCCACCCAAGATGGATGAGTCACGGTGGAGAGTTCTGACAAAACATGGTCCACTGGAAAAGGTATTGGCAAACCACTTCAGTATTCATGCCTTGAGAACCCCATGAACAGCATGAAAAGGCAAAAAGATGGGACACTGAAAGATGAACTCCCCAGGTTGGTAGGTGCTCAATATGTTACTGGAGATCAGTGGAGAAATAACTCCAGAAAGGATGAGGAGACAGAGCCAAAGCAAAAACAACACCCAGCTGTGGATGTGACTGGTGATGGAAGTAAAGTCCAATGCTGTAAAGAGCAATATTGCACAGGAACCTGGAATGTTAGGTTCATGAATCAAAGCAAATTAAAAGTTGTCCAACAGGAAATGACAAGAGTGAAAATCAACATTTTAGTAATCAGCGAACTAAAATGGACTGGAGTGGGTGAATTTAACTCAGATGACCATTATATCTATTACTGTGGGCAAGAATCCCTTAGAAAAAATGGAGTAGCCATCATAGTCAACAAAAGAGTTCAAAATGCAGTACTTGGATACAATCTCAAAAATGACAGAATGATCTCTGTTCGTTTCCAAGGCAAACCATTCAATATCACAGTAATCTAAGTCTATGCTGCACCAACCAGTAATGCTGAAGAAACTGAAGTTGAATGGTTCTATGAAGACCTACAAGACCTTCTAGATCTAACACCCCCCAAAAGATGTCCTTTTCATTATAGCGGACTGGAATGCAAAAGTAGGAAGTCAAGAAATACCTGGAGTAACAGGCAAATTTCATCTTGGAGTACAGAATGAAGCAGAGCAAAGGCTAATAGACTTTTGCCAAGAGAACGCATTGGTCATAGCAAGCACCCTCTTCCAACAACACAAGAGAAGACTCTGCACATGGACATCACCAGAGAGTCAATACCTAAATCAGATTGATTACATTCTTTGCAGCCAAAGATGGAGAAGCTCCATAGAGTTAGCAAAAATAAGACCAGGAGCTGACTGTGGCTAAGATCATGAACTCATTATTGCCAAATTCAGACTTAAATTGAAGGAAGTAGGGAAAACCTCTAGACCATGCAGGTATGACATAAATCAAATCCCTTACAATTATACAATGGAAGTGACAAGGGATTAGATCTGATAGACAGAGGGCCTGAAGAACTATGGACAGAGGTTCTTGACATTGTATAGGAGGCAGTGATCAAGACCACCCCCAAGAAAAAGAAATGCAAAAAGGCAAAATGGTTGTCTGAGGAGGCCTTACAAATACCTGAGGCAAGAAGAGAAGTAAAAGGCAAAGGAGAAAGGGAAAGATATACCCACCTGAACGCAGAGTTCCAAAGAATAGTAAGGAGACATAAGAAAGCCTTCCTCAGTGATCAATGCAAAGAAATAGAGGAAAAGAACAGAATGGGAAAGACTAGAGATCTCTTCAAGAAAATCAGAGATACCAAGGAAACATTTCATGCAAAGATGGGCACAATAAAGGACAGAAATGGTATGTACCTAACAGAAGCAGAAGATATTAAGAAGAGGTGGCAAGAATACACAGAAAAACTGTACAAAAAAGATCTTCACGACCAAGATAATCACAATGGTGTGATCACTCATCTAGAGCCAGACATCCTGGAATGTGAAGTTAGGTGGGCTTTAGGAAGCATCACTATGAACAAAGCTAGTGGAGGTGATGGAATTCCAACTGAACTATTTCAAATCCTAAAAGATGATGCTGTGAAAGTGGTTCACTCAATATGCCAGCAAATATGGAAAACTCAGCAGTGGCCACAGGACTGGAAAAGGTCAGTTTTCATTCCAATCCCAAAGAAAGGCAATGCCAGAGAATGCTCAAACTACCACACAATTTCACTCATCTCACATGCTAGCAAAGTAATGCTCAAAATCCTCCAAGTGAGGTTTCAACAGTATGTGAACTGTGAACTTCCAGATGTTCAAGCTGGATTTAGAAAAGGCAGATATCAAATCACCAACATCCATTGGATCATTGAACCAGAGAGAGAATTTCAGGAAAACATCTACTATTGCTTTATTGTCTATGCCAAAGCCTTCAACTGTGTGGATCACAATAAACTGTGGAAAATTCTGAAAGAGATGAGAATACCAGACCACCTGACCTGCCTTCTGAGGAATCCATATACAGGTCAAGAAGCAACAGTTAGAACTGGACCTGGAACAACAGACTGGTTCCAAATCAGGAAAGGAGTACGTCAAGGCTGTATATTGTCACCTTGCTCATTTAATTTTTATATAGAGTACATCAGGAAAAACGCTGGACTGGATGAAGCACAAACTGGAATCAGTGTTGCCAGGAGAAATACCAGTAACCTCTGATAGGCAGATGACACCACCCTTAAGGCAAAAATTGAAGAACGCTTACTCCTTGGAAGAAAAGTTATGACCAACCTAGATAGCATATTCAAAAGCAGAGATATTACTTTGCCAACTAAGGTCTGTCTAGTCAAGGCTCTGGTTTTTCCTGTGGTCATGTATGGATGTGAGAGTTGGACTGTGAAGAAGGCTGAGCGCCAAAGAATTGATGCTTTTGAACTGTGGTGTTGGAGAAGACTCTTGAGAGTCCCTTGGACTGCAAGGAGATTCAGCCAGTCCATTCTGAAGGAGATCAGCCCTGGAATTTATTTGGAAGGAATTATGCTAAAGTTGAAACTCCAGTACTTTGGCCACCTCATTCGAAGAGTTGACTCATTGGAAAAGACTCTGATGCTGGGAGGGATTGGGGGCAGGAGGAGAAGGGGACGACCGAGGATGAGATGGCTGGATGGCATCATGGACTCGATGGACGTGAGTCTGAGTGAACTCCGGGAGTTGGTGATGGACAGGGAGGCCTGGTGTGCTGCAATTCATGGGGTCGCAAAGAGTCAGACACGACTGAGTGACTGAACTGTACTGAACTGAAAAACATCTTGATGAAAGTGAAAGAGGAGAGTGAAAAAGTTGGCTTAAAGCTGAACATTGAGAAAACTAAGATCATGGCATCNACAGGGAGGCCTGGTGTGCTGCAATTCATGGGGTCGCAAAGAGTCAGACACGACTGAGTGACTGAACTGTACTGAACTGAAAAACATCTTGATGAAAGTGAAAGAGGAGAGTGAAAAAGTTGGCTTAAAGCTGAACATTGAGAAAACTAAGATCATGGCATCTGGTCCCATCACTTCATAGCAAATAGAAGGGGAAACAATGGAAACAGTGGCAGACTTTATTTTGGGGGCTCCATAATTACTGCAGATGGTGACTGCAGTGATGAAATTAAAAGATGCTTGCTCCTTGCAGAAACATTTTAATTAGGTCGATTTGTTTATTTTTGCGATTATTTCCCATATTCTGGGAGATGGGTCATAGAGGATCCTGCTGTGATTTATATCAGAGAGTGTTTTGCCTATGTTCTCCACTAGGAGTTTTATAGTTTCTGGTCTTATATTTAGATCTTTAATCAATTTTGAGTTTATTTTTGTGTATGGTGTTAGAAAGTGTTCTAGTTTCATTCTACCCCCAACAAAGAATAATCTGCCCACCGCGTCAACAAGGGAGGTGGAGCAATCCACAGACCATGATATAAAAACTGACCTGTACGCTGTTGTCAGATGGTGATTCCTGCTGCCTAGTGACTTTTCACTCACTTTCTCAGCCTCTTGGTAGCCTAACAATATAACTGATTCACCATAAAATCAAATGAACTGTGAGGAATGAAGGAACCAGGTGTCAGGCCAACAGTGTAACATAAAACATTTATAATACACCTCACTTAGGTCACTTTACAATTTGCTAAGCACGTTGGCATCATCAGTTCCACTGGAGGAGGGTAACTTCTCAGTCCCCACTTGCAGGTGAGAAACAGAGGCTCAGCAGAGGGGAAAGCAGTGAGCTCAGGTAGCATCAGGGAGGTGTTCTGTCCTTCCCCTGGGACTTTGCAAAGTTTTTCAGGTCAGAAGAAACCCGTAACACTTGGCAGGAGTGGGAGGAGCATGCCCCAAGTGGGAAAACAGATAGACATGCCCTAATGCACACACACCACTATTAGAAGATCAGAAAATTGGAAACAACCCATGTGTCTGTCCGAGCTTCCTTGCTTGCTCAGCTGGTAAAGAATTCACCTGCAATGTGGGAGACCTGGGTTCAATCCCTGGGTTGGGAAGATCCCCTGGCAAAGGGAAAGACTACCCACTCCAGTATTCTGGCCTGAAGAATTCCATGGACTGTATAGTCCATGCGGTCACAAAGAGTCAGANAGCTGGTAAAGAATTCACCTGCAATGTGGGAGACCTGGGTTCAATCCCTGGGTTGGGAAGATCCCCTGGCAAAGGGAAAGACTACCCACTCCAGTATTCTGGCCTGAAGAATTCCATGGACTGTATAGTCCATGCGGTCACAAAGAGTCAGACATGACTGAGCAACTTTCACTTCACTTCATGTGTCCGTCCATTGTTGACTGGATAAATAAACCACAAGGGCGTGAATGAAATGCACAGGATGTGGTCAAATGAAGGCAGACAAACATAAATCGTTTAAAATACTTTTATGGACTTCCCTGGCAGCCCAATTGTTAAGACGCCACCCCTCCATTGCAGGGTGCAGGGGTTCAATTCCTAATCCCCATGCAGCAAAATAAATAAAAATAAAAACACAAACACTTAGCCAAGATAAAACAAGCAGCCATGTACCTGTCACTGAAACCAACACATTTTAGCATTTTTGTAACTTTTGCTTCAGATTTTTTTAGAGAGATGAACTTGACAGCTTGCTTTTCCCTCCTCTCCATTCACTTCCTTCTTCCCACCCCAGGGGGAACAGTGAATCAAAAACAGGTATGTGCACACTTTCTTGAATGTAACTCCTAACATGGGTTGTTCAGGCATACCCAAAACACAGAATACAGTTTTTGCCCTTTTCTCAATTGCAGTAAAATATACCAGTTACCATTGTAACCATGTATCAGTACAGAGCTCAGTGGCATTAAACACATTCACACTGTCATGCAGCGCTGCCCCCCCACCTGCTCCTGATCATATCCTGACTTTCTCATCTTCCCAAACTGAAACTCTGTCCCCACGAAACACTGACTCCCCATCCCCTCCCCCAGTCTCTGGCCCCACCATCTACTTCCTGTCTCTGGATCTGACACTTCTAGGGACCTCCTGTGAGTGAAATTAAACAGTGTGTGTCCTTCTGTGTCTGGCTTCTCTCAGTCAGTCAGTCAGTCAGTTCAGTCGCTCAGTCATGTCCAACTCTTTGTGACCCCATGAATCGCAGCACTCCAGGCCTCCCTGTCCATCACCATCTCCTGGAGTTCACTCAGACTCACGTCCATCGAGTCCGTGATGCCATCCAGCTATCTCATCCTCGGTCGTCCCCTTCTCCTCCTGCCCCCAATCCCTCTCAGCATCAGAGTCTTTTCCAATGAGTCAACTCTTCGCATGAGGTGGCCAAAGTACTGGAGTTTCAGCTTTAGCATCAGTCCTTCCAAAGAAATCCCAGGGTTGATCTCCTTCAGAATGGACCGGTTGGATCTCCTTGCAGTCCAAAGGACTCTGAAGAGTCTTCTCCAACACCACAGTTCAAAAGCATCGAATCTCACTGAGCACCATTTCCTCAAGGTCCATCCATGTGGTAGCGAGTGTCAGCGCTTCACCCCTTTTCGTGGCTGAGTGATAGTTCCCCGTGTGTGTAAGGACCACATACTGTTTATTCATCACCCATTGACAAACACTTGGGTAATTTCTACCCTTTGGTTACTGTGCATAATACTGCTATGAACGTGGATGTACAAATGCCTTTTGTGTGTCCTAAGTTGCTCGGTTGTGTCCGACTCTGTGCAAGACCCCATGGACTATAGCCCACCAGACTCCTCTGTCCATGAGATTCTCCAGGCAAGAATGCTGGTGGGTTGCCATATCCTCCTATAGGGAATCTACCCAACTCAGGGATCAAACCCAAGTCTCTTATGTCTCCTGCACTGGCAAGTGGGTTCTTCACCACTAGTGCCACCTAGGAAGCCCATTGGACCCTTTTAATTTAAAACTATATGTAACATTGTGTACAGAGAAAATATATGGCATGGACATTGCCTGGTAGAGGAGAGACTTGGACAGGGGGCAGGGATCATGGGGATTTTGTTTTGTCATAGCTGTCAGGTGACATGCACTTATTATTTATTTCTTGTCCATCCCTCAATATGCTTTGAGCTCTGGGTGGGGCCAAGGCAGGACCCCCAGGGTGAGGAATTTGATATGTGCTGAATAACTGGGTGACTTTCATTTTCCAGGAAGGAGCTGCGGGCTGCTCTGGAAGGGGGCTGGGAAGCTTTCTGTTCAGGGCCACACAGTAAATGTTTTCAGCTCTGAAGCTCTGTGGCAATGACTTTGTGCTGCTATAATTGGAAAGCATCAGAGTTCATATGGAAACAAATAGCTGTGACTATCAACTTTATTTACAGACACACCAGTGTGACTGCCATATAATTTCCATGTATCTCAAATACTTTTGATTTTCGTTCAACCATCTAAAGATGTAAAAAAAACATTTTTATCTCACATACATCCTCGCGTGCTTAGTCACTCAGTTGTGTTCGACTCTTTTCGATCCCATGGACTGTACCCCACCAGGCTCCTCTGTCCATGGGATTTCCCAGGCAAGAATACTGGAGTGGGCTGCCATTCCCTTCTCTAGAGGTCCTTCCCCATCAGGGATTGAACCTGCATCTCCTGCGTCTCCTGCACTAGCAGGCAGATTCTTTATCTACTGAGGCTATAACCAAACCACAGAAAAGGGATGTGACCCACAGGCCAGAGTTTGCCAACTCTATAAGTTGGAATGTTTTGATCAACGGTGTCACCTTTCTAATCAGAAAATAAGTATTTTCTTTCTTTTAAAACATCTCTGAAGACTGCATTCTGGAGTCAGCTACACCTGTGTTCCCATCCTCTCTGCCACTGATTCACTGTGTATCTGAGAAAGTCACATTCTTTCTCTGAGTCCAAGTCTGCGAAATGTGGATAACAGGGCACACACACTAGGCTCTCTTGAGAAAAGTGGACACAAGGAACCACCATGTGTCATTTATTTGAAGACATCAGCGGGGCAAGAGTGGTCACTCCACTGAAAGAAGAGGACACTGGCCGCCAAGGCTGGAACAGAGAGCCCTGTGCTGAGTTGTCAGCCAGGTTGTGCCACGCTCTCAGCCACTCTTGGGGATGGAGTCCTGGCTGTTTGTCGGCAACCACTGGTAGGTGGCAGCTTGACCAGACACGGGAGGTTCCATATCTCCTGGCAGCAAAGCTGCAGGTGACAGTACCATTTGACTCCCTTCCTCTGCCGCCATGGCTTCCTCTTAGGGTCTGAGTGGACAGCAGCTTCTGAGAATGACCCCTACTTCATGGGCTCCTGGGGTCCCTACCGTCATGCACCTGGCTTCTAACCAACAGGACATGGCCAAGGTGTGGGGATGTCCTTCTGTGACCAGACTGTAAACAGTTTTGACTTCTGTCTTGCTAGAAGCCATGGTGAAAATTCAGGAAGACCCACGTGGCCAGGAACTGAATGGAGCCAACTGCCAGTGAGCAACCCTGGAAGCAGACCCATCCCCAGCTGTGTTTCAGATGAGTCTCCCAGCCCTGAGCAGCATCTCAGTTGCAGCCATGCCACAGGCTGTGAAGCAGAGGACCTGCTAAGCTGCACCTGAATCTGACCCACAGAAAGATGCTAAACTGGGTTGCTTTAAGCAGCTACATTTGGGGCAATCTGTTATATAGCAATAGCAATGAGGGCTTCTCTGGAAGCTCAGTGGTAAAGAACACACCTGCCAATGCAGGAGACGTGGGTTCGATCCTTGGGTCCAGTTGATCCCTTGGAGATGGAAATGGAAACCCACTCCAATGTTCTTGCCTGGAGAATTCCATGGACAGAGGAGCCTGGCAAACTACAGTCCATGGGGTCACAGAGAGTCAGACATGACTTTGTGACTGAACGACAAACAATAGCTAATGAATACAACCTGCCTTCCCTGTTTCTGGCTGGGCATTCCGGGGCATCGCTTGAATTGGGTGACATTAGTGAGTGCCTCCTGTGTACAAGGGTGGCTCAAGGATACTGGGGTGCATGCCTGCAAAGCCCCCACCACAGTGCCCAGCACAGCCGTAACCAGACAATATGAACTCACGTGAGACAAAAAGCAGTGTGAGCGGAGCCCTACTGCCTGATGCCTGGGACATCTATTCACCATGCCTCTTCCTGAGAGTCTCTTCCATCCAGACCACATGAGAACCAATGTACTCCCAAGACTTAATCAAGCACTTTCTGTCTACCAGGTGGGTCAGACAGACAATACCACCTTAAAGAAATACCTTCAGTGAGTAAAATACCCAAGAGAGGTACCAGAGATAAAACACCTTCAAATGGGCTGTACTCAGCCTGGAAGAGGGGGTGCCTCCCAGAGGAGGTGTGGCTGCAGCCATGAAGCAGAAAGAGAAGGCAACCAGGCCAGGAGAGAGGAGAAGCTGTCCAGGCAGAGGAAAGAGTGTGTGCAAAGGACTGGGGGCAGGAGGGACACAGGAGCTCTGCAGGGGGTGGGCAGGGCCTGTGGGGAGGAGTCTGGAGCCAGGTCAGGGCTGTTAGCAGCCATTCAGAGGTGGACACAGAAGGGCGTGGCTTGTTGTTCATTTGCTGTCATGTCCCACTGTCTGTGACCCCATGGATTGCATCACGCCAGGCTCCCTGTTCTCTATTTCCCACAGTTTGCTCAGATTCATGTCCATTGAGTTGATGATGTTACCTAACAGTCTCATTCTCTGTCGCTCTCTTCTCTTGCCTTCAATCTTTCCCAGCATCAGGATTTTTTCCAATGAGTCAGCTCTTTGGTGGCCAAAGTATTGGAGCTTCAGCATTAGCCCTTCCAATGAATATTCAGGATTGATTTCCTTTAGGATTGACTGGTTTGATCTTCTTGCAATTCAAAGGACTCTCAAGAGACTTCTCCAGCACTATAGTTCAAAAGCACCAGTTCTTCTGCACTCAGCCTTCTTTATGGTTCAACTCTCACAACTGTACTTGACTACTGGGAAAACCATAGCTTTGGCTGTATGAATCTTTGTTCAGATCTCAGCCTCTCTGGGCCTGTTTTCCCACATGTTTACTGGGATGTGCAAAAGATTTGGCAGGGATGGAGTGTTCCAGACTCACACCCGGGGGCCCCTGTGTGCAGACAGGAAAAGGGAGAGCCTGGAGAACATCCCAGCTCCACCTGGGGCCAGGTCCCAGCATGGCAGGCAGATGACATAGCTGACCCCAGGCTGCCCTGGGGCAAGACAGCAGGGGTGGGCTGTCCTGCCTACTGTCCTGGGGAGGAGGATCTGGCAACTGCTGACTGCTGGGGTGAGTGTTTCAGTCCCAGCGCTGGAGGCCTCTGTGCCCAGAGTTGCTTATCAGGCCTCTGGGGTCTCAGGTAGCATGGGGGAGTGATATGAGCTCAGGAAGGGTGGTCAGGGTTTGTTCTGGGTCCCTGCACCCCTGCACTCACAGCCGTAAGGTTGCCAGCTTTGCCTATGGAGTATTAGTTTCCCCACCTGTAAAGTGAGGAGGGATAAGGGCACTAACTCCCTGGTGGTCCAGTGGTTGAGACTTGGTGGCGCTTTCACTGCGCATCCCAGTTTCAATCCTTGGTCAGAGAAATAAGATCCCATAAGCCATGTGGCACGCCCAAAACTAAAAATTTAATAAATAAGATAAAAATGATGAGGATAAAAGAAGCCACTGCAACACTTCTGAAGGATGAGTAATTGTAAACACTAAAGCACGTCCAACCCTGCCTGGAAAATCCTTAGACCTTCACACTCCAGCAAGGAGGGGTATGTTGATGCGGTCGGCGGTGACAGATGAGGAAACTGAGGCAGGAAAGCGACAGGGTGAGGACTCCGAGGGCTCCAGTGCCTGGTCTAATCGCTAGGCGCTGGAGGCTTCGCGAGAGACCGTCGCGGGGATCCGGGACCCACCGAGGGCCGCCTTTTCCACCACGGTCGCTAGAGGCCGCTCGTGCCGCTGCGCAATGAGCTCGCGCCCCGTGCCCTGGGACGTCCGCCCCGCCCCGCCCCGCCCCGCCCCGCCCCCTGCCCAGAAGGCCCTGCAGGGACGGGGCCCTGCCACTCCGGAGCTTGTACGGTGCGCGGTCTATTTAGCAGCATGAGCGCCCCAGCCGCGACCCCTATATTCGCGCCGGGCGAGAATTGCAGCCCCGCCTGGCGGGCTGCGCCCGCGGCCTACGACGAGTCGGACACGCACCTGCAGATCCTGGGCAAGCCGGTGATGGAGCGCTGGGAGACCCCCTACATGCACGCGCTGGCGGCCGCCGCCGCCTCCAGAGGTAGCCCGGCCCGGCGAGCGGGGCCGACCGAGGCCAGCCCGCTCTCCGGCTACGCGGCGGAGTCTCTGTGCGCCTTTTTTCCTCGCCCGGAATGTAGGGCCGCTCGCAAGGGCAGCGGGGTTGTCCCGGGGGCGCTGCGGGCGCCTTGCGTACCAGGAACGCCCTCTCCAGGAGCACTGACGCCCCCACTCGGGGATGGGGGTGAATCGGGGGATGGGTCCTCAGACGCGGAACTCAGCGCCCCGCCGCCCCCCCGCCAACCCCGCGCAAGGCCGAGGACGGGGAATAGCAGCCTGGAGAGATGCTGCCCAAGCCCACGTGGGGACTTATGCCTAGGAGTCGCGGGAGGCCCGCCTCAGCTAAGAATAGCTCCGGGAAAGCTAAGGCCAGGAGACAGCTGTTGGAGGTGGCCCTACACCAGGTGTCAGAGCCCGTGGGGTGCTGAGGGATCCCCACGACCCCAGAGGGTGTGCGTGCCACCTCTGGGCCTCTGTGTCCCCATCTACCAAATGGGCACAGCCAGTGTCCCTGCTTGGTTAGGGTTTCTCTCTGCCTCCGTCTTTGACCCAAAGGGGATCAATCCCCGCCCTCCTCTGTTCCAGGCCTGAGCCTTGAATCCTGGTTCTTCCTTGTCCTTTGTTGACTTCACTGTTGCAGGGCTGGGGACTGCCCAAATCGGCAGATAAGCACCCTCAGTGTAAACAGCCTGGGCCAGGGCTCAAGGTCCAGGGTCTGTCTTGCTCCCTGGCCTGGCCAGCCCAGTAGTTGTTGTCCGTGGCCTCCCTGGCAGGCCACCCTCCCTGGCTACTGGCCCGGGCCCACGCTGTTCCCTCTCAGAGCTGCTGTGTTCTGTCCCACCTCTGCTTTGCTGTGCCGCCCGGTCCTTGTGGCAAATGTTTCTCCCCGCCAAAGCCGTGCCCCCGTGCCCTCTCCTCCAGGTAGCCTCACCAGCCCCACCCTGCGGGTAACACCTGGGCTCTCTGTCTGCCTAGGGGGCCGGGTGCTAGAAGTGGGCTTCGGCATGGCCATCGCAGCCACAAAGGTGCAGGAGGCTCCCATCGAGGAGCACTGGATCATTGAGTGCAACGAGGGCGTCTTCCAGCGGCTCCAGGATTGGGCCCTGCAGCAGCCACACAAGGTGCCTGTTTCTGCCCTTGGCCCCCGTCTTCAGGGTGAAGGCCCTGCCCCCTCCCTCTTAACAGATGGGAGTTCTGGGCCCCCTCTGACCTAGCCTTCTTTTTTCCCTCTGCCCCAAGGTGGTTCCCTTGAAAGGCCTGTGGGAGGAGGTGGCACCCACCCTGCCAGACAGTCACTTTGATGGTGAGGGGTCTGGGAGCTGGGGCAGGGGGGTTGCTCTGCAGGGCCTGCCAGCCCCTCTGCCTGCTTATGAAGCCTTGACATTTCACTGGGAAGCAGAGCCAAGAGGCAGGCCGGACCGATGCACGTCCAGGAGCCTGGCATGCAGGTGCACGTACACCTCCTTAAGGATGGAAGAGGCATGATGCGTAGAAGTGGCCATGGCACTTGGGGCCTCCCCAAGGCTCCCACTGGCAGCCCTGCCTGGTGAGGCTGCCCCCCCCAATCATGTGACTTCCATCCTCCCACACAGGGATCCTGTACGATACGTACCCGCTGTCGGAGGAGACCTGGCACACTCACCAGTTCAGCTTCATCCGGGTAGGGCCACTGATGGTGGAATGTGGGCTACCAGCCACAGGATGCAGGGCCAGCCCCGTGGGGGCACCTGCTGTCCATGCAGGGGTCACCTCTCCTTCCACTATTCCCCTGACCTGCCAAGAGGTGGGAGGTCCACTGGGAACACCTCTGCCCACCCTCACATCCCTTCCTGATCACTGCTTACCCCCACCCCCAGGACCATGCCTTCCGCCTGCTGAAGCCAGGGGGTGTCCTCACCTACTGTAACCTCACCTCCTGGGGGGAGCTGATGAAGACCAAGTATTCGGACATCACCACCATGTTTGAGGTGCCCCACCCCAATCCTGGGCAGTGACTCTGGGTGGGAAGGCAGCTGTGATCTGGGGAGGGTCCCTGGCTTCCGCCAGCCCTACAGGCTGATCTCAGTGGACTCAGCGCCCACCTGTACATCAGGAGAGGTCNTGCCCCAGGAGCCAGTGGATCAGGCTGCTCGTCTGCCCCGGTGCTGCTGCTGGACGGAGCCTGCCCTGGGTGCCCGTGTGGGGGCAGCTGAGGGGCCTAGAGGCCTTACGCCAGCAGCCCTCGCCCGGCCCCCCGGCCCCAGGCCTCCGGGCAGGAGCTGATTGACAGACACACCAGGCCTCTCTACCTCCCACAGCCTTGTGTCCAGGAACATCGCTCTTCCGGCCCCCTGGACGTGCTACCCCCAGGAAGCCTCCACAGACCCCTCCCCGTCGCCCTCTGCCTGGTTCCTGGGGCACATCTCCACATGGGGCTCCTGGCTGAGGGGGCCAAGGGCCTCACCCACATTCTGCCAGGCCCTCTCCCAACGGGCGAGCTGAAGGCATGGCCTGGGGTTCCGGGGGGCTGAGGAGTTGGCAGGACGGTGTCAAACCCCTACCTGGCAGGGGTGAGGAGGGAACGTGGTCAGGAAGGACATTCCTGTGTCCTACTTGTGAACTGTGTTGAGGTGCCAAGCAGGGCACAGGCCCCAGAGGACCCAGACACGGCCACTGGTCCCGGGCAGCTCACACTCTGCTGTGTGTGAAAGTGCAGGTCTGAGCAGCGCCTAGAGAGCTGGGCCCCTGCCCGCCGCCCCAGTGCCCCCGCCGCCCACTCCATCCGGGCAGCCTGGCCGCCAGGGCCACCCACTCCTGGCTCACACACTTAGGTTTTGGCCTTTGGAAAAAAGAGTTCTTTGCATCACTTATTTTCAGTCCCACCCATGTCTGGCTGCTCTGAGGCCCCAACAGGGGCCAGAGGGATTTCTAGGAAAGGGGATCACGTGGAAAAGGAGCCGCGGGCAAGTCATCTGGGCCAAGCTGGACCGCTTTAGGCGAACACGCTGACGACCTCAGCACGTCTCCCCAAGTGTCCCGACTGTCAGGCGTGTCTCTCCCGGGGGCCCGAAGTAAGGAGACAGGCGCGGTGACTGGCAGAGAAGGGCAGGGTAGCCCGCATCCCCTAACCCAGGCTGGACCACAGAACCCTTCTTTCCAGGGGCATCTCTCACACTGGGGTGTGGGGTGCCCTCTGCCTTCCCGCACTAGGCAGGCCGCCGCCACTGTGGAGCTGGCGAGCATGATCCCCCCCACCTCCCGATGGAAAGAATCAGCCAGTGGAAAGCTACAAGCACCCCCAGCACCAGGCTCCTAACAGTTCCCCTCAACTGCATTCACACAGCATGGCACCGGCAGGGAAAATCGCACATAGGACCTATTTACTTAGAGGCTGGCCAGCCTCTGGAAATGAGCGTTTCAGAGTTGGCCAGGAAAGAGGCTGGAGTTACATGGGAGCCTTTCAATGTATGGCTGTCCCACAATTCGTATTCCAGGCTCCTGTTGATGGACGTGTAGATGGTTTCCAGTGTTTTTCACGATTATAAATCACGCTGTGGTGAGCCGTGTTGGCGCGCCTCCTGTGGAAATGGGCTAGGCTTTCTTCAGAACAGTCTCCCCCGCCCTGCGTTTGCAAGGGAGTAAGCATCGCCTTGGAGAGCTTGTTAAATATACATATTACCAGGTCTGTCCCTTGGAGGGTCTGAGTTTTTAAGGCCCAGGAATCTTTTCTTTCTTTCAGCCGGACTTCAGTGATCCCTGTTATCGGGCAGTTTAGTCCCAAAGCAGGAGTGACTCAGGGGGCACGGGCCACAGTTACTAATTAGATATACCGATCCCCCGAGAGGGGCGTGCCCAATTCCGTGCCCTCCCGCAGTGGAAAAGAACCCTGGTTCTCCACGTTCTGGCCAATTCTCCATACTGTGAGGTTCTGTTTTGTTTTTTTTAGAAAAACTTTTCCAGCTCGAGGAGGGTGTAGTAATACCTTATTTTAATGTAATTTGCGTTCCCTGTACTTTTGGTGTGGTTGAGCGCTATTTCAGTGCTTAATGACCATTCAAGTTCCCTTTCTGTGAATTACCCCTTCACGCCCTTTGTGTGCTTCACCGTGGAATGCCTGTCTTTTTAAAAATCAGTTTGTAATCACCTTTCGCACGTTCTGCTCCTTTGTCAGTCATCTGTGTTGCAAACATTTATGTCTAGTTTGCCTTTTCACCTTGCTTACGGTGTCCTGTTGAACAAGTATGAAATGGAATGATAGTCGGATTTCTTAACCGGAGCCATTTTCACTTTGTTGCGGTTTGTGCGTTTTCTGTCTTGTGTAAGACGTCCTCCCGTGCCCAGTCAGAAAACGGGCCTTCTGCGTTTTTCTCCAGAGGTTTCTTTTAAAGTTTTGTTTTGCACTTTCAGATTCTACATATCCTTGAATTGGCTGTGTATGCAGTGTGAGGCGGGAGATTTCGCTTAATTTTCTATGTGGACAGCCAGCTGTTCCAGAACCTTCTTTTAGTAGGCCACCCTTTCCTCAGTGACCTTAATGCCGCTTCTGTCCTATTTGCCTTCCATATTTGCTTTCATCGTTCTCTTTGAATGTGGTTTTTGGTGTTGTGGCTGTGTTTTCTTTCCCTTAGGCTATATCACACGGCTTGTGGGATACAGACCCTGCACTGTTCTGCACTGGAGTCTCAACCACTGGACCGCCAAGGAAGTCCCCTATATAGGGCTTTTGAAAGACAGCTGTACTGAGAGACTTCCCTGATGGTCCAGTGGTTAAGACTCCAAGCTTCCACTGCAGGGGGCACAGGGTTCGATACCTGGCCGGGAAACTAAGATCCCACGAGTTGCGTGATGTGGCTAAAAAGTTTTAAAAATAAAAATAAAAACAGCTATATTGAGATATAATCCACAACCATGCAATTCACCCATTTAAAGTGTACAATTCAGTGATGTTAGTATATTCACACACCGGCATCATCAGTCAATTTGAGAGCATTTGTGTATTCTCTGAAAGAGGCCATGTACCGCCCTCACCATTAGCCGTGTGCGTGCCCAGTTGCTCAGCTGTGTCCAGCTCTGCGACGCCACGGACAGCCAGGCTCTTCTGTCCATGGGATTCTCCAGGCAAGAATACTGGAGTGGGTTGCCACTGCTTTCTCCAGAGGGTCTCCCTGACTCAGGGATCAAACCCATGTCTCCTGCATTCGTCGGCAGATTATTTATCACCAAGCCACCTCCTCCCATCCTCCCTGAGCAGTCCCTAACCTACCTTCTCTATGTAGATTCCCCTATTCTGGAAACATGTGAGTGCAACCGTATAATATGTGCCCTCTTCTGACTGGCTTTTTTCCGCTTTTTTCACCCAGGAGTAGAATTGCTGGGTCGTATGGAACCTAGTTTTAATCACCTAAGCAAGTGCCAGACTGTTTTCCAAAGCGGCCGCACCATTTTACATTCTCACCAGCATCAGTGAGCATTGATTACTGCACATCCCTGCCTACACTTGTTATTCTCGACTTTAGACTCTGGTCGTCTCAGTGGGTGGTAAAGTGGTACCATCCTTGCTTTCATTTGCAGTTCCCTGATGACTGATAATGTCAGGCATCTCATCATGCTCTTTTTGGCCATTCACGTATCTTCCTTGGAAAAATTTCTGTCGTCCCTGTTGCCATATTTAAATTGGGTTGTCCTTTCATCAGGCTTCCTTTGTGGCTCAGCTGGTAAACAATCCACCTGCAATGCAGGAGGCCCCGGTTCGATTCCTGGATCAGGAAGATCCCCTGTAGAAGGGATAGGCTACCCACTTCAGTATTCTTGGGCTTCCCTTGTGGCTCAGCTGGTAAAGAATCTGCCACCTCTGCTTTGCTGTGCCGCCCGGTCCTTGTGGCAAATGTTTCTCCCCGCCAAAGCCGTGCCCCCGTGCCCTCTCCTCCAGGTAGCCTCACCAGCCCCACCCTGCGGGTAACACCTGGGCTCTCTGTCTGCCTAGGGGGCCGGGTGCTAGAAGTGGGCTTCGGCATGGCCATCGCAGCCACAAAGGTGCAGGAGGCTCCCATCGAGGAGCACTGGATCATTGAGTGCAACGAGGGCGTCTTCCAGCGGCTCCAGGATTGGGCCCTGCAGCAGCCACACAAGGTGCCTGTTTCTGCCCTTGGCCCCCGTCTTCAGGGTGAAGGCCCTGCCCCCTCCCTCTTAACAGATGGGAGTTCTGGGCCCCCTCTGACCTAGCCTTCTTTTTTCCCTCTGCCCCAAGGTGGTTCCCTTGAAAGGCCTGTGGGAGGAGGTGGCACCCACCCTGCCAGACAGTCACTTTGATGGTGAGGGGTCTGGGAGCTGGGGCAGGGGGGTTGCTCTGCAGGGCCTGCCAGCCCCTCTGCCTGCTTATGAAGCCTTGACATTTCACTGGGAAGCAGAGCCAAGAGGCAGGCCGGACCGATGCACGTCCAGGAGCCTGGCATGCAGGTGCACGTACACCTCCTTAAGGATGGAAGAGGCATGATGCGTAGAAGTGGCCATGGCACTTGGGGCCTCCCCAAGGCTCCCACTGGCAGCCCTGCCTGGTGAGGCTGCCCCCCCCAATCATGTGACTTCCATCCTCCCACACAGGGATCCTGTACGATACGTACCCGCTGTCGGAGGAGACCTGGCACACTCACCAGTTCAGCTTCATCCGGGTAGGGCCACTGATGGTGGAATGTGGGCTACCAGCCACAGGATGCAGGGCCAGCCCCGTGGGGGCACCTGCTGTCCATGCAGGGGTCACCTCTCCTTCCACTATTCCCCTGACCTGCCAAGAGGTGGGAGGTCCACTGGGAACACCTCTGCCCACCCTCACATCCCTTCCTGATCACTGCTTACCCCCACCCCCAGGACCATGCCTTCCGCCTGCTGAAGCCAGGGGGTGTCCTCACCTACTGTAACCTCACCTCCTGGGGGGAGCTGATGAAGACCAAGTATTCGGACATCACCACCATGTTTGAGGTGCCCCACCCCAATCCTGGGCAGTGACTCTGGGTGGGAAGGCAGCTGTGATCTGGGGAGGGTCCCTGGCTTCCGCCAGCCCTACAGGCTGATCTCAGTGGACTCAGCGCCCACCTGTACATCAGGAGAGGTCAGTCTCTCCAGGCTGACATCTGGTGGCTCCCCCAGTCCCTGGGGATACATGGATGCAGCCCAGAGTCCCCACATCCTTCCCTCTGCCCTCCTGCACCCAGGCTTCTCTTTATTGGTCTGGCCACCTTTGTCTCAGGCCTTTGCCCACTTGGTTTCCTCTATCTGCGAGGACGTACTAGGCGATACACCGTAACAGCCTGGAAGCGGTGTTAGAACACCTGAAGACACCCACACACAGGCCTCCGACCCCGCCTGGCCCCCAGGGTACCTGGCAGAGGGGCGGGCTGCAGAGCGTCACCACTGCCGCCCACTCCCCGTGACCTGGCGCCTCCCTCTGGCCAGGAGACCCAGGTGCCGGCCCTGCTGGAGGCGGGCTTCCGGCGGGATAACATCCGCACGCAGGTCTTGGAGCTGGTCCCACCAGCCGACTGCCGCTACTACGCCTTCCCGCGGATGATCACGCCCCTGGTCACCAAGCACTGAGCCCAAGGGCCAGCTGCCCACGCCGCCTAGGGGCCCTGGGTTTCGGGAACCCCTACCCCTACTCAGTGCCTTTGTGACTGGAATTGAGGGCTCCAGCCCTCAGCCCTGGTCCAGACCCACGCCAGCCTCCCTATCCCTCTGCCAGAGGACCTGGGGATGAAATAAACGCGAATGCTGGTCTGGCCCATCAGCAGTGGGACACAAATGTGTTTTTGCTTTTATTTTTCCTGCCTCTCCGAAGAATGGTAAAAGGAAAGAAATCTGCTACAAGCGCTTTTCGGAGCCGGTGGCCATTCCCCACTAGTTTCCGATCTCCCGTCCCGCCCTCGGCAGACATTGACAATCACCGAAGGCCCCTCCCACCCTCCCGCTGGTGGGCACCTGGGGTCCTCAGAAGAGGCTGAACTAGGTCAGGGCCACACAGGGTGGCAGCCCCAAGATCCAGACCCTCTGGTCCCACCCAGTCAGGCTGCACCCCAACTCTCCCGTCATCCTGTTTCCTCTGACTCCACGCCCTCCCGGGGCCTCAGCTTCCCCCCACACGAGAGCAAGGCCCCATCCTCCCCGCAGGTCCCCAGCCCCGGCCCACAGAGCACGCTGGGCGGGAGCGCAGGGAGGGTTGATCGGGTTTATTGACCGCCTCTTGGGGGGACGATGCTCAGGGCGGCCGGGCGCCAGCACTACCTGCGGTACCAGATCCGCAACCTCTTTTCCCGTTTGATCTTCTTCTGCAGCTGCAGAATGCCATAGAGCAGGGCCTCGGCTGTAGGCGGGCAGCCTAGGGGAGCGGTGCGAGCGGTGCCTCAAGCTCCTGACTCCTCCACCCAAAGCCAGTTGGAATGGGCTTGGGGGTGGGCAGGTGAGCGGAGCCACCCTCGGGGTCCAGGCAAGCCCGCCAGACGGAATGAACCCAGGACTGGACCTCCAGGCCAAGACGTGGGTGGGGGAAAGCCCGGAGGGCCCCGCCAAGGTGAGCTGCCCTGTCCACGGCCCTTACCCCACGTGACCTGGCTCTGGACCCAGGAGACAAAAAAAAAGTATGGGCGGCCTGCTGACACCCAGGCCACACTGCCCCGCCCCCTAGGACCCTTGCAAAGAGGTAGGGGCAGACTGGAGCGAGCTGAATCTGGGTAAACTCAAAGACCTACAACTGGGGAGACCTTCCAGGGACAACGGGGGGAAAGGCTGAGGTGTCACTCTTCTGGGACCCTAGGTCTGCTCATGCTTCACAGGGCGAGCCCTCTCAATGGGGGAGAGGGGGTTCTGTGCGCCCAGAGGGGCTCACCTGGGACATAGATGTCCACTGGAACGATGCGGTCGCAGCCCCGCACCACTGAGTAGGAGTAGTGGTAGTAGCCACCTCCGTTGGCACAGCTGGGGGAGGGGAGTGGGGTTGTGAGGGCCTTTCCCACCACCCTGGCCACCTCTCTCCCCACTCCCAACCTCCAACCCACACCTCTTCCATAGATACAGTGGGTGCACAACCCTGTAAATGCGCCAAAACCCATGGAATATTACAATTTGAAAGGGTGAATTTTATAGTATGTGAATTCCACCTCCACCAAGAAATTAGATGACTACACAGCCTTTAATGGCGTGGAAAAATAGGAGCTGGCCAGATGGGGAGAAGGCTGCAGCCCACCCAGAGCAGGACGTCCCTGCCGTGGTCCTACCGTGGACACAGACAGGAATGGACAGGCTGCTGGAGTGAGGGCACGACTGTCACGGGACAGAAGGGGACATTCTGGACGACCCCAGTGAGAAAGCAGCACAGAAAGACAGGAGAGAGGCCAGTGTGTCACTGGCGTGTCTGTCATCTGACCCTGCCTCACTGGGCACTCACCTCCCCATGGATACGACATAGCGGGGCTCCGGCATCTGGTCGTAGACCTGGAAGAGACAGGGGTCTGTGCGGCTCAAGGCTGGGGGGTGGGGGACGGGGAGTAAGGGTGAGCCTTGGGGCTGGGCCCACCTTGCGGAGCGCAGGGGCCATCTTGTTGGTGAGCGTCCCAGCCACTATCATCACATCAGACTGGCGTGGGCTGGCACGGAAGACCACGCCAAAGCGGTCCATGTCATAGCGGGGAGCCGCCATGTGCATCATCTCCACGGCACAGCAGGCCAGGCCAAAGGTCATGGGCCACAGCGAGCTCTGCAGGGCAGGATGGGTGGCCAGTGAGCAGACTGAGGGGCCCACTGTGTTTAAAGAAACTGGGCGATTTCACAAAGAAAAATCCAGATGCCTAGCCTTTCTTCAAAGATGACCCCTTAGCCCACAGTAACTACATGACCTCCAGACCCCCAAGGCATTCTGGATGCTGGTCACCAGCCTGAGCATGCTGCCCCAGCCACATCACCCCCTGCCCCCCACCACCCCAGCTGTTTTCTCTGCTTGTCTGTGTCCATTTTGGGATCGGGCCAAGGACCCTGCTGCCCTGCAGTTGTGCTAATTCAAGTGATAGAGCTTGGGCCATCCAGAGGGCAAGGGCAGCCCAACATGGCAGGGTACCTGAGCGGTGCCCACCATAATGACATGGCCACCCCGGAGCTGCGGGTCTGGAGCAGCGCTCGCTGCAGCCCTGCTGGTCACACATGGACACTGTACAGTACCAGCAATGGGGGCCTGTTCCCCAGTGGGGCGCCCTAGGGGCACTGAAAGGAGCCCCTGTCCTAGGGCAGAAGACATGCGTCTTAAGGAGACACAAATGAGCACGAGGGTTCCCAGACTGTCCCAAGGCCAACATGGGGGGTGGGGTGGAAGTTAGGATATCTGCTGGGAAGGAGCTACTGTTTTCATCACCCATTTCCAGTTAAAAACATGGGTTTTACGTTAAAAGAGAAAAGAGAGGAACAGAAGACAGAAGGACAGGAAGGAGGTGGGTCATCCTCTCTGGGAGGTGGCAGAGGAAAGGGCAGAGATCCTGAGAATCAGAGCCTCAGGTCTCCACACAGAGGGGTCTGGCCCACTCTGTGGCCACATGGCAGCAGGGCCCTGAGGGACAGACAGGGAGGGGCTCACCCGGCGCGCCCAGTTGATGAGGTCGTCCAGCTTGGCCACCACATACTCGCCCCGGCTGCTGGGAAGTGCGGCAGGTTTGGGGACCATGGCTCTGGCCTGGGATACAGTGGGCTGGGTGCTGGGGATGGAAACATGGCATGGGGAGGCGTCAGCCAGGCAGGCGCCCCCTCTGCCCCCACCTGCTGCCCAGGCCTGGGGCAGGACATGCCTTGCTGCAGTCCCAGTGGGACCTTGTCCTCTCAGGGACTTGGTCTCCTTATCTGGAAAACAGGTTTGGCTGACACACTCTGTCAGGAAGCTCCTGGTCTGGACATGTGCAGCCATCAGCCTGGATGTGCAGGAGGGGGCTGGGCAGGACTCTGAGGGCAAGGATCCCTGGTATTGCCCCACTGGGTGGTGGGAGGGCCCCAGGGTTGCCATGGGCCAGTGCTGTGCCAGTGGGGGCGGGGTGGCTAGTGGGATAGCTCCCGGGAAGGCTGGCCTCACCTGCTCGGGCTGTCAGTGGCCGTGCTCGAATGGACCCCTCGCACCTGCAGAGTGGCACCCATGCCAGAGCTGTCGGGAGATGGACCACACATGACAGGGAGCCCAGGACGCCTGCTGACAGGGTCACCCCGGGACCAGCACTGGGGGACCGACCAGGGGCCAAATGTAGCCCTCTGCCTATTTTTTGTAAATTAAGTTTTACTGACACACAGCCATGCCCGTTCACTTTCTTGGTGGCTGTGGCGGTTTTTAAAGAGCCAAAAACGTCCACTAACTGGCCCTTTGCGGAAACAAATCTGCTGATCCCTGGTCTAGAGAGTGCCTGCTCTGTATCTGAAATTTTCCTTGTTTTCCCATTTTCCCTTTGCTTTGCATTACCTATTTTATTCTTAGGGGAAAAGCCTATCAAAATAAAATCAGCCCAAATCCACACTGTCCTCAGAGCCCCCAACTCCCCTCCATTAAGAAGACCCTCCCCTGGGGTTTGGGGGAGAATGGATACATGTATATTTATGACTGAGTCTCTTCACTGTTCACTGGAACTATCACAACATTGTTAATCACCTGCAACCCAAAACAAAACGTTTTTGGTATATAAAAAAAAAAAGACGACGACCCTCCCCTGAGATCTGCTGTGTCCTTGAAAGCTGGGAGCTGGGGCTGGATTTCTGGGCTTTGTTTGCACCAAGGGCCTGGCACCACCTGCCTTCCCGTCCCAAGGAGGTTTGCACAGGGCTGCTGCCTGAGCAAATGCACTAGAAGCCTTCCAGTGTCAGGTAATGGCTGAGTTGAGGGCACGAGGGCAGGGAGACATGGGTCTGAAGGCCAGGTGACCCCCAACCTGGCACTGCTAGAGGACTCTCCCGAGTCTGAGGCACCCTAATGGCTCCGTCTAAGCCCCTCCCGGCCAGGGCCTCACTGCTGTGGGTAGAGGGTCAGGATCAGAGCCCGAGGCAGGCACTCACCGCACAGCAAGGATCGGGTGGAGCAGGCGGGGAGCTGCAGAGAGAACCACAGGGTGGAGGCAGTGAGCTGAGGTAGCATCAGAGGCCATGGCTGGGAGTGTCCAGCCAGGCATTTGCCTGCCAGGACCTAGCACCCCATCTCTATCACCCTCAGTCTATCTAGACTCCATTTAACAAATGTTTGGTACAGAGTGATCTTTCAGGGGACTTCCCTGGTGGTCGAGGGGTCAAGAATCCGTGCTTAGATTCTGCAAGCTGTGAGGTAATAGCCAAAAAAAAAAGAAAAGCCATCTTTCAGAATACGAAGCAGACACCAGACAGTGTCCAGTGTCATTCCTCTGTTTCCAATGACACAGTCCACACTGGAGGCCAGTGCTCCTTTGCTCAGGCACATTAGTGTCCCACCTACCTCAGGGCCTTGCACTTGCCATGCTCTCTGCCTGGAGCACCCAGCCCTTCTTGTGGGATGGGTTTCAGCTCAACTGCCTGGGTCTACACTAGCTTCCTAGGCCCTCCTGATCCTGCCACATCCGCATGTTCTTGTGTGGTGACTGCCTGCCCCAGATGCAAGGGCCTCCCTGGCTTCCCTTAGTGTCTGTCATGGCCTTGACTCAGACTAACAAGTGTGTGTCAAGTTAACATATCCACAGACTTCAGCGAGGCTCCAGGCCCTGGCTGGGATCTCCGGAGTTCCAGAGGCTGGGCAACTCCAGACTCCTGTGAGAGCTGCCTCTGTCTCAGCCTCAACCCCCACAACCTGACCTTAGTTAGGGCTTTGGGTAAGCTCACAGCACAGTAAATGCCCTTCACCTTCAAAGTGAGGGAATTCCAACCTCTGGTCCAGACTTAGCAAGAGGCTGCTGGTAAGGATTCAGAAGGCCGGCAAACTTGCACAGGAAGGAAAAACACCCATCTTATGGTCATCCATGTCTTACTAAAAATTTGGCCTTTCCTTAGTATAGCCCAAACTACAGCAGTATTAGCAGGACGCAGGCATTTCACCAACAGAAATGACAGCGGTTTCTTAACTACGCCACAGGGACTGCTGCCAACCCTGTGTGAAGGAACGTGCCCACTCCATTCCTTCAAGGACACAGCAGTTGGCAGACCCGCCACTAGACTCTGGCCTTCCAGGCATGACTAATGAAGCACCCGGACTGCGAACAGATCCCTGGTTCCCAGACAGTATCTTGACAGCTGTCAGTATACCCACTTTCCTTTACAATCCTGGGAATCCATCCTAGGGGCTTAATCGCTAATCGGAGGAGGAAAGGGCCCTGGAGCAGCCAGGGTTAGGACGCCTGCGCAGCGGGTGACCGACCCCTTCCCAGTGTGGCAGGCTGCCCTGGGTCGCGCTACGACCCTGCCAGGCCGCGTGACCTCCAGGGGGTCCCAGCCTCTCTCTGGGTCTCACTTTTCTCCCTGTCAGGGCTGTACCCACCAGCGCCGCGTCTTCCCGGGAATTTCAGGGGCAGCATCCTGAGCCAAATGTGAGCCCTTTCTGCCCTCGCCTGGAATTCCTCCCAAAGATGGCAGCCTGCATCACCCTCGGCCTCCGCTTGCCCGAGCGGCTGAGGGTAAAGTCCCCCCGAGCGACCCAAGCCCCGACCCCGCCGCCCCGACCCGCTCACCCGCCAGCGCCGCCATCTTGGCCTCGGCCTTCAGACAACCTCTACGGTCCGTCCTCTGTAGCGCTCCGGATGCCCCGGGCCGTCGCCCAAAGCGGCTCGGGTGGTGCGGAAAAAACGAAACTCGGGTGGGGACGTTCCGCCTCTGTGGATGCCCCACTGCGGCGCGACTCCGACACCCAACTCGGAAATAGAACACAGAGGTGCGGGCGAAGAACTTGGCAAAAGGAAGAGGGTAACCCACTCTCTTCTTACCCGGGGAAGCAAAAGGTACAACCCCCGTCCCTGGGTGGGCTCGAACCACCAACCTTTCGGTTAACAGCCGAACGCGCTAACCGATTGCGCCACAGAGACGGTGTTGTGGCTTGGTTGCAGGCGCGACCCTACGAGGCATGCGCGGCCCGCCTGGGCGGCCCGAGGTACGTTTGCGTGCGAGCCTCACAGAGCGGGGCGGAGTCAGGAGGCGAGGAGAGGCCTTGCTACCCAGCCGAAATAGCTCAGTTGGGAGAGCGTTAGACTGAAGATCTAAAGGTCCCTGGTTCGATCCCGGGTTTCGGCAAGGATTTTGGCGCTGCTAGCATCATCCTTCTCTTTGACTCAGAGCTGATCCAGCTGCTCCCAGCTTGTTTACCAAGAATGTGTGGATGTTGACATTGGCTTATGCCAACGCGGGAGGGCTTGAATGGAAAAAGGCCTCAAACCCGCCCACCCCCCGCCCGCCCCG